>JABSTQ010009515.1:0-358699 GCA_013358835.2 Ixodes persulcatus | reverse complement strand
ATTCATTGATGCCATATCATCCAGTGTGCCCTTATAATCACAGTATAAAGAGAAACATTGAATTACCGATTCGAAAGCCAGGCTCGTTATCGGCCAGCGATTTGAGCCGCAAGCCGCAAGCGTTCTCTCTAGTGGCTGCATCCGAGGCAGGCGTCCATCACCTGCGACTGGCCAAAGTGGTGCCTCGCGCCAGATACTGCGGCAAGTACTACACTATCGCAGAAGAGCGGATAACACACACCTCTGCAGGCACAGTAGGATTTGCATGCGCTCTTCTGTGGTCTCGAAACCAGGTGAGCAACCAGCAGTGGCAAGCGACGCGTTGAGTCCCTGCTGGTCTGTCCTGGGGACTTTGTCCACTGTAGTACGCAACATAAGCTCCTGACCTACAGCACACACGTCAATTGGGCTGTTTGCTGTGCCTGCTTTTGGTGCCCTATTTGTGGGAACATCCCTTAATTACATGGTACTAGATTAGGAAATGCAAAACACCGGTGTGGATCTTTTATCTTGTCTCACAACTCTTCTTGTTGCTTACTTTAGAAGCTGCAAGCAGTCCAGAGACCCAAAGCTCCGAAGGTGACACACCCCCAACGGAGGACCACACAGTGCCAGGTACTGAACATAGCTCAGAACTGACAGTGCACAGCAGTTTTAAAGAGAAGCTACGGAGGTTCTTGAAAAAAATAAGCTTGAAGCAAATTTTAGCAATTTTTATCCTGTGAACCCGAATGCCCGAACCATTTGCTTTGCAAGCATTGTTTAACGTGAGACAACACGAAAAAGTCACTGTATGTGACGTCATCGACGGAGCGTTAGGCTGCCGAATGCCAGAAGGGCATGGTTTCAGCTGTTTTGAAATCGCTCTTATGGCCCTCCAGCACGTTGAATTGAAACATAATTGTTATCTTTATTGGTCTGAAGGCCAAATGAATGCAATTTGTGTTTCTGATCAAATACAGAACTGCTCTACCTCCCCTTTAATAGACTAATCTCACTGGTCAGTTTTGCCACACCATCGCTGCCATGATTCACAAAAACACTGCTGTGGGCCTGCGCAAGCAGAGCTTGGAACGGTACATGCAGTCTCGTGCACTGCCATCTGGCCCCTGTGAACTACATTTATGGTGCTGCCAAGCATGCACAGAACAGCTGGCGAGATCGGTCTATTGGTTGTTTGCTGTATCTGCTTCCGATGCTCCATTTGTGTGACCATTCTTTAATTACATGGTTGTAGGTTATTAAATCTCGGAACACAGGTGTGCATATTCTATCTTGTCTCGCAACTCCTATTGTTGCTTACTTTAGATGCTGCAAGCAGTCCCAGAACGGACGACGACCCCGAACGTGACATCGCTGAACCACCTCCAACACAGGAGCATGAGGCACTAGGTACAGTATGCTCAACTGTTAAATGTAACGTGCAAGCAGCGTCTGGAGAGACTGCATGCATCATCTGTCAGCACAGCCTCGTCACTCACGGCGCTGTTTTTTTTGTTTTTTTTTTGTTACATTCCCACTTTTGAAGTGATGACTGATGCATTGTAGAGCAATAACAGAAAAACATCTTCATGCTTGTGTGCTTTTTTTGATGCTTAGATTTGGTTTGCGCTTATCAGAGAAGCTCTACAATCATTGGCATAAGGCAGCCCACATGGGATATGCGTTGGACCATCTAGGTACACGTCATACATGGTTGATAAGGCACTACTCCTAAGAGCGATACAATAAACTTCTGATTCGTAAACCCTGTCAGTGATTTTAGAACAAACACGAAAAGTCATAATCAAATTCAAAATGGAGTAGCGACTACAAACTAAAAATGAGGTCGACAAAGACGGGGGGGGGGGGGGGGGGTCATGTGATAACTATCGGGGAGTGGGGAAGGGTCGCTTTATCCTCTGCAGCATGGCTGGTGTAATGCGGAGGTCAAGTTCGTCTGCTTCCTGCGCAGGGGGTAGCGGTGACGTCAGAACGCCGAGCCCCGATTGGCTAATTGCGACACCCTATCTGAGCGTCGTCTGCATCTGTCTTACCTTTCCTGCGTCTGTCGGAGATTCACCGCTGTGTGCAGTCTCGCCGCACACGAAAGGCGGGAAAAAGTATTTGGAAGGGAACTTGTGCACACTAGACACCCTCACTCTTGGTTCTTGGTAAACAAACCTCAGCGCCTCGGGACACTTCGTCGCCAGTGAGTCCTTCGACTTCTCTCCTTGATGCGCGTCTGCTAGTTGTTAGACAAAAACAACGTACCGCTCGAGTTATTTCGTCTGCCCTCTCTGAAAGGCGAAGTCGAGCTCGCTCGTAAAGACCTGCACTTCCGAAAGTCGCAGAGCCCCTTATGTACACGCATGGGCTTCTGGAATAATTGCCGCAGAAGGTTCGGCGCGTAGAACATTCGAACCTCGGATAAGCAACAGGGTTCTCGAATTCGCCAGAACGTGACATTTACAGAAACAACAAAAAAGTGCATCCGCAGCCAGGCATCAAACCTCGGCCCTCAGCGTGGGAGCCAAGCACGATAACCGCTCGGCCACGGGCGCGCTGCGTACTTGGCCAGCTGCGCTCGTGGCAATATGTTAGACCCCAGCCTGGCGGGTGCCGAGCTTTGGCATAGAGACGGCAGTGCACTGAAAACCCATCGGTCTATTGTTCGTGTTTGACTGCGTCCAGACCGTACATGACGTCGTCGCTCCGCCTTTACAGGCACGTGGATCGTCATTATCACAGCCGGCTTCGCTTGCTCAAGCGAAGCCGGCTGCGATATTGACGATCCGCATGCTTGGAAGTGTGGAGCATTGACGTTACCGGCGCTCTTCCCCGCTTAGTTTGCATCGCTGAGAATTCAACTCAAACGGACGTGGTGGTGGCAGTCCCTTGTTTCATCTGCTGTAAGTCAGTGGGACACGGTTTAAAATCTGTCCCAATTCTAGAGTGGTACTAATATTTGTACGAAATGTGGCCTGCTTTTCAGCTTCCAAGTTTGAAGCCCTGCAGAAGGAGGTACATCGCCTTCAAGACAAAGAGGCAAAACTTTTGGCTGACAACAAAACTCTACGTGAAGGTCTGCAAGACAGACAAGTGACATCATTTTCTGCCGAGCAGCTCACTGAATCATCAGTGCAGTTTTATACCGGCTTGCCGAGCATGGTTATGTTTTCGTTGATCGTCCAGTTAGTGCGAGAAGGCACGAAGTACCTGCCAAGGGCTGTGTCCCTTGGGGATGCTGTCTTCATGGTGCTTGCTAAGCTGCGCCTCGCTCTGCTGAATCGCGATCTTGCTTTCCGGTTCAATGTGTCGGAGGGGACAGTTGCAAACATAATGGTGAAGTTCATTCCTTTACTTGCCGAGACTTTTTCTAAATTTATCATATGGCCTACACAACCAGACATTGCACGGACAATGCCCACCCTTGTGCGTCGGTACTATCCGCGGTGCCGTGTGATCATAGACTGCTCAGAATGCCGCATTCAGCGGCCACTAGCCTTCACTGCCCGTTCGCAAACATACTCACACTACAAGTCGTGCAACACTATAAAGTTTCTTGTGGGTGTGACACCGTGCGGTGCAGTCAGCTTCATCTCAAAGGCATGGGGAGGAAGAGTGTCGGACAAGCGGCTTACACAGAGAAGTGGGCTGCTGGACAAGCTCGAGAATGGGGACACTGTTCTAGCTGACCGGGGGTTCCTTATTCGCGAGGACATTGGCAGGGTCGGAGCTAGGCTGGTTGTGCCAGCGTACACAAAGGGCAAACGACAGCTCCCTGCAGAGGAAGTGGAGACAGCGCGGAAAATGTCAAAGATAAGGGTTCATGTAGAGCGTGCCATTGGTCGCATCAAGGTTTTTAGAATTCTCCAGGACAGGCTGCCATAACGCTACTGCGACATGCCACAAACATTTTACTCATATGCTCTGGCATCACAAACCTGAAACAAAAATTGATGTAGGGCTTTTTGTGAGGCAGGTGCTGTGCACTGATTAAAGAGCCCCTGAAAAGAAAAAAAAAATTTGTTTTAAACAGTCTGGTTGGGACGTGCATGTCAAGAAATAAATTTTATGTGAAATTTTTTTTTTTAAGATCAATACTGGCGGCACGAGATTTATTTGAAATTCTGTGCGAAGACCATGACGTCGCGTGTCATTCCGGATTGACCATTTCGGTCGCGAAGGTGAAGCCGATCCACCTCTCCTCCATGTGCCCAAAATGCCGAGAGAAAACAAGTGGAAAGGAGGTGACTGTCAACTAAATCTTATCTCGCGCCATCAATATTGCCCTAAAAAATTTTTCTTTCGCATAGAATTAGTTTTTTGACATACGTGTCCCAATCATGTTAATTTTTTCTTTTTAGGGCCCTTTAAGGCAGGGAACCTGCCTAACCTGTGTGCATTTCTTTTTCAAAGCAACTTCCTGGAAAGCTCAGTGGCCAAAGACATTTTTTTCCTCAGACTTTTTCGAAGCCAGCTGCCACCAAGGGACCTGCATCTTTTAGTGATGGCTGTCACACCGAGCTTTCCAAAGCGTTCTTTTGCAGTTCTTTCTGCCAGCATTGTCCACTGTTGTCTTTAGATGAAATGCATTGTGAATACTTCTGTCCCCAACAATTACATGAACAGGGTTTCTTTGTTAAATGAATATATATCTACAACTCTTTCATTACATTTTACTCCTTTGTTCCTCCACTGTCAATATTGAATTCATATTTTGTTTAAAAATTAAACTGGGCTGTGCGGATGCTTAGACAGCATTAAGTTAGGCAGCTATCAAAATGTGGGCACTTCATTTTCATTTGTAGATGCATAGTTAGGCCAATGTCCAGTACAACCACTAAGCTATGGTCTTTAAGGGGTACTTCAACGAAATTTATCCGTCGTGTTCAGAAGTAGGCTGAATATGATCCACAATATCCGTAAATGACAGTCGCACGTTTGTAGTTTGAACTTGGTGGCTGTATTTTTCGTTATAAATGACCACTCTGGCAAGCGCTCGGAGAGCAGCCAGCGGAAAGCACGTCACATCCGGCGCAATCGTGACTTAGTTTGTCTTGGGATGAGCAAAGCTGCAGCGAGGCTGACGTGGTCAGGATGCCCTAGCCGTTCCAGCCACCAAAGCGGCCGAAGCACGCCAACGATCGGGTCACCGCTACTAACCGCAGAGCTGCTTTTGTGTGAATTTTGAGCGACGGGTTAATCTTCTATAATCTTGTAGAGGTTCCTAGATGGGCCTTACAACGAGGCTTTAGCAACACCCACCAGGTGCGCTTTGCTAATCGTTTAATCAGTTTTAAAATTCGTTTTTGTGCCTTCTTTTACAAGAAATTGGTGTGTCCGATGTGATACTGCTCCTTTGAACACTTATAAACCAAAAAAAAAAAAAGCTCGAGGTAGACCTAAGCATTTCTTATGAGTTGTGAATGCGAAAGCATGCAAGCCGCTTGTCCGCTCCCTTTGTCGTTGGCTTGATGCATGGTTTCAAAGCTGATGACGTCAGCTCGCTCCATGAGACAGTTAATGCTTTCGCATTAATAAGTGCCGAAATTTCATTGTAGTGCTCCTTTAAAGTGCACCGTGCAAGCAGTGATTACACGAACACGTGCTGGCACAATGTTCGTCGAAATCGAGATGGGTGGGCACTGAACCAGTCTCCAATATTTTTCTTTACAAGTTAGATTGCATTTGAAAATTTAGATAATTCTTAGAAACAATTTTTATCTCCCCCTCCCCCTCTTTCCCGACATATTGAACCGAAAAGGAAATCGTGATCTACATAATGATGTGCAGTACCATTATATTCTACAAACTGATAGCCAAGGTGCCCCTTCATCTAAAGATTGTGGTGATAAGGCTGTGCAAAAGCTTAGACATGTTCAGCTCTGCCAAAACAGAGCCCAAGTGGGGGAAATGCTTCTTTTGACGGCAGGGACAATCAAGGAAGCTCTAGATGTTGGAGAATCTCTAGGGTGTCTGGGAACAGTGTTGTAGAAATACCAGGTTGCACATTCTTTCACCTAGTGATGCACTACAACTGCCATTTCAGTTAATTTTGACTACTTGCTGTATTGCTATGGAAATATACTTAAAGATCTGTCTCTGCCTGTTTAGAAATGACATGCTTTTGTGTACTCTCCGACGTCCCTAATTAGTTTGTCCTTTTTTCACCTAACTGGGGATAAATTTTTTTTGTCATATTGTGTGAAGCTAAGATCATAATAAGTTTGTTTCTCTTTTCGTCGGAGCCCGTCTCATTACTAGAGCACTGATTTATTGTAACCATTGTGGCTGAAGTTTAAAATTCCACCAAGGCAACACTGCTTGAAAATTTTCAGTGCTGTCTTGAGTCATGATCTGTGCTAGTCACTATCACGGACACCGGGTAGGAACCTTAAATATGCATACCATTTATTACATGCACAGCAAATAGACAGAGTGAAGATGATACACAGTATTAGATATGTTAGCAGGATTCAAAGAGAGATAAGGAAATAGCAATCAATGGTGAAGCTTATGCACAGGACAATCGATAAAACCTAAAGGGATGATGAACCGGAATTCGCCAAGCAAGGCAGCAAAAGCATCAGACGGGACGCTACAAACCCCCAAGACATCACCCATACGGCAATAACTTGGACGGATGGCCATATTTTTTAACAAAATTGGTACAATAGAGCAAGGCGCGTGCTGTCTCGTATCTTTTACGAGAGTTGGAGAAGATGTGACATTGCGACTTGCTCAACCGCACCCTTTCTTTTCAAAAGTGCGGCTGTCCATTCGAGATATTGCTTTGAGTGGTGCTTAGGGGTTTGTAGCGTACTATTGGATGCTTTTGCTGCCTGGTTTTGTGAATACAAATTATGGTTCATTAACCCTTAACAAAAGTGATGACAGTGGCGAAGCAAAGACTATTTTCGCTAAGCCCCGGTACCAGACTTTCGTCATCTACCCTCTGGACCGCTCTTCCATTTTCATTGGTGGGCACCACAAACTCACAGTAGCTCTGATACGACATGGTCAGCCCAGAATGCCCGTGCTTTCTCCAGTACAGGAGCAAAGAAGCACCTGTCAACAGGCACAACCGTTAAAACCCAATCGTTTGGCGTCCATACAAGGAAGTGCGCCACTTCCTTCAGGCAGACGTGAAGTTGTGTCTGCACCTGTGTGTAATGCTTGTGCGACTCTTTTAGTTTCAAGTCATCTCTAAAGCACTCGTGCTGTGTGGCACTGGACGTCTTATGCCGCAATGACCATGGGCACTTGACCTCCAGTGTGCCCACACCGTGACAGCTGCAGGTCCAGATCCCATCTGGAGAGGCCCCAAGGAAGTTATCCTGAACACATCCAGTAAAAAGAAAAAAGAAGGGTGATAATAACAGCATGCCCTGACATTTTTTTTACATATGAAGCATGAGATAAGTTCTCTATGTGAGCTTTAATGCATGTTTCAGCGATATTTGCACCTCCACAGAAAAGCGACGTATGTAGTGGGTTGAAATTGGAATAAAGCATTAGGTGCTTGTAACTCTTATAAGTAGTATATCATGTACAAGAATTGATTTGATAATAAAATAGATAGTTATGGTAATGCACCTTTCTGGGGATATGGAAGAGTAGTTTTGAAAACTGTTGTTTGCTTTGTATGGTACCGTGTTTAAAATAAGTCCTAGGAAGCGGAAACTGCAGCCACAGGAACCCAAGGTGTGGAATGCAGAAACAGCCATGTTTACAATGGCAAGTCATGCTAAGGCACAGGCTGTTTAAGCCATTAAAAGTGAGTTTACCATCGTTCTTGGCGCATAGATCTTCCAGAATGCAAGACATGCGAATTGTTGCATTAGATCAGGTCGGTCAAGTCAACCACCAACACCATATGACTTGTTGCAGCAGGGTTACAGTTGTTGCCATTGCAATATAAATCAAGAAATTTGCACCAAATATATCTGCTTTTGCATATTCGAAATCACGATAAATGTTGTAGGTACAACCTTGACATCGACCACAAATCCAACATCGCAGAGCCGAAAGTCATTGTGCTTTGTGCACATGTACTCCTGGTAGGCTCTCTTCGCCACTGGCTCTTTCTCGATCCCCCAGCGGGTGGCCTCGGTGGCGACGGGAGAGCTCCTCTGCAGGATCAGGTCCAGGGTGGCCTTCGGCGACGTACTATCTCTCAACGTCTGCACATGTTGAAGAAAAAAAAAGACGGCATACTAAGTCCTACCCGCAAGAGTCGAGCAAATGTCAATAATTCACATACCTTGTTCAGTACCGAGGCAGTTATTCTTCCATACCGAACTTGCTGCCAGAATATGGTTGCTTGCCTGGCGTCGCGTGCTCTTCTCGATCCGCTCGATTTCGTTGATGGGCACAAACATGTCGAATGGCAGTGAAGTTCTCGTTGCCCCCGTCCGTCTCACTTTCCTTCAGAAAAATGATTTAGAAACATTACAAAAAAACTCATGGAAAATGGGTGCGACCCTCATATATGAATATGTGGAATGTCAACTTCTGTCCCTGATGGGCAGTGTCTTTCACAATGAGGCAACAAGCACTGCCACAGTGAAATTTTGTTAGATCACTCTTGCACTTATGAAGTACCGTTGATTGTTATGTATATGTTGAAGCTAACACAAGAGAAAGCACACTGGCCGAATACACGGCTGCTCGGCCCGATAGGATACAGATGTCAAAACAACCCAAGTGTGTTATAAATTGTAAAATTGCTCATCATAGTCCATTTTGTCTTATGCCTCAGGAAACATAGCTATTGTAAGCTAGTTCTTTGATGAGATATTTAATAACGGGAACAAGCATTCAACTTGCCTTAAGAATGTGTAAGACTGCTCGTCTTCAGATGCCGAATCTGTGTCCTCGTCGTCCATCTTCGGTATAGACCTGAGGACGACCGCTTTTGGGTTTAGTCTCAGGATCTCCCGGAAGAGGGCCCTGTCGTCGGGGTTGTAGTCGTGGGCCACATGGTTGGGCTCATCAGGAAGACGCCTGCTTGGCATCCCGGGCTTACTTAAGTCGAGCTTGTGCACGGGGACCATGTCTTCCTGCAGTGGAGACAGTCACATTTGCACCGCACTTGCTTTAAAAATCCCCATAAGTAAAAAAGAGGTTTGGTCTGACAAAACAGTGCTAAGATTGCAAAGTAATCTCTTGCATCCGGCTGCCTCTGAATTTCTAGTGCCGTCACAAACATTTGTTCCCGTTACACGTTTCATTTATGAAAATAGAACTCGCTCCCGTTACTGTTAAAAAAATAGAACGCATCGTTACATATACGTTACATTTGTATTTTGCTGATTACCATATTGAGTTAGATCAAGCAAAATTTTTTTTTAATCTATCCCATCAAATTGCAAAACACGAATTTGAATGCAGTGAGGCAAGGGCACCAGGAGAGGAAGACACGCGAAAGCAGGGTTTCATTTGTTGATTTATTCACCATTAAAAATCTCGGCTTTTTACCATCTTTTGCGGTGGTCAATTCGGACGAGCCAAAAGTACTGTTACCCCAGATTGCACGAGCGTTCTACAACAATGCCCCACATTTTAATCTAACAAAGTCCCTTGTTTGAACTTAACAGTTGCTTCTTGATGTTGGTGTCCACAAGACAAGCAAGTGAAGAGGGTAGGGCTTTTGAAAATCAGTCTTGAAAACTACAAGGTTTCTTCATGAAAGTTGGATTCGTTGTTCAGTTTCAAGGTTGGGGACAAGGGGAGAAGAAATAAAGATTTTTTTTTTTTTTATCATTTAAGTGACCAATGTTTAGGTTACAAGAGTGCATTCCATGTCAGGTAACCTGTTCTTTTGTTGTAACTGTAGGTCTGTGGAAGTTCAGTAATGGCTGTAGCCGGCCTTAGAGTTCTGGGTGTATGAGGATTCGTGTTTGCAAACAAAGTAGCTAAGTTTGAAACGTCCCTCTTTCTGTGTCTTTTCCTTCGACGACAAATTTTGCTTTATGAACCGCAGTCTCGGGCACTGAAAAAATAAGCAATGTCCACTAGCTCTCCTGCACCCGACTGTTACCAAGCGAGGACCCCGAAAATAAACGTTGAGATAAGTAACCAAAACTTTAACGAGATCCTGCTCTTCAAAAAGGTATTGTTTTTATATTTTTAGAATTTCCCTCTTAGAAATAAAATACAAATTAGCCCACTGGACAACGAAAAGAAATACCGCTCTTTTTTTTTATTTTAGTAAAAAGGTAACGAGTTCCCATTCCAGTTCCACCGAAGAAAAATGGAACGGCGACGTTCCTTCGTTCCTCCTAAAAGGAACGCGTTCCAGGAATGCCGTTCCATACAACACTGCCCATGAGTAGAGCTCTGAATAGGCATACTTTATGCTTGGATATCCACTCATGATTAAGAATTTAATTGAAAGAACAAAGGATGTGGCTGTGCGAGACTAAATATGCAGGTATCCGAACACTATCCACGAAATGTGTGGATAGGGGTCAGGTGCACATACGGCGTACTGCTGGTGCATACTGATTGTGATCTCCTACACATTAGAAGGGGATGTTTGACGTCATGACAGCCAACCGATAATAGCGTACTAATAAAAATAAATGTCTTGATTCAATTCTTTTGACGGGACTATGCAAATCATAGTACATTTCAGCACCCTGCACATGGTAAGAAAAGAAAAAAAAAAGAATGAAAATCATTTCCACGAGTTTTGAAAATATTGTATGATAGTAGTTAGATACAAAATATATCGGGGATAGAGCATACTTTCTTTGTCGCACTCCTGGTCCATGCACAAGGTTGGGAGGTGCATGATGAGGCCTCTTGACACATTCTTGAACTGTACTCAATGCTAAACAAGACTGCTGCAATGTGGCTGCACACCTCACCCAGACTGGAAGGAAAAAAATATTGTTTATTTATATCTGATGCTTGGGATCAATGCTGTTACAGATGAGGTTATGGAAGAACTTACCCAGCTTTACATGTGCAATGGCCAGAATGTACCCGTCCTGAAGAGTTGTCCAGGCACACCCACGCATCATGAGGCGGGCCAGTTGCCCTCTGCGACGGTCTCACATTTGCACGAACGAAGCATGTGTCGTGTCCGTCAGGCTGCCAGAGTCTGACGTCCTGCACATGGCCTGGACAACAGTGCAAAGCCAATACATATGTTTTAACTAAATCCTTACAAATTGTATCATTTGTTTTGAGATCAGCCGTCATTCTGCAATGACCACACTGGCTATGGCAGCCTATGTTTCAGAAAAATATCAAGAGACCAGCTTTGCACTGGCAAGTGTTTGCAAGCATGCTGTGCCTGCGTAGTATGCACATGTGCAGGGTATGTGTGTTTCATGAAGCACATATAACATTGGTCCTTTTTTTAAACTTTACTTGCACAGGGTACCACCTCAGTGGATCCTTCACATAAGTACACTGCGGCAGCTTGAAAAATATTGATAACAGCCTTTCAGCTGTAGGAGAAATACTGGGCAGACTGACGATCGCGATCTGTACAGTGTGCCAGGAGCGCAATGGGCGATCAAGAAAGCAATATCTCTGAGAATGAGAGACTACATGAACTACCAAATCTGTTCTGAATCGCTAGGGGCACTTAACCGTACAATCGGCCCTAAATGCGGAACGTTCCCGATGCAGAAGGCTGAGAAACGCAGATACACACAGAAAAAAATGCAAGTCAAGATCAAGGACAGCGCCTGTGCGCGTAAAGCACGCAGCGATACTGCAAGTGCGGTTTCAAACCTAAAAGATATTAAGTGAGAAAAGAAAAAAAGAAAACAGCGAAGACCACAGACGGAATTCTTTGCGTCTGCGGTTACAGCGAGCGCGGAACGCGGCCCGGGTGACAGGAAAATGGTAGCCGCAGACGTGCAAGAATACCGTACGCTTCGCTAGATTCGTTGTTTTTGGACGTAAATCTTACAAATCTCGCTAAGTAGCACGGAAGTAACGAATTTATCGTATCAGTCTGAGCCTCTGACTTGAAACCGCCGCGCTCGACTTGCACCAGCTGGATTGGGCAGGCACTCTTCACTGCCGCTGTGCTTACCTGAAACGAAGTAATTGTAAGCCTCCAAGGACTTGTAGGCCTCCAGGGTTTCCGGGGTAAATTGGCTCGGTGTAAACAATAAATACAGCGTGATGTTCACCATAGTGACGGGTGGCCACCGTCGATTCGCTAGGGTCCATTCTGCGGCGTCCACGCCGTACGGGTCGCCATGCGAAACACTATTTACGCAGAGCTTCGCTCTGTATCGCACTTTTTCTGCCTCACTTAGGCCACTTAGATAGTCAGACATCTCTTCGGGGACGCACAGTCATCGATAACGACTAAAAAAATGTGAAAACAGCGAAAGTAGACGATGTCAACAACGCCCCAATGCGTTGCCTGCATAGGACGCCGTGGTTTTCTGCCCACACCCCATCGCGCATGCGCGGCCGCCGTTTGTGCCGCTAGGGGCGCGCGAGTTTGTTTGTAAACATGAGTTGGTGTATAGAACTGATTTAGCAGATACTTTGCAGAGTGCGAAAAGTCCGAAAAAAAAAAATGTAGAGAACGACTGTCATGACTGCCTGCATTACATGAAGCAGAGTCTCCCTGTCACTCCTTTTAATGTTGCGGGACCACGACTCACACCGATCGAACTCGAGAGGGGCACGAAAAAGGGAACGGGTTTCTCAGCAGGACCGGTAGCCACTGTTGCAACCCGGCACGGGCCCCAGGAATTAAAATTAGGGGGGGGGGGGGGTGTTCGGGGGGCATTGAGAATATAAGAGTCGTTGCGAATTAAGGGGGTGCCTTCGGAGAAACAAGGGGGAGTGGAGTACACCCCCGTAGGGGGGTGTAGGGAAATCACTGCCCCGGCACACAACACGTCCCGTCTCTCTTGTCCCGCCGTTTTTCAGTCATTGCACGCGTTGTCTACATGCCACTGAACGGCACCGATCGCAACCCATTTCGCTCAACCATTAAAAAAAAAAAAAAAAAAAACACTGCCGCAAAACGAAGCGACGACGCGAACCACGCGATCACAAGCAGTACGACTACATGGCAATCCGAGCGGGAAGGAGCACGCCTGTCCCGCAGCGCCCCCTGCCGTCCTTGCGCGCCGTCATCGCTGCGCCGACCTCCTCCCTCCGTTGCTTCTCGGCGTAGACGACAGCAGACTGCCCAGTTCTAGTACACCATAGCCATTGTATTCGCGGGCCGTAAAGTATTTGGTGCAAGCGAAGCGGGATTTGGGGAGAAAGCGAGCGGCAGTCCGTTCAGCGCGGGAAGAAGTCGGACTCCCCGACTGAGGCGTCGTTTCGTGTCTTCGAACATGCGTGTGCTCGTGAATGACGGTGGTGCCCAAGAGTATCGACAATGCCATCCGAGCCACACGGATTTCCTCGCCTCTGCCGACTACGCAGGAGGCCGCTTCGCCCCCATCGCTGGCGGGACCCAGGTTCGCTTCTCTCTTACATGTAGTATTTTTTCATTCTTGATGCCTGTTTTTTGCATGTGTCTATTCTCCGCGACAACTTTTCTTGGCAATGCAGTGGAAGGTACAGGCACGCGTTCCCTCTCTCATTTTGAGCGCAGCAAAGCTATGCGTGGGCTCTCCTCCTTTCCCCATTTCGGGGGAGAGGAGGAGCACCCGCGCACACTCATAATGGAGAGGGAACGCAGGCCTGTACCTTCCACTGCATTGCCAAGAAAGTTGTCGCGGAGTATAGTATTTTTTTGTGTAGAGATAAGCAATCTAGTTTTAATAACATTCCTTGTTTTGCACCGAGAACTACCAGGGGGATGAAGCTCTCGGCTACTTCCGTCCGGCCGCGTATATTTATGACGGTCGTCCGGGCCGGCGAACAGCTTCCGATTGCCTCGCTCCCAGCGGGCGTTGGCACCTGTTATTTTATTTTAAATAAATATGATTTATATATTTAATGAAGTGAAATAAAGGTGAAGTTGTTTTGAAGGTGCGAATGGCTTTGAAGCTTGTTATCGTAACTTTCTCTTTCACTCTTTCAACGTGTCTGGGCGCGCTTTCTCTCCCTCCGAACCAGCGCCTCGCGCCTCGAGATGCGCTGGCCGCTGGCGCCGGGAAGACGGCGAAGTCGGTGGACCGCTAAGGCGCATTTACACCTTTACACTGAGCAAGAAACGCGCGTTGCGGTCAACGTCGACGCCGGCGTCGAAAAAAGACGAAGCAGTCACACAGGGCCACCCGACGGCGCCGTCTTCTCGGGGAACCTCGCGTTTGTCGAGAGAACACGAAATTTTTTTATTCGTCTGCTTCGTACGACTGTTGTTGCCTTGCCTTCGCGATTGCATATGCGGTGGCCGACAACCGTCTTCACTGAATGAAGAACGGCAATGATAATATATACGTTTACACTGCGGTTATATGCAGCATTGGCGAAAGGCACGGACTCGAGTGGGCAGCTTCAGAAGGTGCTCTTTTGCCGCGTTTTTGTGCAAACAAAGCACGGTGCTACGCCGGCGCGTCCGTACCTTTAACACTGCACGCAGCATGTGCGAGAGTGTTTTCGATGGAGAACTGTTGTATTCCGTGGTGGTGGGTGCACAAGACTACACAACACATTGGGAGTGATCGCTCCGGCACAGTCGGAGTTCGGAACACACCGCGAACTTCGGTGGCAGCTTTCGCGCAAACGATGAAGAGTAGTTCCACGGCGTCGTACACGCACATAAAACACTGCTCACCGTCAGATGTTCCAATCGGCTTGCTTCTTTCCACGCTGAAATGATTCCAGCCACGTTTGGCGAGGGCACGAATCCTACGCCTATGCCTTTTCGCCTTCATTGTGGGTCGAAAATAAAAACAGCGAAAACATGTCCTAACCGGAAAAGGGCGACACGTCACGTCCGGTCGCTCGCTGATTGGCTCAAGCGCGCGCGTCGGGGGAAAAATTGGGTACAGAGGCGTCGTCTCCCTGCGTCGTCCTCCTCGGCGCGCGACTTTTTTCGATACAAAAATAAGCAAAAAATTCACCCACGACGCGCGTCTTTCCGCTGTGTGAATTCTCCTTTAGAACGCGCGAGAGACGCGAGCTGTTTCGCTTCAGCGAGTTCGTCGCGGCGCGAGATTCGTGCCACGTTCGTGCGTGCGCGGCTTTCTTTTCTTTTTTCGTGGGAACTCGTTGTTCTTGTAATGTGGTCAAGCATGGATTTTCGTCATCACCACACCACCTGCTGTGCCAAGTGGGGAAACAATTACTGCCGAAAGCCGGGACACCAATGCAGTGGCGTCACGAGGGTGAGCGGCACCCGGGGCGGTAGCCCGCCGCGACCCCCCCCCCCCCCCCCCCCCCCCCCGGCTCGCGCGTGGCCCGCCGCGACTCCCACTGCCCCACCCCCCTCTCGCGTGGGCCGCGGACTCCCCCCCCCCCCGCCCCCCTTGTGACGCCACTGCAGCAATGGTTTCGAGGTTTCGAGTTCCAATGGACGTGACGTGAGGTACGCTCTTTTGGTCTTCTCATGCTTAAGTTTCTGATTAAATGTTTGCGACAGAACCTAACTGTCGCAGTGGTAGTAAGTATTAATTGTTTGATTTTGCCAATAGCTGCGATGGTTTTAAATCACAAACCAAATCCTATCATTGTTTAGGATTCCCCTTCCTTGTTCATTCACCGCGAGAAATATGTCGTTGTAAAATACCTGGCGACTTCTATGTAATATCAAGATTGACCACATATGCTCACTTCAAAAGATGGTAAACTTTTTGCTGTGAGCTATTTATTTAGGATTGTTGTCAGAGATTCACGCGTGTGTTCGCGAGGAGTGAAAATGAGCCTAAATATTTTTCGATTAACTGAGGATGAGCGATGGAGCGATCCGTACTGGTTTCCCGTTTCGTTTAGCAGTGACGCGCTCCTAATTTTTGAGTGATAATATTAAAAACTAATACAGGTTATCGATGAAGACTCAATACCAAAGAGCTGATCTTCTGTTTTTCTTAACCTCATTGCTTAGTTTCCTGTTGCAAGACACCGTCGTCGGTCTTTACTTACGCTTACTTATATAATCAAATTCGAAATGATTGTCAATTTAGCGTGGAGGCATTTAACTCAATGAGAAGAAAAACGGAGGAGACACGAGTATTTAGTGTCGCTGTGTTGAAATTGAAGTGCCGTTTTTTGAAAGGATGTACCGAATATGCTCGCTGTTTTCATATGACCATGTCAGGCAGGTAAAGGCCTATCAAGTAAGTAATTCAACTTTTTTTTTTCTAGGCTCTTCGCCTGTGGCTGAACGGCGCAAGGCTTGTGAGTATACGCCAAGAAGCTCGAAAAGGATCACGAACCTACAAAGAATTTATGTAAATTTAGCGAAGTGTTTTTGCAAGGACGCACATCATCACCTTCGTCGCACGTAACGTTAACTTTTATCCTGTTTTGTGGTTCATTTCTTTGATTCTTGTGTGTAAAATAGTGAGAAATTTCTCGTGTGTTTTCTACTGCCTGTTGAATAAAAATGAACGCAAAAGAACAAGCATTGCATATATTTTGTGTATATGTCATTTTTTTGCTTTGCTAGGTTTCTGCTGCTTTGCAGCTGGTTTCGCGTTTCAGTGCTGGCTTGTGTGCTATTCAACGCACATTAACCAGCATTGAAACGCGAAAACCAGCCGCAAAGCAGCAGAAACCTAGCAAAGCAACACAAAAACCGGGCAAAAAAAAACAAAAGCTACAATCTTTATTTTTGACGCAAGCTGGCGCAAGCTACCACCTATCCATCGAAGCACAATGGCGCTGCCGTGCGGTTTCGGTTTTGGTTTCGCTGTGCCGACATGTTGATTTTCGTACAGCCTCCAGATTCCAGGGGATTCAAATGGCGCTGCGGGCTCCCAGGGTTTACCAATTCGTGTTCCATGGGCGGTATAGGAAGTTGCACTCCTCTGGAACTACTGTCTGTGCGTCGGATAGTACTCCGTCAGCGCCGACAATGTGTAGCATCTGAGCTCATGTAAGCAGGCAGCGAGTACGAAAATAATAAATTGGATGCCGAGTTGGCATTTCTGGAGAGTTTGGCTTGTTTATTATGTGTTAATTTAAGCTGGTCAAACTGGTGGGGAAGTTCACCAGCCTTAACCAGCATGACCAGTTCAACCGGCACGCCAAACTGGGAATGCTGGGGCAATAACCCAGCTTGAAGCTGGGACCAGATCAAACAGCAGGACCAGCATGCCATACTGGGCATGCTGGAGCAATAACCGAGCTTGAAGTTGGTACCAGGTTGAGCTGTTTTTTTTTTCAGTAGGGTTACCACAAATAATTAGGCGATCTGACAATTTAACCGTTATGTGGCAGACATTTTCCCCACACTACCTGTTATGTAGGTCCAGGGGTGACACACGCGGATATGATAGTGAAGTCCTAGTCTCGTATTTAGGCTACGGCAGCTACAAGTTCCGCGTTCTTTCCAATGAACGCTAAGACATTTGCAGGGTGTGTGGTAGTCTTGCAGTGAGGAACAGCACTGCTCGAGAACGATCGATTTTCCTTTCGCTCTAGTCGGCTGCGGTGAATAACGTAGGCCGAGAGCCCAAAGTATACGTCAGCTGATCTTAAATGGAAAAAGCGCGAACAGGAGAACGAGTAGTCATTCTATTAAAAAATGCAACGAAAGTTTAGAATATTCTGGTTTCCTCGCCGATGCGCAGCTCTCATGAGCATCGCAAAAGTTGTCTCGATAATAAAATATCGCTCTTGACGATGGCACTAGCGTCTCTCAGAAAGAGAAAGGGCTGCTTGAATCACGGTAGTGGGTATAAGTGGCCAGAATGCTTTGATTTTGTTTTGGGAATGCGGAGAGCGATGTTGACTGGGAACTTGACAAAAGGCATCCACCAAGATGTGCAGTCTTCTGATGAAGCTGTCAATATTGCTGTGTATCTGTCGTCTTCAGATAATGAAACTGGTGCACCTCTGACGATTGAAGAGTAGACTTCGATGCAGCCGGAGCTGATATTTTCGACACGGCGATCGTTTGCACATCCTGCAAAGGCAGATTCCGTCGATCCCCTTGAGCTCTTTTTAGTTGAAGAAGGCTCGCTCTAAGGCATAAAGAAATCCCCCGAGTTAATCGTCGCCTAGGTTAGTTTCTTTGAGAGTCAGTAGACGCGTGATGACAGCGATGCTACCAACCTTTTGGCGGTTCTTCCTCCTCCACGTATGTTCTTGAGCTCAGCAGCGGTCAACTCTTCGGTGACATTGCTGTCAGCTAAAGTAAACTAAAACGAAGAAAAAAAATCTTTTTATGCTCCAAGGTGGATTCGGCAGCACACAAACTCACCGAGTTTGTCTTTGAGACGGTAAATTTTCTCTTACTCTTACAATTTTCGAGCAGGAGTGTGCATGGCCTATGGTCTTCACCACAGTTCACGCATGTTGCAAACGGTGATGTTCACTATGTCGTGATGCGGGGCATTACGTCCGCACATTTCGGATAGTTTCGAAAACACCTCCTTGTAAGTGAAACAAAAAAAAAGAAAGATTTATTTGGTTTGTTTTACAACAGTAACTATTTGGCCCTTTCAGTGATATCTGGCGGCGTCCGCACGAAAAAACCGCGTGATCACGGGCGCGTGCCTCCTTATCGCCGTCACCCCTCGCAGAACCATGTCGTTATGGCAAGACGCACTATGCTCCCCTCTCTATCTCTCTCTATCGTCCGCGCTCCCTTGCCGCCGTCCACAAAGCAACAGCTACACTTCTTCCTAAATAAGAAATGACAAGTGCTTTCCTGCGTGACTGAAGAAGGCCACCGTAGGCAAGAGATTGGACACGCCTATGGCATCAGTGTTCGGTTGGACTCGTGTCCAATCAGTGAGAACACGACTCCTTGGCGAACGCTGACGCCGTATAGTCCTGTCCACAATCTCTGGACTACCCGGCCTTCTTTAGTGAGCAGGAAAGCACTCAGCTTCTTTACCTACGGTGGCTGATCAACTCCGAAACACAGCCGTCGCCGCCGCAGCCGCGTCGGGTTTCTAGACGGTCCTACGGCGCGTCTGCAAAATACGCCGCCAAATGACGTGCGTGTCTTTGTGTTCGCAATTTGGATTCATACTGTTTCCTCTCATTGTGTTCGGGGGTTCTTTAACAGATGTTTCCAAAACCGGGTGTTTGTTACCTTCTTTTGTCGCGGATAGCTTCAAAGCCACCCTCGTCACTGACGTCCGTCAACCCACCACCACGCACGATATGTGCACCGATTTCGTCTCTGCAGGGAATGTCAGCATTCGGGACGTAGCATACATTCCGGTTTACTACACGGCTCACAAGGCCGTCCTCGTAGTTGCGAATAATACAATACCACAAAACAAGAACCAGCACTTCGCTCAAAAGAAACGATGAACAAAAACCACATTCTATAAGAGCATTTCAACAATAAAACACGTATCGATGTCATTTTACCCCAAAAGCACACTCCGTCAAGGCAAAGTTTGTAAAAGCATTCCGCAAAAAAACAACAACTAAAAAAACACATTTCCTAATGTGAATTTTCTACAACCATTCGACTGAAAACAAAGCTCGTAAAGCAAATGTCCTAAAACACATCGACTAAAAGCAAATCTCCTAAAGCACATCTTTCAACAACGCTACAGCTGCCGCTCTGTCAATCGCAGCACACTTTTTGTGGTCTTTTGCACTCCTTAAAAGGGAAGACGTAGTGGTGCGCGTGCCCTGGTAGAACGTGATGGAAGACTCTCGCCGCGCAATGATACCTCTAAGAGACTCAAGTTTCCGAGACGTCCCAGGTTTAGCATTATAACATCAGACATGACATGTGACGTGATGGTTTTATTGACGTTCGGAATCACTCTAACAACCGTTGGCCCAGGGCACATGAAATTGCAGGAACGTCGCAGAGTGCTGTTGTGTTGAGCAGTGTTTCGACGGCTCGGCAATCTTTCGCGTGAGTAGCTGTGCTATAATGTTTAATCGGTTTTCGAAAGGAACCCCGTGTGATGCACTCTGGGCGTATACCACTGTAAAACAATTTGCACTCTCAAGGGTAGTTTTTTTGCTGAAAACACCCATTCTACACCCTTTTGTTTTGTATGTTTTTTGAAAATGTATGTAGCCATCGCCTGAACGTCCTTAAAACACCCACGCACCTTTTAAGGGTGCGTAGGTGCAAAGGTGTTGAAGATTAGTAGGCTGTACGGGTGCATTTATATATATATATATATTCGCAGCTCTGGTTATGCTGAACCTGGCCACGTCGTAGTTTCGAATTATCTTTTTTCTGTTTTAACAAACATAGTAATTATTTAAATAAATATGTTTTATATTGTGATGACTTTGTTGTTACATTTTGACCAAGTTTAATTTTATTAATAACGAAGCACGACCTTTAGCAACTTTTAAAAAAGTGGCCGGCCGTAGCCGTATTCCCACCCTGTGTCGCCATCTGCACGAGCCGTGGGTAAAGCAACTTATTGTCAGCCAAGAAAGGCAGTTTTGACGGTGCGAAAGAATGCTTGTGAGAGCTAGCTGTCTGCACGTGTTCGACAGCAGTCAGTGACCACATTGATGGCGGCCAGTGAATACCTCCTATACGTTGGAAAAAATGAATCTCAACATTGAATTAATCAAGACCTAAGTGACCTATGTTGAGATCGCGATCACTGGCTTGTGCAGGAATTCGTGAATCTTGCCTGCTCTCGTTCTGTTGCTGCTATTTCTAGTCGTTCACAGGCGTTGTAAACGCTTCACGTCAGTGGGTTCCCTCCCGCATACAATGAGGCGTACGAAATGATGCTCCAAGTTTGACATTTTAATTTGCAATGATCAGTGGCGAATCACAACAACTTATGGTATGCTGGAGCTTCGCCAAGCTGCTTTTGTGATCGGGCTTGCAAAAAGTGTGGTGCTCTCTTAATATCATTACTAAAACCCGGAGATTGGGAAAAATGAAGGACAGCACAACAGAAAGCCTCACCGGGGTTTTGCAGTAATTATGTTAAACCGTCACCTGCTGGTTTGCGCACTAACTTTTTGTGCTCTCTTAATTTTCCACGCGAAATGAAGGGATGACTGCGACAATATTGCGGAGATTAATGACAGCATCATTGGACATTTTCAGCAATTACCAGAGCTAACACAGTTCCGAATAGAGTGTTGTGGCTTTTTGCTGACGTTTTAATTCTAAGTCTACTGTTTACGTTTCTGACAGGTGCTGGACAAAGATTTTAACGAGTATGTGGACATACTTGACGAGGACAAAATTCATGACATAGCCCTTCTTCGTGTCGTGAAGACAGCACATGGCGGTGAAACTCCAAGTGAAGAGGTCAGTGCCACAGATTGCAACATTACAATGTGTATTCTACTATCTCCTAACCTTTCCAACCTAATTGAATCCTATAAAAGTAAGGACATTCACTTGTGCCTTCTTATTACTAGCTGCTCTCTGACATTCGCTGTAAAGAAACATCTCTACTTTACTCCACTTGTCCATGTGTCAATGAGAAATTGGTTTGCCCGTTTCCCCTTGCAAAATGAGTGTGACAGAATCAATAACCCAGTGCATTCCTCTTTTCTACACTTGTTATGTTTTGGTAAAGAGTATTAATGGAGCCGATGAGCAGCTTGATTTAAATGTATCTTCATTGTAACAAGAAACTAAATATATTTATTGTTTGTTTATAACTTTAAAGTACCTGTATAATTGTCAAATTGTCCTTGTACGCCTGATAAATTGTGCTTTTTCTTGTTAATTCAGGTATTTGCAGGGAATCTCAGTTGATAAAAACACCCCAGAAACCAGCCAGGAGCGGCACCAAAATGTGGGGCGGGCACTCGATCGCTTACAGTGGCACCTCTGTTAAGCAGGCAGACGACCTGTTCCTTTGCATTGAGAAGCAGCAGTTACTGCGTGTGGACTGATGCTGAGCAAGGCATTGCTGCAGTGATGGCGGCATACTATCTTTTTCACATCAGCTATGCTACAGCAGCACACAGTTTGTGCTGCGTTGTGAAACATTTATTTTTGGTGTTCGTGTTACAAAACCAAGGTGCGCAACACAGCGCTTCATCTCTTCTTACGTGGCAGAGTTCTCCAGTGTTCAGCTGCAGACTTCTGCCAAATAGGCAATGATCTGCTCACAAACCAACGTGTTTTAAAGAAACAATAAATGTTTTGACTAAATGTTCCGCTCTGTGTGTTTTTTTTTTTTTAAATGACTATACTCGAGCATAGCTTTCTGTGGCAATGCAGCCGGAGCTGAGGATGGCGGGTGCACCTGGGAGACAGTGCGGACCGCAGCCATTGGCTGCGATATGAGAGCAGCCGATGACTGCGCTCCGCACCGGCGCCCAATTGACCCCGGCCACTGACAGCTCCGATTGCATTGCCACAGAACGTTGTCATCGAGTATACCAGACCTACAATGACCATCAGAAGTGTGACTTGCATCAATAAGGCTCAATAGGGGGGGTTATAATGGCTTCCTAGAATTTGCACCCTTTGAGCACCCTTATAACACCCTTATATCAAGTGGTGGTGACAGGCTGCAAACACCCTTCATTGATAAAGGTGCACCTTGAACCACAACACCCATGAAAAGGGGTGTGTAGTCAATCGGAAGCACCCTTTCTTAGGGGTGCAAGGGGGGAGTTATAGACACGAAAATGCACCTTTAAGGGTACACTTTTTTTACAGTGTATGTTGTTTTTAAAATAAATGACACCGTCAGGCTTAAAACAAGGTGTTAGTATGCCGTTTTAGTATTCACAGGGTGGATACCACGGGGAGCTCTTCTTCGATGGGTTACCAACGACTGTGGATGGACTTCAGTGCGGGTGTCTTGCGCCTGTGGTTGAGTTCCATTGATGAAGATGCCAGAGAGACACCTGCAGAAATAAACTGTCCATCGTCTAAAGGCTGGTTCACACACTTGCGTTTGACTGAGACCGACTGGGCTACAACCAGTTTATAAGCAACTTGTGACTGCTTTATGACCGGCTGCGACGCTATTGCAGCCGGTCGTGAGCATAGCGAGCAATCACTATCAGAGGCTTAATGGTGCCATTGGAGGTGCACTGTGCACTTACGTTGGACAGGCGGCGTCGGTGACATCCGCCTTGGACGATGTCAAGTATCTGTATGTTCACATGGCCAAAGCGGGGGTGGAAGGGGAGTGGTGAGACGCTTTGTATAATCAATGATAAAAAAAAGGGCGGGGTGCACGGGGTAGGCTAGTCTGTTTAAGGGTCATTGAACTTCTAACGATTTATTTTTAGAAGCGCATGCAGAGAACACGTCCGTCACCTTAGAACATAACCGCCCCCCCCCCCCCCAAAAACCACCATAAAAAATAAAAATAGATAAATATTACAATATTAGGTCGCCGGATTCATTTGAGCATCGCGACGTGCTTCTTTTTTCTGCTTCGGAGTAAACGTGCGAAAATATAAGCACATTTGGGAACCACTTCTCACTCCGAGTGAGTCTCAGGACGTAAATATAACGCTAAATATGTTTTTTTTTTTTATCGGCTAAAGTTTATTTCGTGGCGTACGTGTCCTCTCCAGGTACTTAGCTAAACCAATCAGTCCTGTGTGGAACCACCGTTCAATCGCAACCGTAGCTGCGACACTTTTCCGTACTCGAATGTATCCTGATGCATCTTGAACTGAACCTTCGATGACCTTGCGATGATGCGCTCCGCTTCTGCTGCGATCGGCGTGGAGGTGCCATCGTCAATGTTTGCTCGGACAGTGACGTATTAATTTATTTAATAACTGCAGCCTTCGACCTTGGAGGCTCCGAAGGAGGGTTGTTTTATGTTCTGTGAGGGACATAAGTATGGAGATATCTTCTACGCACATATTTAATCGAGGGTTCAATGACTACAAGACGAGAAATTAACAAAATGACAGGAAACGGAAGTTTCAAAGAGTCTTCGCCCTCCTCCCTCAAATAATATCAATTAAATGCTATTCAATTTTGTGGCAAGTGGGTAGGCATGCCATTTCTCATGATGGTATTAATGCATGACTACTGTTATGTACCCGCCAGGGGGTGCCACCGGGGGTGAAGGGCAATCGGGTGCGAGGGTTGGCAGACTCCATCTTCTTCTTGTTCTTAAAATAAACGAAATGTTCTACAGGGTGCGAAAAAAAAAAAAAAAGACACGCTAAAATGGCTGACAGAAATAAAAAAAAAAAAAACTTGACGGATCTTGTAGCAATTTTGTTTGAAAATGTCTTTAATTGGTCCCATTGTTGTACTAAAATTTCAAGTCAGAGCTCCGAATACAAAAAAAACAAATAACAAATGTTTTATTCACACTTGTTACTGGAAGCTGGTTACAGTGTGCGCATGAGGCATTTGACCGCAACAACAGATTTCAGCGGCTCTTTTCAGAGCCACCAAATCGCTGCTTTTTCGGGCGCACTCCTGGCTGCCCTCGTGTCTCATTCAAACGTCAAACTGCTAGAGCAGACGATGCACGAACAAGAACCGTCGCAGACGAAATTACGTCATTTCTGGAGCTGCATTTGGGCGGTTTTGTTTATTCATATTTATGGCGTGACACTTTCTGCACTGTGAAACTTAACTGAAAACCCAACAACTTTATTTTGGCAAATATCCCTCGGAAACGAAAACTCAGATAAAGCGCAGTTTTTCACTCGACGCGTCCAGTGAATCCGTACCGCCATCTCTGGATAAAGCGAAGAAACATGGCCGTCGTTCGGTGTCTCCCCGACAGCTGCCGCTCCGCCGTTCAGAAATCACTTTTTATTTCCTGTTCTTTTTTTTTTTTTTTTTTTTTTGTACTCGAAGTTCCGACTTGAAATGTTTAAAGCCGACTTTAGAAATGTTAGCACAACAGTGTAACCTTTCGAGAAAAGTTGCTACAAGATCCGTCAAGTTGTTATATTTTTTTTTTGCGAGCCATATTAGCGTGTAAAATGGATTTTTGTTTTTGTACTAGCACTCTCTACTAGTACAGCCATCGTTGCCTTTTGCGCGGCCAAAGACATAACAGGGGTGACGAGGATGAACTAGAAGTGCGGTAGTGACCTGCACACCTCATCTGCCAACAATGTCGTCAACGCTGGGTCAGATTGAGCCGTTTGACCCATCCACGCCGGCGAAGTGGGAATCATACGTTTCGAGGATTTTTTTTTTTTTTTTTCCGACGCTAGTGCAGTGGCTGAAAAGAAGCGCGGCTTGGTGGTATTCTTTAGTGTGTGTGGCGTGGAGACTTTCGATCTACTACAGTGACTCGTGGTCCCGGAAACGCCACAATCGATGTCGTTGGCGGAGGTCTTCGAGATGTTGAAAGCTCACTTCTCGCCGCAACCGTCAGAGACCGCCCGAAGGAACATGTTCTACAGACTAAACCGAGGTTTGGAGGTTGACGGTATCTTCATTATCGCCGAGCTCCAGCGCCTGGACTAACACTGCACTTTTCTCAACCTATAAGAAATGCTGAGAGATCGTTTGGTCTGCGGGCTCTGCGGCACAACAAGCATCTTCAAAATAGGCTGACAAAACACACACACACACACACACACCACACACACACACACACACACACACACACACACACCACACAACACACACACACCACACACACACACACACACACACACACACAACACACACAACACAACACGCACAACACAACACAACACAACACAACACAACACAGCTGATTATGAGCGTATCTCAGGAGGATCGATGCTCTGCGTCAGAGGCGGCCGCGAAGAGCACGCGGGTTGTTCGTGCTCTTCGCGTCCAACCACGTGCAACAATCGAAACGAATGTTTCGAATGTTGCCACTTGGATGAAGTGCAGCTTCGAAATAAATGTTTCGACTGTTGCACATGAAGTGAAGCTACCGCGTCCAACCAAGTGCAAGATTCGAAACGGGTCGATCTCGGGCAGGGCGACCAGCAACCAACGCTATACGGATGCTGCTAAGGGAGGGGGGGGGGGGGGGGGGGGTGCGCACCCCGTGCAAATTGCCGATTCAGGAACACCCAGTGCAGGGCATGCAAGAAAACGAGCCACATCGAACGAGTCTGCCGCGCTGGCATGTCTGGCGGCCAACAGTAGAATCTGGCACTGCGACAGCCTCGAAATTTGGGAGCGGAGCACAGCGTCACCTCACAAGCCAGCACAAATGCTACTACAGTAACCGTCCCGGAAGGACCCTAAGTGTATCGCAAGCTGCAAACGGCAGTTTCCAATCAGGGGCAGCTGTACCGAATGGAAGCGGATTCGGGATCAGACTTCTCTATCCTCCCAGAGGAGACGTTCCACAGTCTCCAGCGGCGAAATAGGAGGAGGGAAATGACTGACTGACTTCTCGTCGTCGGTGGTCGATTTTCAACTGAGGCCAGTGAATATTGTCGGTGCCTACAATATGCAAGTATAATGAAAGAACTTCGTGGGACCTCTGAGGGTGCGGCGAAAAGCACCCGCACCAATCTCCTAGGAGTTGACCGGTTTCAAGCACTCGACATTGCTGTCATAGGTGTCTCCGACATCCATAATCTGTCTGTCGACACTGTGGTCTTGAAGTTAAGTGAAGTGTTCGAGGAGGGACTGGGGAACCACGCGGGGGTGCCGGTCTCCTTGCATCTTGACCCCAGTGTTTGGCCAGTGCGCCTGAGAGTTCGAAGGCTATTCGTAGCAATTTAGCCAAGCGTGGAGCGAGAGTTGGACCGCCTTGTTCAGCGAGGGGTGTTTGAGTCTACGACACAGCCAAAATAGAAAACCCCCATAGTCACCGTGCTCAAGAGCAGCAGCGATGTAAAGAATTGTGGGGATTACAAGTCGACAATTAACAAAGCCTTGAAGCAGCACGCATATCCAATTCCTGCTCTAAACCACCTGCTGCATTCTGTCTCCAAGGGAAAATTCTTCTCAAAATTGAACCTTGCTCAGGCGTACCAACAGCTCTCCGTTGGCGAGGCGTCAGCCGATGCTCAAACGATTACCATTCACGGTGGAGCGTATACAGAGTGAAGAGACTGCAGTACGGAATAAGCAGCACGCCGGTTGTATTCCAGGGGCCGCTTGCTCGAACGAGTTGAGACACAACTTGAGACAGTCTCAGCCGAGACCGAACGTGAGCCACTTGCTCGAAACGAAACTTAGTCTGGACTTGAGACTGAAACCGAGTCTCTGACTTAACTTGTGTCTCAAGCCGTGAGATAGCCCCGTATAGCTGGCGGCCGATTTAAGACCCAAACTGAGACCCAAACTGAGACAGTCTCAGCCGAGCGGCAGTCTCAGCGGTTAGCCACTTGCTCGAAGCGAAACTTAGTCTGGACTTGAGACCAAAACCGAGTCTCTGACTCAGTTCTAGTCTCAGATCGTGAGACAGTCACGGAGAAGGCTCACTGGCGGTCTCAGAGTAAACAAAATGTCGGACGTGGCTACAACACACCGGCTCCAAACAATCTTTGCCGCATGAATGCACTGGCGGCACCGTCGGACCGTGTTTTCCAGGACCGATTTCGCCCCTTCGACGTTTCTGGCGAGGTTTCGGCTTCGCCGCGACGGCAACATGCGCATCACCGGAGTCTTGGAGGTAAGAAAACATTCATATTTCTAACGTTCCTCTTCGACTATGTTACATATATTAAGCGGCCAGCTGCGAAGCAATTTTGGAGCATTCAAGACTTTTGTATTTGTCAGTTTAAAGCCTCTTCTGACCAACATGCAGCGCCGTCATTGCGTCCTCAAAACCTCAAAACGTTGTGTTTTCCCAAGCTCTCTACTTTTATTTATTTATTTTTGTCTTTGGTGTGGCACGGTCCTTCGTATCACGGTGAGTTTCTTATTACGAAAACAGTTTTAAATAACGTGTTTCACAACTTGTCAGTGGAAATAGCTGGTGGATACTTGAAGGAGTTTTGAGAAGGAGCAGATTCTTTAAAGTGGTAGCGAATTATATGTATTGATCATATCTCGCGGCAAGCTTCGTGCGCACGGAATGACTATGTCGGCGGAACAGTGGAAAGTGCTATAGCATTCAACTGACGGCATAAACCACGAGTACGGGGTCGTTCGCTCTCGGTCACCTTGCGCCGTCCGGGTTGCCAGGTCCGGATGGGGTGACGGACTTCGTTGTGGGAAGCTGGCGGGTCTTGCTGGAGGCGAAGTTGCTTCCCTTGGCCGTCGACGACTAATTCAGTTGAACTTTTAGTTACTTTTCAATGAAATTACACAAAGAAAACAATACTGCAAAACGGTAACTTCCCCTGTACGGGGTTGGGAAGGAGGTGGTCGGGTGTTAGCTTATCCAAGCTCGGGAGTTGGCTGGCTCGTGGGATTACGTCCCGATTACGGGGACAAATGTCCCTCGGAATCCCACGACCTGACTCGATTCCGGAGCGTAAGCTCTCGAGTTCCAGCACAAACTACATTCACTTGAAGTTGCGGTGTTCATTCGTTGGTCCATCCCCTTTTAGTGGACCGGCGAATCCTCGACACGTCGTCAGACAGGCGTTTCCCACTGGCCAAAAGGTCACAACCAATCGGCTCACTTTCTCGCCATCTGGCAATTGCTTATATTCCCGTGTGAGAACCCGAGGTCTGCGTACATCTCACGGCCAAAGGTCGGGCTGGTTCGGATGCTAGCAAAACCATTTCTCGCAAGGCGAAGCGGACAACCGACCCCGGTGTGGATAGCGCCGACTAAGTGAGCCATCCCGCTATTCATTCTGCCAGACGCGGTCTGACGTTGCCATTCTGCCGTGACCCCCACCCGCGGGCGAGAAAGACTACACCGATGTAAACGCGCCGTGTAAACAAACGGTGCCGGCCAGAGCCACCGCGTTCTCCCGGCCCGAAACGCACGCTCCGATTACCTCGGCAGAAAACGCGCGTTCCGAACTTCGCGTCGTAAAGTACGCCTGTCTCTCGAGGTCGCCCCCCACGGGAAGTGTTTACGCCAACGCTTTCGTACTAGTCAAGTCTCCCTGGTGCTAACGGCCCACCCGCGGAGCTCTCGTCGATCCTTGCACCACGTTTCCTCCTTCAGGTGGCCAACCGCAGCGAACTCCCCAAACTGCAGTAGCAGTTTCGTCGTGGACGGCTTTCCGGGCGTCGTGGGAGTCATCGACGGCACCCACGTTCGGATCCAAGGGCCGCCGTGCACGAGGAACTGTTCGTGAACAAGCACTAGTGTCACTCCATCAACGTGCAGCTGATTGTGGACGCGCGCTCGAGGATACTGAATGTGGTGCCATGTGACCCGGAAGCGTCTCCGATTTCTACGTGCTGTCGCAGAGCAGTGACGGGGAGAACGTCGCGACGGGCGCGTACGGCGGCCTCCTCATAGGCCATTGCGGCTGCCCGTGCAGAGCGTGGGTGATAGCGCCTTTCCGATCGCCCACCGCGCCAGTGAGTGTGCGTACAACCAGGCTTACGGAACAACACGGTTTGTAATCGAAAGTGTTATGGAGAGCTGCTTTTAGAGAAACAGTTTGCCTGTGAGATGTTTCGGAGCTACCTTTTTCTAAAGCGCAAAGGGCGCACTGCGCATTAAATAGCCAGGGTATGAACAAACCGCTTTATGTGCACAGTGTAATAGCCACCATGCCAGGTTGTCAGTGATGTGATTGCTGTGCCAATTGCGCCAAACTGCGCCAAGGGGCTAACCCTGCTACATCCTGCTACATTTTGGCGAAATATGGGTAATCTGCGCCAACTCTGCGCCAAAAATCCAATTTCAGTCGAAACCGAAACTAAACTGAGTACCGTAATTGAGCATGCGTGCGTTACGTGGCGCAAGCGGCCTCCCGACACAAAGTTCCCTACATCAATTGTCCATCCGGTCTTGCATGGTGTTCGCGCCGTCTCTCGTTTCGTGCTCGGGTCATCTTGTGGGTCTCGTCTGGTGCCTGTTTTTTTAGAGCGCAGCTCTTAGGCGCCCGTTTCCGGCTTGAGCGGCGTCGGCGTCGGCGTCGGCGTCGCCGTCGGCGTAACCGCGCGTTGCATGCAACTCAGGTTGCATGCAACTTGCATCGAATGCAACCTGAGTTGCACGTGACCCCCCCCCCCCCCCCCCCCCGAGGTCACGTGACCCCCGTGAGGGGACGAGGAGAAGGAAGGATGAGGAGAAGGTGAAGGAGAAGGAGGGAGTGGAGGAGGAGGATGAGGGAAGAGAGGAGGAGGAGTAGCAGGCAGGATCACAAGGGAGGAGAAGGGAGAAGGGGTATACCCTCCCCTCAGCACCCTTCCCTCCGCCTCCTCAAGAGCTGCGCTCCAATTCGGCGTTACAGGGAGTTGTAAACGGCTTTCATTTTTTTATATATTTTCAACGATAGACGCGTGTGTGTGCGGACCATCCGACGCTAGCGTGCAGGGTACCAGCCATGCCGTCATGCTGTGAAACGAAGCGACGTTTTTGCGCGTCGGGAGTTTGTGAGCTGAAGCACTCGCTCCTGAAAGCAGCGGCCGTGGAAAAACTATATTTAGTCCCTTCCTTCCAGTCACCGTTGTCGCGCTACGTCGGGTGATGCCGTCCCCACGTCGCTGCAGATATGGCGCTTTCTAGAATGAAACTAAGTACCGTCGCATGTTCATCAACATTTCTGTTCTTGTTTAAATCATACGTTACTACAAAAATCCATTTTAACTCAGGCTGCTTTGTCAAAATATTGATTACCTAGGTTTTTCTCAGTGGGCTTTCTTTCGAGAGGGACCCCGGTACGTGAAAAATCTGCCGCGAAATAGAGTTGGTGAAGAGAAGTGAGCTAAAGCAAAGAAGGCAATGTCTGCAGGCTGAACCCGCACAGCGCGCTTGTTTGTCTCAAGTTCAGTCGTTGCACAAAGCGCTCCAAGAACTTTTGACCCTGGCTCGCTAGGTCTTGCATCGATGCGCTCAGGTTCTTTTTTTTTGTGTGTTTAGCTTGTATTTTGTTTGCCGGCCGGGCAAGCACGCGCCGCTGGACGGTTTTTTGTCGTATGCTCGACAGTTACATTTTGCATACAATTTTGGGAATCAATTGGCGACGGAGTGGAGTGGCATGATTTCGGTTTCGATCGAACAGCCGTTGTCTCCGCTCGCGCGACGAAGCACGTGCAGCTGCAAACCTGCCGAAGTTTCCCTCACGTGCATGCGAACATGATTGCATGACAGAGGCCCTGCCGGGAAGCTTGCAATCCTATGTTTTACGCTTGCTTACTTTTGACGAAAATGTGGCACGTCGGGAACCAGTAAAGCGGTGGCAAACGGTTTTTCGGAATGGCTCGGCAATGCCTACAGCACTCTACACTTGTGGGATGTCTCAGCAGTAAAAACACAAGCAGCCAGTTGCGACACAACACGTCACATCAGAACACAACACCACACAAAGTACCCTTCGTTTCTACAGCCCTTAAAGGGGCCATGAAACGAATTTTGGGTTGGGATGAATGATTTTAAATTGGGACTTCACTAATCGCATATCGTTTAGTTGGCCAAAAGAAAGAGGCTAGAAAGTCAAAAGCCAGCTTTTCGGTACGAACATTTGAAAATATAGCGGACTATTTTGTACCTTCTTGCCTTCGAAAGCTCTCCGCCTTTTCACTATGATACATCCCCGGTTCCAAAAGCGAGTCACCGGCGCCAAACTGACGTCAGCAGAGCCCAGCTCACGCATTGGACACGAGAACTGCGTCACTCGGACGTATGCGCTCGTCAACAACCAATCCGTCGACGAATATTTGGATTCGCGTTCGTGGCCAATGAGTGCCCTGACGGAACTTATTGTCACTGGGGAATGACAAGTTCTATGGTGTGCATAAAAAGCACGGTGGAACCTAGGAGTCATCGCACCGGTGCGGAATGAATGTCACGACCACGTGATTTCACAATTCGCATTTGAGTTGAGGATTAAAGCTAAGGAGGAAGAAGTAGGAAAATCGTTTCATGACCCCTTTAAAGGGAAGCTACGGAGGTTCTTGAAAAAAATGAGTTAGAAGTGAATCCTAGTGTATTTTTACCCCGTGAACCCGAACACCCAAACCATTTGTTGCGCAAGTATTGTTAAACGCGAGAAAACGCGAATGACAGTCGCTGTAAGTGACGTCATCGACGCATTTTTTGGCTGCCCAAGGCTAGGGAGGCGCGGCTTCAGCCCTAGTTTAAAATTGCTCTTATGGCTCTGCGGCACGTCGCATTGAAACATAATTGTGATATCTGTTATTCTGAAGGCGAAATGAACGTAATTCAAGTGTTTTTCTTTTTACTCATATGCAGAAGCGCCAAATCTTCCCTTTAAAACAATTATTTTTTATTTTTATAAGGATATCTGTTCCAAAAGCCACTTTTGCTGCTCCGAAACGCTGTCTTGGCTGCTCCAAAATCCACTTTCGCTGCTCCAAAACACTGTTTTGGTTGCTGCAAAGGCCCCTTTTGCTGCTCCAAAACACTTTTTTGGCTGCTCCGAAAGGTGCTCAGAAACGGCTTAGGCCAATCACACCACTGCCGACTTCCGCCGCTTGGCATCGAGTACTCGCGCGTGCGCAGAACGCTTCTTGGAAAAGGTCCATTGCACACCTAGAAGCGTGAACATATTAAGATACACTCTGCGTTTCTTACGGTGTCAGAGACGATAATGAGGCTCGTTAATTTTTCTGGTGCCAATGTGGGGTCAAGTTTCTGTGGAAATACAGATACAGAGCCAAAGCATGCCATTTCGCTGCATAGCTAAATATAGTTCAACCAAAATAATTTGCTGGGTATAACTTCACCACTTTGAAAAAAACTCTTATTGTTCTTTTTAGCCTTGTTTCTGCAACATTACTATGATATTAGTCAGGATGTGTTAAACATCTTTTTTCTTTTTTAACTCCTTTGGGGTTTCTTCGTTTGTTTGCCGCAGGTTTTCTGTACTCCATTACATCATAACTTGGGAAACGGCGAAGACTACGTACGGTCTAAGCAAGCCAATCAGCACGTTGGAAAGAGACACTTGACTCACTAGGTGCGTGCAATGCTGTCAAAGACATGGGCGAAAAAGAGAAGAATGCCGCTTTTGTGAAACTTTTGAGTTACAGGTTAAGTTTCAGGGGAGACAAAGCAACTTCCAAGTTCCTCCTCCCCCACTTCTTCAACTGCGTGGGTTACGCTTCGCATATATGCGACTGATTGGCTGGAGGGGACCGTAGCACTTGCTCTTTGCCAAGTGACGGTGAGACAGGGTATAGTTTCCTGCTGAACAAACATGGCGTCTTTTTCTTGTGCAACGGGCAGGGGTGTGGATTGAGCTACGAGCTTTGAGCCCAGGGTCCCTGGTTTCAGCATTGCGAGTTTTTGCTATACAATTTCCGAGCTGTGGTACGCCACTGACTCTCCCTAGTGCCAACAATAATTGAATGCGATCCAAATAGGATTTTGCTTTGTGCCGTAGCTTGTGCGTGTTCCTATTTTGGTGTATTGCGCAGACGCTATGATTTTCCAGCACCAGAAGATTTAACATATCAATAACCTCAAAACTGCAGTGCCGGTGAACTTCACGCATTTCTTAAATTGACACTGCATACCTGTGTCAGTCGGAAGACAAAATTCGACGGGATCGACCACAGTGTAATTTACCTCATTGACTTGTGTCTAGAAACGGGTGAAATATAGGGAAAGTTATGCGGATATACCTGCGTGCTCTGTGATCGCGGTTCAGTGCCCGAAACCTAAACGCCAAGACACAAACTGAAACCGAAACCAAAAAAACTAAACTTCTTGACGCAATAACACGCAGCCGTTAGCTTCGCCCCTCTAGCTTTCTCCTCATTGGCACAGCAAGTAGATCCCAAGTATAGGAAGACTTAGTGTCAATAAAGAGGTGCAACATTAGTGCGGTAACTTGTACAAACACTGATTAGAGCTTCGCCCCAATGCTTGTTCTTGGAGAACAAAAAAAAATTTAACCCACATCCCATAATGCATGGTTGATACCACGAGGGGTGTACGCCTTGTTTGAAGGCGTGAGTTGCCGTACATGTGGCAAGCCTAACCCTGATGTTTTATTCCTGTGCCACCCTTTTTCGACAGACTGTATGGGAGGGTGAGAGTGAAGCCCACCTGGGTTGCATAAAATGTGCTAAGGGCTTAAGAAAATTTTTGAATTGCAAGACAATTGGGCATCTCAAGCGCAGCTTCCACTGCCTGCACACTGAGCTGAAGGTGCTGCTACACCACGTTTGTTGCATGTTGTGTCATGCACAACATTGCACAGCACTACAGCTGCAAGGACGGCAACTGCAACCTACCACCTAGGGTGCTTTTGCCTCCCTCGCCACCTGAGCGGGCGACGGGGTTGCGCAGGGGCTTGCAATTCTGCGGCAACACTGTTGTGGTAAGGTACGAGTTTGCAAACACTAGTTTATCCCTGATAAACTCGTGTGAGGGCAGCCTTTTTTCTTCCAAAAATAACTTTTCAAGGTATAGGGTATAGGCTATAAAGGGTTTAAAAATATATATATATATATTTGTGCATGCATCTAACACTTAATGTACTTGCAGTCAAATTCGCTGGACTAATACACCTCTATTTCGAACCTGGAAGAAACAAGCGTTTCAACACACCTGGACAGCCGTACACGTGCAAGCTGAATTTCATTCTTAGTTTTGAAACTTGGCTTTCTTCCACTATTGCTGGTTCTGTGAAAGCACATTCCTGAGTGGCAGTCTCGCATAAAAGCCCATACAAACAATTGCATTAGACTGCGTTGAGACTGCAGGTAACCGGGAAATATAAAGTACTTCGTATGCTGCGTGATAAGCAAATTAGCTGCTTTGCTTTATATGAACCATGGACAACCCGGCGACTCGTGGCTACTTCTTGATGCGATGCAGTAAAACGCAACTGTGTGTATGGGCCTTTACTCCACTGCACTGCTATTTGGCACCTGCATGTTGTACTTTTTTTCATTTTCACTCCCTCTCAGCTTTGACGTCAGCTAATGGTGGATGCATTCGTCTTTTTGCAATCCAAAAAGAAGACAAATGTGCAGGGGTTTTGGCTCAAAGTGCCTCAAGCAACTTTGACAAAAGGCAGCAAGAAGGGAGGAGATTGTAAGGAGTCAAAAGAGAAGAAAAGCATTGATGGAGCAAATGTAAGGGTACAAACGAGCTGGTTTAGATTGAACATGACATAAACCCCGAGACTGCAGGTAAAAACGACACAAATACTAAACGCATTGACGCTGCCTGCATGCCACTCGGCGGTGAAGTCTCAAAAAGCCTGTACAAATCCGGTGGTGCGGAAGGCAAACATTTTTCTTAAATGGGTAGGGAAACGGAACTCCAGCGCTCATTTTTTAGCTTTAATGTGTTGCATGTTGCACCATAACCTCAATAACACAAGTCTTGCGTTGAATGGCACAAGCAAAATAATTTTAAAGCTAATTGAACAATCTTTCAATGTGCACCTGGGGGATGCATGCGGAGCCTATTTGGGAGGTAATCTAGCAACGTTGGAGAACTGGCTACGTAGTCGTGACGTAGCAGATTCCTTCGGAGCAACGCCGCTCTTTGGAATTTCAACATTTTCCTTCATAGCTTTCCTCCACAACTCACAAATCGCGCATTGAACCAAACAGTCCAAGAAGACGGAAAGGAGAGACTCCCCTCTTTCTCGGACCCTCGTTTGTGCACCCGGATAGAGCCATTCTCCCCCTAGAAGATTAGCCAGTCGCTCAAAACTCGGACAAAGGTTGCTTCCCCCACCCCGTTCAGCCCTAAGCTGACAGTGCTGTGGAAGCTACGTGCTCCTTGGGCCAGCCACACGATCGTCACCCCACGGGTACTTCGAACGGCTCGGTTGTAACGCGTTGACGCTATTGACACCAGCAGAACGCTGACAACGCCACCAAGGGCAAAGCTCATAACCATGCCAGCCTTGCTACGTCACGAACGCGGGAAATCTTTTCTTTCTGTTTTTGTTTGCGTCGGATATCCCATGACGCATCACGCTCTCCGTTCGCTTCTCTTCGAGCGCTTGCTCGAGTGCACCGTTTGGAACGAAAAATATAGCCAATCGTTCAAAATACAAACGTGCGATTATCATTTACGGTTATTATCCGTCATGCTTGACTCATTTCCGAACGACATTTGAACATTTCAATTTTTGCTTCCGTACCCCTTTAAAGGGGCCCTGCAATGACTTTTTTACTGGTTTTTAATTTGCACCGAACTTGAGCGCACTGAACGTAGTAACTTAATAAAACCTTTCTTTTCTCAGATTTCGCTTTATTTTAAAAGCTATAGGCAAATTAGAATTGCACAAACAAGCAAAAAATAACCTCCTTCATGACGTCGTAGGTCCTGGCTTGAGTGCCGTGAACTAGAGGAAGGGTAGTGGGTTCATCGAGCGTTCACGGCTGCCGCACTCCGTGTCGACGGCTCGAGAGGGCGCCACTAAAGCATGTTTTGGATAGGCTGTATGAAGCGGGCGGCCAGGGCGGCTCGCATTGCATTTGCTGCGCGATTAAAGACTAATTTGGCATAGCACTTCATTGGCCACAAACGACAGGAAACACGGGGTAAAGATCAGTTCAGAACGGGAGCCACTTCACGCTGCCATACCGCCAAACGGCCAAATCGCCAACCAAGCCCGCGCCGAAGGCCTTCGGAACGCTCGGAAGCGGTCGGATGCTCGAGCCGGTATACGATCGCAGCGCCGCCGCGTACACCCGGGATTTTTCTACGCTCGCCGTTCGTCGGGGCCTCATCCCACTAGCCCTTTCTAGTATGCGCCGTTTTTTCCGCCGCTTGGTGGCGGGTACGTCGACGGATCATTTCTTGTTTCCGTACTTTACAAACTGCATTTTTTTTCTTTTCTGATCTAAAATACTGAACAAAAACTAGTTTCATACATAACTGAAACGGTTCGCGACACTTATATTATGTATCTCGACTAAAAAAAAGCTTTTAGCGGCTCTGACCAGTAGTAAGCCCAGGACCAAAGACGTCACATTTCGCGCGCTTTCGGCGACGTGGGTCGCCCTCGTAGGCGGAGGAGGTTTCCGCGTCGTCCGGTTAAAATATGACGCACTAATATTTAGTTACTCTCTCCATGCCCGCTGGCTTTCCTGAACCCCAAGAGACGTGGAAACCGAAAAAAAGGCAGACGCTTAAATATGATGGCAGGGCCCCTTTAAGGTGCGGCCGTGGCAGGTGTTTATGTGGTTATGACGTTCGCTTTTAATTGGCCGAGTGTGTAAAAGTTGTTGCAACCTTTTTATGAAGCCATAATTTCTTTAGTTCTGCATGTTGCCAAACGAAATAATGAAGTGGAAGGTTTGTGCATGCTAGAAACTAAAGGTGGAGACATTGAAGAGGACCAAACTGAAAACATATTTTAATATTGTTACAATTCCCACCCCCTTTTTTTATGGGCCTTCTTGTTGAGCAGCCTGCCCAAGCAGGGCAACCACTTTTTTGCACTGTTCTCTAAACAATGGCCGCAATCTGCGCCTCCCTTGTTGCTTTGCGCGCTGCCTGTGCCATTCTGAGCTCCTCAAGGGCTGTATGTAGCCAAGGAAGGACACATTTCCACTTGAGTAGCTTGTTTTCCGCCTGTTGCGCGAACAGGTATTTATAAAACGTTCAGCCTTTCCACTCTCGTGAAGAAGGAAGACCAGCGGAGCTGTACTCGATACACTGCCGCAACGCGCACGCGCCCGATTCCCGCTTCTTCTCGTCCGACACGCCGCCGATCGTGGATACGTCTCCGGCGAACCAGAGTCGGTCGCACACGGCGCACGTGACGCCAAACGGGTTCTCCACGAACTCTCTCCGGAACCTCGCCGTCGCACGCGGGAACTGTTCAGCTGGCGTGGAGTGCAGTCGTCGCCGGGCCAGCCGGGCCTCGCGCTTGCGCTTGGCCTCCGTGGCACGATCGTCGTCCTTGGCGTTGACCCGCCGGGGCCCTTTACATCGCTGGTTCTGTTCTCGGCGGCGGCTTTCCAGGCGAGCGAAGTGCTCTTTGGCAAGGGAATCTGAAGCGCTGGACGCAGTGGATGTCCAGGCGACAGCGGCTTTGCGGCGGTTGCGGACCCATTCGCGCTGCTGCGTACGTCGCCGCTCCTTCCGCAGCCTGTCTCCTTGGGTGGTTCCTGTTTCGACCCATTCCCAATTCAACCTTCCCGTTTCGACCCGGCTCAAAACGACCTTCTTCTTTCATCCTTTCCTATTTCGCCCTATCCCGAAACAACCTTCCCGCTTCGGCCATCGCTCGTTAGCAATTGGGTCGGTTCGTTTGTATTGTTCGTTAACAGTTGCTTAGGTTCAAATGTCATATGTCTGTCCTCCTTGCTCACCTCGCTTCTCCCTCTCCCGAAACAGCCTTGGAGACATGGCACCGTAAGATAAAAACTGTGTCAGGGAGGGCTCACCCGAACATTAACAGCTTCATCGATCTGATCAAACGGGATGCGGCCTTGACAAGACATAATTAGAAACAAAACAACGCAAAGACGAGAACAAAGTAAAAGGTAACCGACAGGATACAGCGCTGTGTCCTGTCGGTTACCTTTTACTTTGTCCATCGTACTTGCGCTGTTTTGTTTTTAATTATGTCTGTATACCAACTAGCCCAAACTTCTACGTCAAAAAACCTTGACAACGATATCTTTGCAGCAGCTTGCAAATGGTGGTGCCGTGCGGGCCAGGGGACAGCCGCGAACTCTCAAAATTAGTGTCGCCTTTCTGAGAATGCGACTTTCCTGCTCGATTTCCTCAACAAAGGCGATAGCATTTTGTGGTTTATGAATTTTTCCTGTGAGCGCGAGGATTCTGTGCTTAAACTCGTAAGAAAATGAAGCCGAAATCATATGCCCTCTCAATTTGTCTGATTTCTCACTCTTCAAAATATCCGGTTCACTATAAGGAAGTTTTAGAATAACGTATACGTAAGCACTTTGGGTAACCTAAAAATAGCGTCGCGATATAAAACCTAAGGCAAACGCTAATTTTTGCTTACTCAAAGTGCTTGCCTCCGTTATTCTAAGACTTCATTATTGTACAGAGCGCGGCACTGTTAGCTCGAACAAGCGATTGTTGGTTTTCGCTGTTTGTCTCAAAGAATCAAAAGACTGATATCAATATTATTAGTGCCTTTAAAAGTGCTCATCTGGGCCACTAACCTAAGCGGTACAATTTGGTACCTTCTAACACCATTTCGAAGTAACATTTAAAAAGTCATCAGCATCGTGTTCGCGGTAACGTTGTCGCGTAGTGTACATAGTCCGTTTCGTAGTTCCACATTTTGGGGGCTATCTTGAAATAAAGATTTCAAGTGGTTCAAGTAGAAATATATTTCGTTGGAGCTTTTCTGATAGTGATGAATATTTTAAGAATACGTTGACAATAAAAACTAGTTCCCAACATGACTAAGTAGCTCGCCGGCACCTTTGCATTAATTGCATTAACAAAATTTCGGAACCTATTCTCAAGGAGAAAGTATGCGCGGAAGATGTGCGGGGCTTTATACCAATCGGTTTAAACCGGACGGGCTCAAATGTTAAGGGTGTTTCGGCTACGGGTTCATATAAGAAGGGCGTTTGGGGAAGGAAGGGGTTGAAACGGGACAGCTTCAAATGGGACGGGCGATTCGGGAATGGGTGGAAACGGGACGGGTTCAAACGGGAAGGTCGTTTCGGGAATGGGTCAAAACAGGACGGGTTCAAACGGGAATGGGTTGTTTCGGGCTATACCCGTCTCCTTTCCCCGAAAGGGCGCGCGGCCGACCCATCGTGAGTCCAAACCGAAACTGATAAGAGCGTAGGAGCGTAGGAAACGGCGCGCAAAATAGACGAGGACGAAGAAACAAACGTGATGAGCGCTGCGCTCGTTACGTGTGCTTCTTCGTTGTCGTCGTCTGTTTTTTGCGCTATTTTTTACGATGAATTCCCACCAACGCGCCCAACTATCAATTCTTCTATGATAGCTGGAAATGTTGCCGCCATCTACGAACGACGGCGGAAACGATACTGGATGTGTGCTTGCCGCCGTCGCTTATAGATGGCGGTAGCTGTCCAGGTAGGTTTGTGTCGACATACCGGACGCGATCCTGGGGAACCTAGCCCGTAACAGCTCCGCTGTAATACTGCCTGTCTGCAGCCTGCAGGCGGTATGCTGGGCCTCCAAACTGGTTGTGGACAAGGGGGTCCCTGTCAGCATAGGCCTGGTGGTGCTGGTCGTCCTTCCAACGGCAGCAGTGCTGCCTCAGGCTGAAGGGGCGCCTCATCCTCGTCCAGCTGCCAGTCAAAGGCTGGTAATCTTTCGTTCCCCGGACTTCGGCATCTTGAGGAAAATGACCCCGGGGGCCACAAAGACCTTGTGGCCGAAGGCCCAACCTTCTGGGCCAACCACGTCAGTTACTGGCCGCACATTGACTGGTGCTTTCCTAACCCGAAGGACAATCCACAAGAATGTTTTTAATGTCACCCCTGTACATAGTTCGAGCGCACTCTTATTTGTTTCTCAGGAAATCGTTTTGTGTGCATCTGGATCAAGCTCGATCCCTCAGCTCTCGGTCGTTGTGGCTATTAGTTTTGAAAGTAGCTAGGCTTGAGCAGAGCCAGTCTACGGTGTAAAAATCAAATCCGATTGTAGCTGTTGCTACTATTTTTCCTGAAAGTAGCTGGGTTTGTGTAGAGCCAGTCTGCAGTGTGCATGTCAAGCCCGATCGTAGTTGTTGCGGCTATTACTTGTGAAAGTAGCTAGGCTCGAGCAGAGCCAGTCTACGGTGTGCAGGTCGAGCGCAATCCTAGCTGTTGCATCTATTTTTCGTGAAAATAGCTTGCTTCAATTTGGGCCAGTGTGCAGTGTTGATGCAGGCCACTCGATTTTCTGGTTGCTTGTCCCTGTGCTTCTTTCCAGTGATAAAAAGAATACCATGCTAAGTAGCAGATGTGCTCAGGGTGATACCAAATTTAGTGAGTGTATGCCGGTTGGTGCTTAATAGATGGTACTAGCTTACTGCTCAAGATGTGCAAGCACAGGATGACTTCTTATTAATTGTGTTCCAAAAAATGAGTCGTTTACAATTCCCTGTAATGGCCGAATAAGAACGCAGCTCTTGAAGAGGGCACGGAGAGGAGGGTATGCCCCTCCTCCTCACCTGTACCCTCCCTTCATCCTCCATCTTCCCTCCTCCCTCGTGACATCACTCGTGACCTTTGTGACGTCACTCTTGACCCTAGTGACGTCACATGTGACGTCATTATGGGAAACATCCCAATCTAATACCCCTGTCAGACGGGCACCTTGAATGTCATTTACGCTAAAGGCCTTTAGGATTTTCAAATGACATTTAAGTCGTGTCGTGTCAGACGGGCAACTCAAATGTCATTTAGGTGATGTCTATCACGATAGCGGTCTGTTGTTAACCCGGCAAACTGGTGTTTATTTTATTGTTTACTAAGTAAATAAAATGTAATGAATTCTCAGAATATAAAATTCAAACACGGTGATGAAAACTAAGTACACGTTTTGAAGGAGACAAGGTGTTTTGTGGCAACTATTACACGACGTCAGCAATCCCAAGTAATCCGTAGCCGTAGCCGTTCCGCCGCTTGGCTTGTCTGCTTTCGGAACTCCGTGCATCTTGCTCGCCGTTGTTCCTCGCGCTCTTTCGTTCTTCGCCGGATTCGTATACCTCGTTGACGTTTACGTCTGCGATCGATTCAAGCGAAGACCGTGACCCTGTAGCGATGGAGCCTGCTGACGACAATGATCGTAGTGCGATGGATCCGGAACTGCCGGAACGTCGGATCGCGTTCCTGACGCGCAACTGAGACCGCGAGTATATTAAACAAATATATCGCAAAAGGTGTGCGAGATATACACGTTATAAGCATTTTTTTTCTAAAAATAATTGCTACGAGCATTGTTTTCAATTGTATTTATATTATTTATAATGTTTTATTTCAATTCGCGGAACTTGTGCTGACCGCTGTTGACGAGACTACACATTTACGAGCCGTAAATGAGTTTGGGAGAACTCAGTTGAGCTCGAATGTCATTTAAGTCAAATGTCATTTGAGTTGCCGTGTGACACTGCCTAAATGACATTTACACTGAATGTCATTTGGGGTAAATGTCATTTGAGGTGCCCGTCTGACAGGGGTATAACACGCAGTTACACCAACACCGACGCCGCTCACTCCGGAGACGGGCGCCTAAGAGCTGCGCTGTAAAAGACATTCTTCATGTGGGCAATGTGCATGTTGCAGGTGTTGTGGAAGGTTGCCGTCAGTATATGTGCTCTGCAGCTGCGAGCTCAGCTATGGCCGCCAGTGAATACTACCTGTAAAATGAGCTAGATGTAAACGCACCTACACATACATATTTATGTAACAGACTCTTAGCTTTGTGTGTGCATTCGTTTGAATTGGCATCTCAGTACAATGGACCCCAAGAAAATGGGTCCCAAAGAAAATGAGGTCCAAGTGTTGTGTTTGGCACCTTTAGACCTACGGAGATGTAGAGTTTTCGGCATAAAACACCAAATTCATGTTATTGCTTGTCATGTTTCGGCTTTACTTCATAAGCTTCTAGCCTGTGTATTTTGTGGTGATGGTGCATTGGAAACACGATAACCTTTGTATTGTTTGCATTGCTTAACTCTTTTTCAAAATGTACCTTCTAGCATTTGAGCAGTGTACAAGATTAATTCTTCTATCGATAAGTGCAGTGTTCTTTCATTGGAATATCGACCTTGACTTTTAATTGAAATAACATGGCTCAAAGTTTCAGTGTTCTTGAATGTGCACAGATCCTTCTTGCTTTGGAGAGAACTTGTCGGACTGTTTCCTAGAGTGGGCCCAGTATTTAGTATTTGCATACCCAAGATACAGTTATGAATACAATGTTAGCTTTGCAAGTAGAACCCCCAATCATGTGAACTTCAAAAGGCTAGACTTGTCTGCATCAAATGGCACATACTGCATTGTAGTATATTCGTTGAAACAGCAGTAACATGACAGCTCACTGGTTGAACTTCTACTGACGACTGCCAGCACAGCTTCAGCCAGCGGTGTGAGTTGTTGGTCTTGTACCCTGTGCCTGTGGAAGACGGCTCTTCTTAGATTTTCTTGGGTTATTGGATTTTGTCGGATTTCAGCACGTGCGTGCATTGTTTTGATTTGTTTGTAATAAAAGTTTTCAATCCAGAACTCTTGACAACTTCTATAATTTAGCCGGGAAAATGAGAAGTGAACAAAATTCCATGAGCTCATAAAAGGTGTTCTTGATTGTACTAAAATGTTCAAATCCAGAGCTCTTGACTACTTCTATGATTTAGCCAGGAAAATAAGAAGTGAAGAAAGTTCATTGAGCACATAGAATGTGTGCTCCATTTTTATGTGCAGTAAAAACAAATGTATAATAAACTCGCCGGTCGTAGTGTGCCCTTGTAGAAAGCGTCAACTCTGCAGCTAAAAAATTTCATGTTCTCCAACTTTTTTTTAAAATTATTTTTCTCGTGCGTTGCATCGGTTGGCACCGCAAGTTCAGTACGGATACCGTGCTTTTTTTTCAACTTTTGTGATCTTGTTAAATTTCTCTCTAATTACGCGTTTTCGTTTCTCTATTTCATACACCAATTGAAACTTTTCATCTTTGCACCAAATTACATTCGTCGTTACATTTGAAGGGACGTACAGTGCTATTCCTTTTTCTTAGAAAATGCATCGGCACGAACAGACATTTCTGTAGACACCTTTTTTCGGCGTACGCGCTCAACGTCGACGATGGTGGTGACAGACACGTCCAGAACCGCGGCTTGCTGTCGCTTTTCACGTGTAACCACGGTTTGCACAAAAAACACGACGCAGTTATGAGACTGTCGTCGTTTGTCGCTGCCCAAAACGACCGCGGCGTAGCAGAAGCAGACGACCCCGTGTCACTTCCACTTCCGGATTCTTCGTTTTCTCCCGTTTTCCCAAGATTCCCTCTCGAGGCACCGCTCACTCTGTTGTAGGTACCGGACTCAAGTCCTGACTTGGCTAAGAGGGTTCCGATTTCGTTTCGAGCAAGCGGCTCAACTGGCGTCTCATGCTGGGTATCAGCTGAGACCCAAGATGAGACCACCAGAGAAAACAAAATGTCGGACGTGGCTACCACAGCCACTACGCACCGGCTACAAGTCATTTTTACCGGGTGAATGCTTTTGTTAAAGCGAGTTTAGACTGCTTCTACGCCATCGACGTCTTCGACAGGAAAGCCTGCCACGACTGTTTCGTTTTCGGTTTGGTGGTTTCGCAATCGCTTGTTTTTCTGCGAGCTTGACGACTAGCAAGCGAGACAACTATGTCACCCATGTCCTGATGCAAGTGCTCGTTCCATCTTTGCTACTGGCAGCTTCTATTCGTGACACCGTGAAACCGCTGAAAGTGCCTGCAGTTCCTGCGCATTCATAAATCGATCCTCACGGTGTGTGCGACGAGTGAATTATCCCCAACTTTCTTCAAACAAGCATTGCAACGCAACGCAACGCACGGCGTCAGGTAAGAAATAATATCAATAACATCCCTGTTTCGCTGTGCTGTCTCGTAAAGGCAAATGTGAATAAGTTTGGCATAATTATAAGTTATTTTTGCGGCTCAGTTCCTGACACAAATGCAGCGCCATCCGTTCAAGAATAAACGGAAAGCAAGACGTAGTCCGTAGTCTTATTGTTCAGGCGACTTTCAACCCCATGATCACGGAGTTGACCGAGGGATTAGAATTGCAGTTCCGAGGCAATCATTTCTTTGTATAATGATGTGTTTCGTGTTTAAAAACAGTTGGAAAAGCAAACAGTTTCACAAGATGTCAGCGTCGACTGCCGACGGACGACAAGTTCCAAAACATTTTGGAAGATAGCGAGTAGCTTGATGAGTTATAGCAGTGTTTATGTACCTTCGCTAGGAATCGGTATGACGTGGCTATATATTTTTGAATCGAAACTGCGCTAGCATTTTTATTGTCTGTCGTGCACGAATCTCAAGACATATTTCCCCACTTAAGGTGGTCACCAGCAGCGGAGCTCCTCGGAACTGATCGGAGGGCCAACGCCGGGCAAGTATAGTAGTCCTCTTGGTGGTCGGCATATGCTCACAGATCGTGAGGTGGTCGCCAAGTTGCAAGGAAGCATCCATGACCTCTACATGCTATCGCAGAGCTGTATGAGAGACAACTTCGGAGGAGGAACTTCAAACGGGCTCGTCATCGCGGATGGCTTGATCGTGCCCTATCGCTGGGTAGTCACGCCAGCGGAGTGCGCATATAACCAGGTGCACAGAAATCTGGACAAAAGTAAGGTTTAGAGGTAAGGGTTGTTTTTGAATTAGTTAGGTACAAGTAGTAATCATGCTGTCTACAGACATCTCGGGGCCAACTTTTTTTAAACGGCCTGATCATACTGTGCTTGAAATAATGAGGCCGTAACTAACAATATTTTTTTCAGAACACTTCAAGTATAGTCACTGTTAGATCCTGCAGCCGGTAGATGACGACAGGATAACATTAACTATTTATTAACTCAAGATACAAAGGCTACATGACGACGTGACAGGTTCGCTGGCTGGTGTAGGCCGTTGGCTGCGTGCTTTGCATTTTTCCCGCGGTGTGGTGTAATCTTTTAGGATTGCGATTCGTGTCCCAGATGGTGCCACCACTCAACACACAACAGTCACCATGAACGATCTATTGAAACTGTGGCTATTGCCAGAAACTTTCCAATAGGACACTGAAGTAAAAATGTTTGTCAGAAGATATGGGTGATTACAAGCACAGACACGTCCGAACTATTCAGGAAATGGGGGGGGGGGGGGGGGGGGCGACGGTGGTTGGGGGGGGGGGGGGGGGGAGGGGAAGGGGAGGGGAGGGGGGGCAAGGGCGGTGAGGGCGGTGAGGGCGATTGTGCGCCCCTACCCAACACCACCTAGAGGAGAAGGCCAGAACACGCCTCGAGTGACGTCACGGCAGCAGGCTGACGTGCGCCGCGCTATAAGCTGAGCTGAAGGCTTCGCGCGTAGGTTTTACATCGTAGAAACGCGGGTTTTCGCACAATTTATTTTTTATGAGCTCACATGAGAGCTGTGAACGCCGAGTGATTTAAAGCACCAATTTTAGAACGCAGGAAAATTATTATAACCTACAATTATCGTAGTGAAATACAAGAAAGTGATATCTTGACACAGATGTGTTCTTTTTTTTAAGCGATAAACTGGGTGGTGTAGTTGTCTCTGAGCGACATGGGAGTTGTATAAAAGAAGAATCCATGTGAAATGGCAATAATCGAAGTAATGGGACCACATAAAATGAACTACAGTAACAATCGGATAAATGATGCAGATGCATTCATTTAATTTCATTTCATTTTATTCATCTCAAAGGCATCTGAAGACGCATTACATGAGGGAGGTTCAAAAATAACAGACATAAAAGACATAACATAAAAAAGAGACACCAACAAAAAAAAAAATCACACACACACACAAAAAAAAAAAACGCTTATTAGCATGTTATTGTTATGATGCAGTTTTACAAATCAAGGTTCAGTTAAACAAATTAATGCACTTCTTTTTAAATGAAATGGGATATCTCTCAGTTACAATATGGTCAGGTAGTTTGTTCCAGTCAGTAATGCAAAGTACTAAGGAGGAAAAGAGGAAAGTGTAAGTCTGGCACTGAAATGGTTCCATCTTGCAGGAATTATCCAATAGGGATTATGTAAAATTGGCAGCCCAGCACTAAGTAGATTCAAAATCGGAATCTGAATAATATACAGCTTGAATAAAACACAATCGGGCTATTTTTCGTCTTCTTTCTATATTGGGAAGATTTATGCTAGCTTTTAAAGCGGAGACACTAGTTTCGGATGAAAAATCACTGCATATAAATCTGGCTGCTTTGTTTCGAAGATTCGAGCCTAGAGATTAGGTAGCTTAGGTGTGGATTCCAAATTATGCTTGCGTATTCTAATTTTGGGAGGATAAATGTTTTGTATGCGAGTAGTTTTGTTTCAATGGGAGCTAGATCCCTACTGAAAAATCTCAATGGCATGAGAAATTTCTGTGTCCAATAAACACATGTGAATCAAATGAGATATATAAGAACATATAAGATCTATATAAGATATATAAGAAACTTGTAAAAAGTTTCTTATACTGTTCTTATATATCTTACATAGTTTTCAATAGTTCTTATATATCTTCTATGATTCATGTGTTTGTTAGACAAGAAATTTCTCACTCAAATGGCTTTTTCACAAACCAAGTGTTTTTAGTGCACTATTTGTTATTTGCTCAATCCATGATAATGAGTCTGTAATACACGCCCAAACACTTGTCCGACAATGAGTGTTCTAGTGGTTGTGAAAGTAATAAGTACTGGGTTAGTGTTTTAGTGGAGGACCTAATTATGGACATTTGTTTGAATTTATGTGCGTTAATGTTAATCTGCAGTAGGGAACACCATGATGATATTGTATCTAAATCGTCTTGGACAATATTGTGATCACTATAAGTGTATTAATTTCCTGGTAAATAACTCAAGCATCAGCGAAAAGTCTAATTGTCGATTTAATTGATGATGGTAGGTCAATGACATATATTAGAAACAATAGAGGCCCGAGTACACTACCCTTAGGGACACCTGGTGCAACAGCAACGGGACCGAAATTGCCAGACAAGTATAAAAGTAATAACATTATAAAATTGTGATGTGCTGGTTTGAAAAATGTATTGCACATATTTTGACAAACTTTTCTTAGACCTGTGATAAATCTGTATAGGTTCAGCAATTCAATGAACTCTGCCTGTTCAAATATAGTACTTGTTTTGCAGCAAGCAACCTATCCTATCTGGTTACTACATTGAAAAAAAAAAAAAAAAAAAAACACCTGTAACCTATTTCTTGGCATTTTCATAGTGTGAAAACTTTATCTTTGCAAAAAAGTTCAGTAATACCCGAGCGTCGCCCCATACGCTGATGTACTTCAGTACCGAGTCTGTGAAACGACACAGTTAGGGCGGCTAAAAACAAGTTTTGTACACAAAGAGAAGTGGGCATGGGAGCTTCATATTCAAAGTTGCTTGCATTTACAATACAGAAGAGAGTCGTAAATAAGAAATTGGTCACCTTTGAACACTGCGAAGCGAGCCTCCTGGTAATCCATAAGTTCTGCAAATATCCGTCTTGAAAATAATTGATACACATGCATCTTAGATGCTGTAGATTTTGTGACACCGAGACACACAATATTTGTGCAGCATGTCGGCATTTACGCTGTAGCACCACAAGATACCTAAGACACTGCTACAAGGACACCGACTATCTGCACACACACAAACACACACACAGATTCACCGACTTCAGAGAGCAGTTGCCTTCGCATGAGGATGAAGCGCAAGCACGTTGCTGGCCGGACAGGAAGTAATTTGTTTAGCGTTGACCCCTTAGCTTTTTTTTTATTTTGCACTGGCACTTTTCGTATTGTTGTCCTTGCAACAAAGGTTTCTCATTTGAATGTTTTCACTGCAGTCCGACACATGCTTCAGCTCAAACTCACAATGGGTTCACCATCACAGGCATCAGACGTACTCTTCCTTGGTCTGAGTTCGCTTCTTGACATCCGTGACGGTTGGCAGCGAGTGTCTTTGATTGCAGAGTTTCAGCTTTCCATTTCTTTTGTTTGGCATTCTTGGCATTAATGCGAGCATTCATCTTGCTGCAAAGATGTCACAAGAAAATGCTTGTGCATTTTCTTGTGAGAACAGCACGTGTTTTAAGATGAGCTCACTCGATGTTAATTTTCACAGTAGTCGAAGTCGGAAGTCTCCTTTTCGGCGAGTAGTTTCCATTATGAGATATGTAACAAGTCGGCACTGGCTGGGCATCACCAATTGGTGAACACCATAGTTGTGTTCTACAGCATTTACACCAGGAAAAACAAGCCCTTCTATAACCAGTTTCATTGCGAGAGCACAGTCTTCCTGTGCGAGCAAACTGTAGCCAACTTGTTTCGTGCTGTTGATGCGGCCTTGCATTTTTCGCCCCTTAGGTTTTTCAAGGTGGTGTAGACTGCATGGCTGGCCACATAGCCCAGGGCCAGGAGGGTCTGTCTTATTTTTTACAGCCAAGGGCCACATTGCAGGTATATCATGTTGCAGGTAGGGCGTCAAGTATCCGCTCGCTTGGGAAGATCTTCCTAGTTTCCATCCTTGCTAGCTGTAGTGATCGTTGACAGAGTGCTCCTCAGCAGTATTTTGTTTTCATCTTCGTAAATGTGCCTTGTAGACACGTGATATTAGAAGCAAGCCAGTTGACTATACATTCCGAAGCACTCTTCTAAGCTGTCAGTTTTCAGCTTGTCCCATGGAGGCTGTACAGTAGCCCGAGTTCATCAAAGCAGTATCCGGGATGTGTATTTGACCGCTTCTGCAAGAAATAGAACGAAAAAGGAGGAAATCATATTAATCCAAAGAAAGGTAATGTAATCAAAAATGGTTACAGAAATACAAAAAGCAAGAAGAAAAAATGCTCTTTTTTAAAGTGTAGCTGAAGTGGTTCCGTATTTGAGAGAAAACCCTGGCAGTGTTTCAATCTGGTATTTCGGATCACAAACATTAAAATTATTCTTGAATTTGATGTGCCGAATGCGCTATAATAATAATAATAATAATAATAATAATAATAATAATAATAATAATAATAATAATAATAATAATAATAATAATAATGCTTATTGCACGAGCACATAGAACCAGGTACAAAAAATAATAATAATTAATAATAATAATAATAATATGCTCCATAGAGCTTCCTGGCGTGTGTTTGGATTCCTTGGGGAGCCTGAAGGGGCGCCAGTTAAATTGTTAGTATATGGCTCTGGTGTATGGATAAGTAAACTGGTCAATGAACCATATTCCGGCTTGCGTGCACTCCTAACTACAGCTCAAAGACCCGCTAAAATATAGGTCTTACTAGTTAGTTTCGGCGGATCATTTCCGCGCTCTGATGAGGATACACAGGAGCGACACGATGTCGTTCTTTTTTATTTAATTTTTACATTGATGTGCTGGTTGCAACCGCGATAACCTATCACTTGCATACCTTGCGAAAATCATTCCAATCTGAACTCATAAATCAAGTCGTTTTTATTTAGGTCTGCACCTACAAGTAGCGCGAGCATTTGAATATGTTGCTTCCAGGCCACAACCAAATCACTCCCATGTACGCATTCAGCGAAAAGTAAAAAGAAGAAACGAAACCACGATCATAAAAAGTGAAAAGTTCTCACCCTGCCATGCCGTCAAGGAGCGAGATCTTCCCGTCGATTCGCTGTATAGTCCACGCTTTCGTAGTCATCCTTGCAGAAACTCAGATATGGACACTTTCACATCCAGTTTTCAGCCAAAGCGCGGATAAACAACATCTGTACGGAATGACAGCACCAGTGGACAGCACCGACAATCGAAAAGCAAAGTTCACGTTCAAGTTCACACACGAAGTCGCGGTCGTGTTGTATTCCAAAATGTGCTCGATCTCACTCGAGAGTTGAACTTCTGACCCTCGGCGTCCAAAAACCTACTCGCTTTTAAAGTTGTTCTAGTTGATTCCTCCAGCCTCATTGTCACGTGACCCAACCCGCAGGAGTAACTAAAAAAGCCGTCGAAGAAAGGAACGCGACGGACGACCGTTGGGGGAGAAAAAGTAAAAAAGGAAAACCACTCGCAGCGAGAGCTGTGGTAAAATGCGCATCATTCAGCTGTAGCACTTGCTTTGTATCGCGGCGAGAGTTTCATTGAGTCGCCCCTCAACAGAGTAACCGTCAAAGAAAAGAAAGCATGAGTGTCAGAGAAGGGCTGCGGCTGCACAGTTGGCAGGACTCTTCGTGGTGGTGTATTGATGGCACTTTTTTAACATTTATGTTCGCGCACTCTTTGCATCAGCCTTGCCCGTTCGTGATAGCGATGCCCTTGGCCTTTATCTGCATGATGTAGTTTCCATGTTTTGAGAGCACCTTCGGGGCCTCCTCGCTGAGTACGAGAAGCATGCTGCGCCACGAGCTCGGCCAGGCAATGATCTGTCGGCAGTGGCTCCCGAATCAGTCGGCAGTGGCTCGCTGAAACGCTGCCACCGGGACATCGGCCTTTGCGGTCCATGGCCTATGGATCCTTGCGTTGTTTACCAGTACTTCACTAACTCATAACTTCACTATGAGTGGCGTCTAGAGCCGCTGGTCAAATAATTACGAGATTCCAGTTACGCCTTGAATCGCATATTGAAATTTGTTCCTCCGACACAGTAGCCTTTCGCATCAAAACTTTGTCGGTGGCGTATTGGAACTTTCTGCTCGTAGCACACTTTACAAACGCCGAAATATCCCGTACGTGCTGGTTGAACGTCATCATCGCAAGTTTGGCACAGTTTTTCAAGTTCACATTCCAAAAACCAGGTAGCTTTGTAGAAAATTTGGTGCACATCAGTGCATGTCCGGGCAATTTGTGGCGTCCTATGCCTTGGTAAGCGCTTCCACGTGGTGGGAAATCAACCACCAGCATGGTGCGGGGCCCCCGTTCGCATGCCGCCTGATAAGCAAATAAGTTGCTTCGTTTTACATGAACCACGGGCAACCCGGGGACTTGTGGCTACTTTTCGATGCATTGCAGTCAAAGGCACTGAAACGAAACTGTGTGTATGGGCCTTTACGCCGCTGCACTTCCATTTTGGACCTGCAGTTTGTCCTTTCTTTCGTTCTCGTTACCACTCGGCTTTGACGTTAACAGATCATAGATGAAGGTTGCTCAAACACAAAAAAAAGGAGACGAATAATTAGGTGTCTTGGCTGAATGTGCCTTAAGCAACTTCGACAAAAGGCAGCAAGAAGGGAGATGATTGTAAGGATTGCAAAGAGAAAACAAATCTTTGACGCTGACTGCATGCCACGTCGGTGGTGACATCGCAAGGCCTGTACAAATGCGATGGTGCGCAAAGCAAACTTTTTTTTTTTTTTTTTTTTTTTTGCGGGTGCGGTCCTTACACGCGTTTATACGGCAATGACTTTCACTTTTACTTAGCTCAGTGGTTCTCAACCACTGAGGTCTCGCGGACCCCTTGTGAGTCGGCGGAGATGATGGAGGACCCCGTTCGTGATGAAGGGAAGGGAAAGGTATAGGTTAATTATTATAATGATTTAATAAATGAATTTAACTAAGAGCTAGTGTGAAAAAGACTTCTCCAATTGACATACACATGAGAGAACTCACCAGATAATTTGAACTTTTCTTCTTAATCTAAAATATACAAATTTTATTGCTGGGTTTGACTGATTAGGCAGGGCTTCACGGACCCCTAGAATGCCTTCGCGGACCCCAACGGGTCCGCGGACCCCCATTTGAGAACCACTGACTTAACTGACTGTGTAAAAGTCGTTGCATTTTTTTTATAACGCCATCATTTCTTTAGTTTTGCATGCTGCTAAACAAAATACATAATTCAGTGTAATTTTGTTTTGCATACTTGGAACCAAAAAGACATTGAAGAGAACTAACAAAAAAAATTGTTTATTGTATTTACAACGTAAAAAAGCTGGAACGGCAATGCTTCTTTGCCAAACTGAAGGACCCTCCTCCCCTTTAAGGGGCTTGTTGTAGGGCCTGCCCAAGTAAGGCAAACATTTTTTCGCACTGTTGCATATAAACGATTGCTGCTTTTTTCACCTCTTCGGCAGCCTTACTGGCTGCCCTTGCTGCCCTCGCCTCCTCTTCCGATGCCTTCAGTTTGGCAAGGAGGCACTGCCCTTCTAGCTTTACATTCTCCTGTTGCTGCGCCAGGATGTCTTTGTAAAACTGCTTGTCCGCAGCCCGTGTGCCGGCTGCCGAGCCTGCGGGCGGTGTGCTGGGCCTCCAGATTGGTCGTGGACCAGGTGGTCCCCCCTGGCCCGGCCCAGTGGTGCCCGTCGCTTTTCAGCAGCTGCTGCTGCCTCAGGCGGTCCCCCTGCCACTGGAGGAGGCCCCTCCCGACGTAACAGAGCAGCTGCTGCACTAGGCTCCACGGGCGCCTCATCCTCGTCCAGCGGCCAGCCCGGAGGCTCGTAGTCTTGGGTTTCGTCAGACTCCGGCACCTTGAGGAATTCGACCCCAGGGGCCACGTCAACCTCATAGCTGAGGACCCGATCCTCTCCTACCACCTCGTTGCTGGTTGGCTGCAGGCTGACTGGTGCTGTGCTGGCCTTAAGGAAAATACACAAGAAAACTTGCCTTGTCAGCCTTGTACATAATTTGAGAACACTCTTATTTGTATTTCATTCATACTTTTTGTGTGCATGTGGATCAAGCTCGACTCCCCAGTTCTCGGCCATTGCTGCTATTAGTTGTGAAAGTAGCTGGGCTTTAGTAGAGCCAGTCTACAGTGTGCAGGTCAAGCCCGATCTTGGCTGTTGCGGCTATTAGTTGTGAAAGCAGCTGGCTTCATGCAGATCCAGTGTGCAGTGTTGATGCCGGCCACATATTTCTGGTTGCTTGTCCCTACAATTCTTTTTTATGTAAAAAACTACCATGTTGAGTAGCAGATGTGCTCAGGGTTATTCCAAATTTTGTGGTAGTGTCTACTGGTCGGTGCTTAATAAATTGTACTCACTGGACACCATATTTGAACTGACTGCTCAGGATTACTTCTTATTTATTTTATTTATCAATACTGTTCACCCTTTCAGGGTGCTTTTATTCCAGAAAAGACATTCCTCATGGTATGCAATGTGCATGTTGGAAGTGTTGCAGAAGCTTGCCGTCAGCATGTGCTCAGCAGCAGCGAACTCAGCTGTGAAAGTGAATGCTACCTACAAAATGAGTGAGATTTGAGAGCACCAATCTCGCACAAATATGTTTATGTAACAGACTGTCTCAGCTTTGTGCCTTCATTCAATTGACTTGCCATCTCAATACAACGAACCTGAAGCAAATGAGGTCCAAGCGTTGTGTTCACGACCTTTGTGTCTACGTAGCTGGAGAGTTTTCAACATAAAACAATATATTTGTTTTGTTGCTTGTCATAGTTCGGCTTGACTTTATAAACGTCTAGCCTGTATACGGTAGTCTTGCGATAATTCAAACTCGGATATTATACATCTGGTTAATTCAAACGAATTTCATAAGTTTGGTTGTCCCGCTATGTTTTAGTGTATTCATAAGCCACTTAAACCGAATGCCGTTGTCCTGTAATTCATATTTTTTGTTTTTGCAGCCCTTTTGTTGAGTGCACTTCTTTCCGAGCACCGGTGCACTGCAAAGGAAACACCCACGTAGCTGTTGCTTCTCCGCAATGCACCGGTGCTCGGTGATAAGCGCACTCAACGGGGCTCATGCGAAAATTTCCACAGCAACTTGCACAGACGCTGTGATGTGGCAACATGTCATACACCGAGCACCGGCGCATTGCGGAGAAGCAACAGGTCCATGGGTGTTCCCTCTGCAGCGTACCGGTGCTCGGAAAGAAGTGCACTAAACAAAAGGGCTGGAAGAACAAACAATATGAATTACAGGACAACGGCATTGAATTTAAGTGGCATAGGCATAGCATGGGCACGTCACAACGTCCGCACAAGTTGCTATGAAAACTGTGGCGCGGTGCCCGTTTTCATTGTTCATGTGTTTCCCGTTTAATAGTTCACACTAGACAACTTCTTGACCTGATGAACAAACTGAATTTTGTTTTGAGTTGTCATGTGCTGTTTGAACAGCCCACAACAATGAACATTTTTGAGGGATAAATATACTTATGTCTTACATTTCACGAATGTTTCATGGGTAGCATACCTGGTTAAGATCAGTAGGCCTATGTAAAGGAAAGCATGAAATATCTTTTGTGTACGTGAAGCCATTCATAAGGCGAATCATATTTTTTTATCTTGCATCATTATTTAGATAAATTTCTTATAAATCAAACAAAACCCATGGCTTCCTGGAGTTTGAAATCATGAGAGTATAATGCATTTTGTAATGGTGGTGTAGTAGAAATAAAATCACCTTTGTCTTGTTTCCATTGCATGACACTTTTTTTAAGATATACCTTTTACCATTTCAGCAGTATACCAGCCTAAGTCTGCTATCATTTTTCTTTCCCGAACCTTCAAGACTCGGCCAATGGTGCTTGCGATGTTCAGAAGACTGCGTCGTCCTCCCCTTGTACATGTCGGCCCATAATCATCATCATTTTAATCTTGCATCTCACAAGATTAGGTCATGGTCTTACATCATCACATAATCGCCAACACTAGATGTGGCATTGCGGGCGTACCTTGTACGGGTTGTTGCCTTTCTGCAGTGCCGTGGCTCTCCTGATCCAATAATTACTATTATTAATATAATTTATATTATTTTTATTATCATCATTGATGAGTGCAGTGGCCTTTCATTGACATGCCTAGCTCAACTTTAACTTCAAGTAACATGACTCAAAGTTAGTTCTTGGATGTGCACGGTTCTTTCTTGCTCTGAAGAGAACACACCAGAACGTTTCTTTGAGTGGCCAAGTATTTAGTACTTGCGAACCCCAGATATGATTATGAATACAATATTAGCTTTGCTAGTAGAACCCCCAATCGTGTGAATCTTAAAAGGCTAGACTTCGTACAAATAGCAGTAACATGACAGCTCACTGGTCGGTGTCAATGCCTCCTTCAATGCCCAGAAGGTTGGGGCTTGTGGTACCGACGACCGCCAGCACAGCTTCAGCCAGCGGTGTCAGTCGGTAGTTGTTGCGCCCTTCGCCTGTGGAAGACAAGGCTCTCTTTATATTTTGTTTGGGCATTAATTTTTTGTCTGATTGCAGCTAGCACATGCATTGTTTTGATTTGATTGTATTAATAGGTCGATATCTTAATTGCTTCTATATGTTTAGCCAAGAAAATGAGAAAGTGAAAAAAAATTCTTAAGCACTCAGAATGTGTGCTTCATTTTTATGTGCAGTAAGAACATATGTATAGTAAACTCACCGGTCGTGGAGTCTGCCTTCTGGCAGAGGGTCAGTTCAGCGCGGCTGCGAGATTTTAGGTTTTGCCACTGCTTTTCAATCTGCGGCACAGTGCGCAGCGTCGGATGCCGCGAATTCAGCACGGATGCGATCTCCTGCCTGCTTTCTTTTTAGCAGCTTTTGTAATATTGCTGTTAAATTTGTTCTTAATTATACGTTTGCGTTTCTCGATTTCGTAAACCAATTGAAAATTATCATCTTCGGACCAATTTGCATTCTTTACCTTGGTAGGCATCCGTGATTGACCGGCGACATCCATGTCTGCGTGCAGCAAACGCAGACGGTCGTCTGCTAACTTAATGATCAAAACATAATTATCAACTTTTATTGCAAATGCTTCCGAGAAAATACGTCCAGCGCAATTTTTTTTCTTTAAAAGTGGGGCATCTAAGGAAACGCAGGCATTTCTGTAGACAACTTTATTTGGCGTACGCACTGCACGTCGTCGACAGTGGTGACAGACGATCGAGATACGAAACAATATGACAGCGCTGATGCGCACTAAACACTACCCGAAACCGTGCATCGCTGACTCTTTTTTTTCTTTCTTCTTTTTTGCACGGAACCATGGTATGTACGAGACATCTGCCGCAGGTTTGCGACTGTCGTCGTTTCTCTTTGCCCAAACCGATCGCAGCGTAGCAGAAGCAGACGATCTGTCGCTTGCCGCCTCGCGTTGCCGGCGCTTTCTTATTGGACAGGAGGTCACAACTTGTCACTTCCACGTCCGGAATCTTCGGCCGTGTTCCAAAATTTACTCGGTCTCACTCTAGGGTAAAGGTTTTGTACCTTTGCGATCGAAAACCTACCCACGTCCAGCATTACTCGATTTTTTGTTGTCAGGTGACATGATCCGCCAGGGTAACTCGGATCCATTCGAGTAGATTTGGAACGCACCCTTTGTTTTCTCCGGTATTTCTTCAGTTTCCCCTAGACTCCCTCTCTATAGGTACTGCTCACTCCGTTCTTGGCGGTCTTGGTGCCAGACTCAAGTCCGGAATTGGCTAAGACCGCGCCGGAGACCGTGCTGGATCCGTCTTGGTCTCAGTCACGGTCTCAGCCGAGACCGCCAGGCGCCTGAGTCAAGACTTGAGCCAAGACTTGAGTCAAGACCTTCTAGCAAGCGGCCCCAGATGTTCTTGGATGGCCTCCTGATGGATGTTCTTGCAACTGTTTCATATTTCGATGACGCACTGGTTGCTGCACTCACTTAAGAGGAACTTGCATGTCAACTTTATGAGGTGTTGCACCGTTTAAAGAATGCGGGACTCAAGGTCAAGGGAGAAAAATGTGACTAATGTGCCAGAAGTTCAATTTTTGGGCTTCTGCGTGAGTGCTGCAGGCATCCTTCACATAGGCGGAAAGGTCGCAGCGATCCACGAGGTACCCTCTCCGAAAAACAAACAGAAGCTGCAAGCGTCCCTTGGCTTGCTCAACTTCTATCACAGTTTCTTGCAAGGCAGGGTCACGGTTGAGGAGCCCGTGCACCGTCTCCTGGACGAGAGGACATCGTGGACACGCGGGAGTGAGGCAACAGAAGGCATTCGATGCACTGAAGAGCGTCCTCTCTTCGAAGGCTGTTCTGACACTACGATCCAACTAAGCCAGTCGTCCTGACGTGTGACGCTAGCCTTGTAGGCAGTGGGGCAGTGCTTAGCCACATACTGGACGACTCGGAGGAGGTGCCCATCGCACTCTACTCGCGTACGCTTTCGCAGGCCAGAAACGGAACTATGCGCAGATCGACAGAAAGGCACTGGCCATAGTGTCAAGTGTAAAGAAAATTCACGACTACCTCAATGGTCGTGAGTTTGTGATAGATAAACTTGTCCCCTCAGATGCTATGCTGGTTGGTCCTTCTGAATGCTTACAACTATACTCTGTGTCATAGATCAGAAAAAGAGGTTGCCAACGCTGATGCACTCAGCAGACTGCCTTCGCCCACCACTTATACTTTATTTGTACTCCGTGGGGGATTACCCAGGCGTACAGGGTCACAAAAGGCAGTGCTGCCCGTACAGTCGGGGTGGGCAATGCTGCCCATTCCCCCGGAGTCTTTGATGCTGGAGATGTCAGCGAAGCCACCTCTGCAGGCCAAAGACATTGCTGTTTTAACACTACGAGACCCTGTCCTATCTCGTGTTCTACATTGAACATTGCAGCGTTGGCCTTCGGAGCCTGTGGACAACACATTTCAGGCCTACGAGCCGCAGCATAATGAAATATCGGTGCTCAAGGGGTGTGTCCTGTGAGGAAACAGGGTGGTGATACCTACAGAAGGTCGAGCTGAAGTTTCGGAGGCACTGCACCATGCGCATCCAGGCATCGTGCACACGAAGGCCTTTGGAGGAAGCTGCGTGTGGCAGCTAAAACGTGGACTCGGACATTGAACACAAAGCAAATGCTTATAGCACGTGCCAGGAATCCATGTCAGACCCTCCCCTGGCTCCTGTGCACCACTGGGACACAACGACGACACTGCGGTCGCGTCTTCATATAAACTTTGCTTTTCTGTTTTTTTAAGTTCATTGATTATTGCAGGTTTCTGTGACACGATTACACTTCGTTGAATGTATCTTTTTTTGCGAGATTTTGTCTAAACGTTCTGTCACAAAATCGGAAGAGGTGCGTATTGAGAAATTTCCTCAATCTGCTCCCCTTCTTTCAATTTTCTTTTTTTTAAATTTATGTGTTTGTTCTTTCAAAATGCAATGTTGGTCTGTTTATATGAAATCCGAACGATCTCGCCTACACCCCTACATTACAACCAGGTCTGGGCAGAGATACCCCATAAAGTATTCGGGAATACAAATACTGAGATACATGTATTTTAAGGCCCAAAATACAGGTACAGTGATACATTTGTTTTTTATGCAACTGGATATCCATAAGAAACTTCAGCAAAAACGGCAAAAATGTATTCCGGAATATACAGGGTGTTTTTTTTTAAGCTTAACAGATTTGTTTAGAAAAAGCCGTGGAAGTTACACTTATGCCGCTTGTGGAGGTGAGTTATACGGCCAGGGGGACACATTATAGTAGGCTAATCGTAATGATCAGTCGGATAATTAATTAAAATTCGTTAATTAACTTTTTAAGTAATGAAAATAGACATATGGTTCCAATTAGAAACTTCCTCAGCGTCATCGAAAACCTTTATATCAGTCATTTTCAGAAAAACTTTGAGCGCGTGAGAAGCGTAGTAGTGCACCAAAGTTACCACTCGTGGAGCAGGTACAAGGCTGGGGCTAGATAAGAGACGGAAAAATCGCGCGGGTGCCTTATCGCAACCTCTAGCTTTGTACCTGCTCCACGAGCGGTAACTTCAGTTCACTACTACGCCTCTCACGCGCTCAAAGTCTTTCTGAAAATGTCTGATTTAGGGGTTTTCGATGACACTGAGCAAGTTTCTAATTGGAACCATTAGTCTATTTTCATTAATTAAAAAGTTAATTAACAAGTTTTAATTAATTAGCCGACTGATCATTACGATTAGCCCCCTATAATATGTCCCCCTGGCCGTATAACTCACCTCCACAAGCGGCATAAGTGTAACTTTCACGGCTTTTTTTAAACAAATCTGTTAAGCTTCAAAAAGCACCCTGTATATATACAGATGCTTATAAAAATGCACTTGCACCCGGACGGTGCTACGTGGGGAGGGTATGTTTTGTGGCGAATGCAATTATTAATTTATGCTTGTGCTCCTCTTTTTGTGTCATTTTATGCACTTCCCCTTAGCTTGAACTCTTTATTTATGATTAATACCACTAAAAAAAACATGTTATTCTGGTTAACCACGTAGTTACTGAATGGTAAAGACTGCATGCCATGCTTGACAAAAGGCGTCTGCATAAAATGAACCCTGTTTTGCCGTGAGGGCGCATATCAAACTGTCGTCTTATATGCATCCGAGTCACCCATTGGCTTGTTTATACAGTCTAGAACTTTGTCTGCCTCAACGGGCGACGAGTCTCCCAGCTTTAGATGAGCAATTTAGCCGGCGCAGCACAACCGCTAGCCTGGGGTCTTTAACATGCATCACGCAGTAGTGATACACGACCGCACGCCGGTACGATGCTCATTAAGATCGAAACGGGCAGGGGTGGGGATTGATTCCAGGGTCCTGGGTTCTGCAGCGCGAGCTTTCGCTCCACGTGCTCCGAGCTGGTGTGTGCTAGCCCACTCGGCCACCGATCCTCCCTCACCCATCGTGTAGGAAGATTGCACAACGGAGCCGTAACTTTTCTCCACTCAACTGCTTTACAGTGTTCGCTCTGCTAGATTGGAAAAAGTGGAGGCCTTTGAAATGTAGCTTAGTGTCAAGTAACCTTCTTTAAATCACCGTATTTTTTTTTCTATTGCTGGTGACTGTGATGGGTCATGTTAGAGGGGGGGGGGGGAGGTGGGGGGGGGGGGTCCATATTATAAATTCTGAAGTACCTTGCACGAAACAAATATTTTAAATTTACCGTAAAAGTGGCAACAAATGTAACGAGATACCTAAGTCTGGCAAAGTATCGCGATACAAGCGATACATTGCAATAGACTTCTTCCGAAACACGAAGCGCCTCACCGCGGCGAAGTCCACGCAATGCATGCAGGGAACTAGCCAATGAGTTTGGGTTTCGATCGTTGGACATGTGGGGCGGTGTGGCCGTGTGCCGTGCGGAGTCGTTGGTGTCGTCGCGTACAACTGCAATCCGCGTGATGGTGGCGTTCTTTTTATTCTATTTAAAACTTTTATTTTCATTACTCTCCGATCGCGTCTGTACTTACTGTCACTAGAGAGTTTTAGTAGGTCGTGTTTTCAGGCAACGCTATGTGTAGGAGCTCGCGCTGTCATTTCGAAGCATACTCTGAAGCGCGCGCCCGGAGCGTTAGCGAGTCTCTGAAAACGGTCTACTTAGGGTGCCTTCATGTGCGCTTTGCTTAGGGTGGTGGCATCTCGCCATTTTCTCCCACACGTTTATTTTTTTATTTTTTGTTCAGAAGCGCGTGAAAGAGCGTGGCCCTGCACGCGTTTGTGGCGTTGACTGTACTATGGCGACATTTTGTTTTCGTTGATTTCTTTGTATTTTCCCCGTGAGCGCGTGCTGTCGGCATCGGGTACTACAAAGGGTGGCATCACCCTAAACAGAAGGACATTGATGCACCCTAGGTCTACTAAGACTCACTATTTTAACATGCACGGTCTAAGCGCAAAAGCTACAAATGCGAGTGGATAGCATTGACAGGTGGCGCAGCTGCTCGAGCGCGCGTGCAGCCAAGCCGCCGTTCCACTCGAGGAGCTCGCGCTCGTAGCCTTTGCGCTTATCCACGTTAAGAGGACACGAAGTATTAATTCGCAATGCATGATAGGAAGTTTTAGTAATCGTGTTTTTAGGCAACGCTATGCGTAGAAGGAGCTTGCGCTGCCACTTCGAATCATGCTCTGAAGCACACGCCCGGAGTGATAGGAGGCCTCTGAGAATGATCTGAAACTCACTATTAAGTGCTTGCACTACGAGGTTCAAATCTAGGTCTGCAATGAAACAGGAAACGCGATTTTGTGCGCACCATCCTATCCATCACGGCTGTTTGCACACTGCTTGGGAGATTAGAAGCGGCCGCGACAGTGTCAACCTAAGTTTTACAAGAAATCTCCGCGGCAGCTTGCAAGATAATTTCGTCAGAGGGAAACATTTTAGCAGAAGTGTACAGTGGCCCAATTTTTTAATAATGTCAAGCGAGCGTCGACCGCCAGGACGGGCAGTGCCGTGCCGCGGAGGCGCGCGGCGATACGGGAGAGACTAAACGCGTGCGCACAAAGCCCTTTCTGGTGGGAGCGTCGTCTGCTAGTCTATTCCGTTGATCGCACACAGCCCCTGCACCGTAGCAAATGAGGGCAGGTCGCTTGCGATGTCGAAGTGCATCGCCTATTGACGGTGGCCTGTGTAACCCCGACTGTTGTTGCTATATTCCTTTGCGTCATGCCGCCCATCAACATTCTCACAATACGTGCCCGTGTTTCTATCGGCACTCGAGGAGGCATAAAAATGTGCGCGCGCCCGCTGGTCAAAGAAAAGTGACCACCCAGTGTGAGACGAAAGGCTTAACGTTGTCGACCCATCTCTTGCTCGTGTGCGCTCCCTGCGGCGATGACGATTTTTCTTCGGTTCCCTTCCCTTCTGAGATGTCTCAGCGGTCCTTTTCAGACAGTCAGCAGCTCACACACAGCTTAAATTTACCAGAATCGGAGCCCGTATGAGGGATGAAAATGTCGAATCGGAGCCGGTTCATTCGAGAAGTGTGGGGTTGCTGCGGGACTGCACGTAGTACCGCGGTTACGGGGATAATCATAAATATAAATTTGGTACTTTCAACCTTGGTAAGGCGTTGTATATTACGTTCATATTATATATATATATATATATATATATATATATATATATATATATATATATATATATATATATATATATATATATATATCCGACATTAATATACATTTTAAAAGCGCAGTCTTGTACAATTTATTATATATATATATATATATATATATATATATATATATATATATATATATATATATATATATATATATATATAATAAATTGTACAAGACTGCGCTTTTAAAATGTATATTAATGTCGGATAAACGAGCACGAACACCACCGCGCCGTTCGACAAGAAACATTTTAGAGCGCAGCTCTTAGGCGCCCGTTTCCGGCTTGAGCGGCGTCGGCGTCGCCGTCGGCGTAACCGCGCGGTGCATTATGGGACGCGTGACGTCACTGATGACGTCATCGGCATCCGCATCGGCATCGTCACTGATGACGTCACTACTGATGAAAACGTCATCAGTGACGTCATCGTCATCGTCACGTGACCCCCGTGAGGTCACGCGACCCTCGTGAGGCGACGGCGACTCCGCTTGGAGGGAGGAGTAGCAGACAGGATAAGGAGGTAAGGAGGAGGGAGAAATGATATACCTTCCCCTCAGTACCCTTCCCCTCCTCCTTCTCAAGAGCTGCGCTCTAATTCGGCGTTACGGGGAGCTGTAAACGGCTTTCATTTTTTTTTTTCACGCCGATTCCAGATATTTTCTCACGTAGTTGCGCCATGGCCTTCCTTCTCCGACATTGTGACATAGCCACTCGGAGCGCTACGGCCTTATTTCTTGTAGGTGTTGTTTGGCGTAGCTTTTCTCGCTTCCCTCTCTCTCCGAGAATTGCAAACGTTGAGACGAGAAGGCAGGGTTGCCAGACAAGCAGCAACGCCCAAGATGGCGGAATTTAACATTTTTCGCGTTAAACAAACACTTAAAGGGACACTGACACCCCCCAATGTTTTTTTTTCGTTTTTTGTCAGGCGATTCATTATGGTGTCGGAATACTACCCAATTAATATTTTGCTACAGAGTCACGTATTTTTTCAGTAAAGACAAAAATCGCAACTGCGCGAAACCGAAACCGAAACGAAGAAGTGGAGAGGATAGCGTGAGTGGCGGAAGTCACGTGGCTACACCCGACCGTGCGGTTTTTTTGCGTAGCAGACGAAATGCGTTCGCTCGCCGTGGTATTCCTTTGCAGTTATGTTTGTTCCGCTCGCTGTTCTGTATTTCAAGATGAGTTGTTTTGTACATTTAATTGGCAATTAGTAGTGAGTGCCCGAGTGCCGTGGTGAATTCCCGTGATCAGCTCCGAAAAGAATACTCCCAAGATGTTGCGTGAAGAGTTGCCTCACATGTCCTGGATCTGAAAGTGGCCAGAGTTATGCCAGAGTGCACAAGTTTCCGAAAGATCAACGGGTCGGGATCAATGGCTGGCTGCAATTCCTGTAGAACCATTACGCGAAGCTCGGAAAGCGGACGCTACCGATTCATATGCTCCTTGCATTTTGTGGAAAGTGATATACATTGAGTTCGCAGGTGTCAAAAATGGAACCTATACCATTAGTGCAGCGACGTATCGTCCACAAAATTTTTTTTTTTCTGTGATAATTGTAAAAAAAGAAATGTAAACAGCGCAGAATGCTTGAGAAAAAAAAAATAAATAAAAGGTACAGTTACACTAGGTATCGAACCCGTGACCTCTGCGTGTGAAGCGGACGTCTTTCCACTAAGCTACTGAAGGAACTAAATCATGCGTAATTATGCAGCGGGTAGACTGTATGTCGGAAGTTGGCTGCCGATTTCCCGATTTCCCTTCAATACATGCACTCCCGGCTTGAAGTCGAGCAGCACCAATCATAGGGCACATTCGCACCTCGTAAAGTAACCGTACGCGTGCGTATTCAACTCGAAGTACGCACTTCGTGCTTGACGTTTGAGCGAGCGATGTCTTCAGCCACGAGAAGGGACGACGGCTCGGCGACGTCTTCGTGCAATCGGCTTGCTGGTCGAGCGTGTCGTACGGGATGAATATCAGTTCTTTTGATCGGTCCAAAATTTCTCTTTCGAAGAAAGACAGAATTCGCCAGTACAGTGAACGACAGTTCTGAAGTAGAGGTCCAACGCCCGTTGTCCGCTGCCATCCGCTAGTGCTAGTCCCACGATACGCGAAACGGCGCCATGTCGAGAATTATGCAGTGAACGCACAGAAAGCTTCCGGTTGTCTGTGCTACCTTTTTTTTTTTTCAATCAACGTATTTGCAGCTTTTTTGAAGCCACAAAAAATGTGTTTCATATTTTTTTCTATTTTTAATATTGACTGTGTGCCTTTAATGACCCACGACTTTGATTAAATTTGGTGGTCGCATCGATACCTTACAAAAACGGCCCGTGACCACGGAAAAGAGAGTGAGCGAGACTCGAACCGGCCAGTTCTTGATCGGCAGTTTTCGGGCGGAAAGAAACCGAATTTCGAGCCGCAAATTCTGTTCTGGGTAGTTTGGCTCTCATATGTCACGTACAACTAAAAACCTCGGCGAGCATAAATACCTTGTCAGTGTCCCTTTAACCAATCGGGACAAAACTGGTGGCTATAGAAAAGTAATCATTTATACCTTGCGTAAATTATTCAAGCACATCAATGGGCTCTTATGACCTGAGTTAGGAAATAAAACGACCCTTTGGCCCGTAGACTCTTAGAAAAATTTAGCAATTAAATGGCGTCCATATCCCGCGATCCCCAACCTAGCAGTTGCGCCAACCCTAACTAGAGCCTCCTGAACGAAGCGTGGGGATGCGTGCTGCCATCTATTTTTAAGGTGGAAAAACGTTTCCCGATGAAAGCGTTCGGAAACCAGTCTTCAAGCTGTCGAGTTCATAGGATAGGTGGCGCCAGTAGTGCAAAGCCTCTCTTCGACGGGTCTCTTCGACGGGTGTGAGATAAGTGCCATTTCGTGTTTTCTTCTTCGGTAAATTAGTTTTAGAGTGCATGGGATAGTTGCCGTAAAGTTAGTTACCGATAGATTAAGTAGCTAGCCTAGTTTAAGCGGTTTGGGCCGCAGGCAGCCACCAGTAAGGTAGGCTAGAGTGGGCATTGTTTTTTCGATTTTGGCGGGCTTTTGTTTTCGGTCTCTTCGACGGGTGTGAGATAAGTGCCATTTCGTGTTTTCTTCTTCGGTAAATTAGTTTTAGAGTGCATGGGATAGTTGACGTAACGTTAGTTAACGCTAGATTAAGTAGCTAGCCTAGTTTAAGTGGCTTGGGCCACAGGCAGCCACCAGTAAGGTAGGCAGAGTGGGCTAGAGCACTATATAGCTCCTACGGAGCAGAGTAGCGCAATCCTTTGATCCGCGTGTTTTGCCGACAACATGGCCGACAGAGCAGCTCGGCGCGAGTCACGTGGTACTCAGGGTTCCAGGAGGCAACCCGCCCTATGGGAGAATACATGGAGATCGACGCAACACGGCTGATTAAAAAATAAACGGCGAGTTCACACTTTTCAAAACTAGTCTGTCGTGAAGTTAGTAAAGCACTAAACACTTTATCAAAGTTTTAATAATATCGGATGCGTGTGCAAATTTTGAGAAGGCAATTTCCAAGGCAATGGCGTTTGAAGCAGACGATTCTTGCTCGCAGCGGAGATGGGCTTTTTGGGTTGGCTGGAGCGGGTCACGTGAACGCTGTGACGTCGCCGCGTCGTCTGCTGCATGATGCCGCTCATGCAATTTTAAAAAAAAATTACGTCCTTATTTGGCACACAACTCAGCGCAAATTATTCTAAAATGTTTCTTTATTATGTCAAAAACTATTGTCGTTCCGTACATCTCCACAATATTGAAGAAACAACGATTTTCTCACGTTCCCCATGCATTTCTGACCGGAGTTGGAACCTCCGGGCGTTCGCCGCTAGTCGCCAGGAGATGGCGTTCAGGATTGCGCTACTCTGCTCCGAAGGAGCTATATAGTGCTCTAGAGTGGGCATTGTTTTTTCGATTTTTGGCGGGCTTTTTTTTTCGGTTGATACAGTTTTCTTTTTTGTGAATTGGTCCTAAAGTGCATGGAGTAGTTTCTGTAACGCTAGGTAGCCGCTAGCGTTGGTAGCTAGGCTGGTTTAGCCCACTGTAAGTTAGGCTACAGTGGCCTTTGGTTTTGATTTGTTTTTGATTTTTGGCGGGATTTTGTTTTCGGTAGATATGTTTTTGTAAGCTGGTTCTAGGGTGCAAGGAGTAGTTTCCGTAGCGCCAGGCAGCGGCTAGAGTAGGAAGATATTCTAGCTTAGGCCAGTGGCGGGCTTTTTTAATAGTTAGCTGGACGAGCGTGTGTTTTTGGTTGGTTTTTGGCGGGCTTTTTTGTAGAACACTGTGTTCCCTGTTACATAGGCGCGATGGGTCGGCCTAGGGAGCAGGAAAGGGCAGTGGATGACTTAGTGTCATGTGGTGAGTGCGGACGGTGGGTCCACTTAGACGAGACGGAGTTCGAGAGCCTAGCTGAGGCGGAGGAGGGTAGTTTGGTTTGCCGAATCTGTGAGAGGTTCGAGGTGGGACTGAAGTTGATGGAACTCCCTTCCATCAACTTCAGTGCGAGGCTAGGGTCGAGGAGCTTCGGCGGGAGCTTAAAGCAGAGCGAGAACAGCGGGTGGTGCTTAAGGCTAAGGCAGAGGAGCTTATCAAGAGGGAGGAACCTCAGGTCGCTTTGCAGGAGTTTACCAGGGAATGGGAAGGAAGGGTAACGAGTGTGGAGGGTCAGCTAAATGAGGCGCGGGAAAAGCGGGTTGAGCTAGAAAGTCAGCTAGAGGAGCTCAGGAAGGGGGAAGCGTGGAAGGCTGGGTTGGAGCAGCGTAAAAGGGAATGTGAGGGTAGGGTGGAGCGCTTGACAGGAGTAGTTAGCGAGGGAGACGGGAAGTGCATGGAAGGACAGGAAAGAGTAGTGGAGTTAGAGGGTACACTCAGGACAGAGGTTGAGAAGAGGGTAGCTATGGAATCCCAGTGGGAAGAGCTAAAGAGGAAGGTGGCAGGAAGGGAGGTTGCAGAGGGTCGTAATGCTAGTGAGCAGGTGGAGATTAGTGAGAGGTTGGAAGCTCCTCGACCTTACAACGCTGTAGTGAGGGAGGGGGGGAGCCAGTTAGATGAGGTAGCTCCAGTCGCGGTAAGGGAGACCAGCCAAGTAGATGTTGACCGACAGCCGCAGGATAGTCAGGGAGAGGAGGGAGGGCGGCAGCCAGAGGTCAGAAGGGTGCTGGTTGTGGGGGACTCCAACGTTAACAGGATTAAAGTGGGAGTACTAATTAGGGTCAAGGGGGACGAGAGGGTAACGGTAGTGGCCCAGCCAGGAAAGTGTATAGTAGACGCTATGGCCGAAGCTAAGGAGTTTGCATGGGGTAACAGGAAGGGCCGGGACCTAGTCGTAGTCCACGCGGACCTCAACGACGTGTTCAGGGGAAGAAGCCAGAACCTTGGACACCAGCTACATGTGGGGCTGCGGGAACTAAGGGGGATCAATGGAAACGTGCATGTTATCATATGCACGATCCCAGAGGTCCGGGGTCAGTCATTGCAGACTGAGAGGCGGGTAATTGAAGCTAACCGCATAATCAAGGGGATGAGCCGACAGCTTAAGTACGGCGTAGTAGAGATTAACAGAGAGGTGTACGAGGCTGGCTCCTTTCCGTTTGAACAGAGTGGCATCCACTACAGTGGAGTCACGGGTGGCAGGGTAGGGGATAGGCTGGGTAGTCAGGCAACAGCTTTTTTGGGGGGACCGAGGGCCCTGAGGGCACCAGCGTAAACGAGACAGAGTTGGGGGGAGGGTATAGGGGTAGACAACGTAGAAATCGTAGAAGGAATAGAGGTAGGCGCCCATTTAAGTCAGACATAGGATACATTAACATGCAGGGGGGTAGGAATAGGCTAAAATGGGAAGAGATAGAGGAGGAACTAACACAGGAAGACTTAATGGTATATGGGCTAGTGGAAACGCATCTTAGAGATACGGAGCATCCACCTTGCAAGAGTGATTATGTTTGGGAAGAATGCAACAGAAAGGAAGGTAGTAAAAAGGGAGGTGGAATTGGAGCGTTCATCAGAAAAAGCACAAATTGGCGGAGAACAAGAAATGAATGTGCAGAACACTTATGGCTAAAGGGGATGGTAGCAGGGGAGCAAACACTTCTGGGTTTTGTGTACCTGTGGACGGGATCAAATGCCAAGGAAGAAAATAGAAGAATGACAGAATGTATATCAAGAGACATTACCGAGCTAGGAGAAGGCCACGAGATAATAGTAGTGGGAGACATGAACGCGCATGTAGAGGACTTAGATGGATATACAGATTCAACAGGAAACATGTTGTTAGACATGTGCGAGAGGCACGACTTGGTTCTATGTAACACTAGTGAGAAATGTGAAGGACTAATAACATGGGAAGCGGGCAGGTCACAGTCCACAATAGATTATGCACTGATGTCCCATTGAATGTATAATAAGCTGGAAAAAATGAAAATAGATGAGGAGGGTGTTAAAAGCCGAGGTAGTGACCACAAACGTATAAAACTGAGCTTTACTAGAGAATTAAGCACAAAAACGGGGCAGAACGACGAACGGGACCAAAACTTTTATACCGAAAAGCAGTTGGAGACAGCTGCTAAGCAAATAGAAGAAGTTATTTCTGGAGACGACCAAGCACAATGGACTTATACAAGCCTAACTAAGCAATTTGACCTAGCGCTGGCAAAGGTGCGAAAAAGGGGAAGGGGGAAGCGAAGACGCAAACCAAAGAGCTGGTGGGATGGTGATGTAAAGGAGGCAATAGAGAAACGCCAGGAAGCATCTAGAGAACACAGGTATGCTAAGAGTAATGGGGAACCAGAAAGCGAAGTAAATAGGAAGTGGGATACATTTATAACATGTAGAAAGGAGGCATCCTGTTTGATTAATGAAAAAATTAAGAGAAAGGGGGCACAATGGTTGTCTAAAGTAAATAAAAAAGACAGGAAGGCAGCCAAAAAATTTTGGAAGCACCTGAACTCTTTGAGCCGTAAAACAAGGTTAGAACAGCATTGCATCACCACGTCCCAGGGTGAGCAACTAGAAGGGGATGAGGCAGCGAAACATGTAGGAGCAATGATGGCAGAGAAATTTAAGGAGCAAAGGTACACAGAAAATAAGGAACTAGAAGAAAGTAATTTAGTTGGTGAAAATGAGGCTATCGGAGAAAGGGAATGGGAAAGGGCAGTACAGAAAGTTCCTAGTGGCACGTCATCAGGCCCAGATGGCATTCCTATTGGATTATTAAAAGAGTTAGGCCCTAAATCCAGGACGAAATTAAGAGAAGTGGTCAGCAATGTCTTTGAAGGCGGAAGTGTCCCGGAAGAATGGAGGTTAAGTAGGGTGAGTTTACTATATAAGGATAAAGGGGATAAGGGTGACATAGCCAACTATCGTCCCATAACAGTGAAATCGGTAGTCTACAGGGTTGTAATGCAAGTTATAAAGAACAGATTGCAGACATGGGTAGAGGACGAGGGGTTGCTTGGCGAGTTACAAAATGGCTTTCGGAAAGAAAGAAGGTTGGAGGACAATTTGTTTACATTAACACAGTGTATCGAAATTGCAGTTAAAGATAACAGACCTCTATGGATAGCTTTTTTGGATATTAAGGGAGCTTATGACAATGTGGTCCAAGGAAAGCTGTGGGAAATAATGAAGCACTTGAAGGTGGAAAATGGAATAATTAAAATCTTAAAGGACATTTATAGGGACAACAAGGTTTTTATAACATGGGAAGGAAGAGTGACAGCACCAGTAGAAATAAAACGAGGCCTTAGGCAAGGGTGCCCTTTGTCACCATTACTGTTTATAATGTACCTCCAAGGATTAGAGGAGGGACTAGAAAGGAGTGGAGCTGGCTTTGACCTCTCATACTACAGACATGGCGAGAAGATTGAACAGTCAATACCGGGATTAATGTATGCAGACGACATAGTACTAATGGCGGACAACAGGATGAATTTACAGAAACTAATGAGTATCTGTGGTGCAGAGGGAAATGAATTGGCATTGGAGTTCAGTAGTGACAAGTCGGCGATTATGATATTTAACGATGACGAGGGTGAAGTCCTTAAAATACAAGAATGCAATGTTGGGAGGGTCGACAAGTATAGGTATCTAGGCGTGTGGATCAAGGAAGATACGGATTACCTCAGTGAACATGAAAGAGACACAACTGGCAAGGGCAATAGAAATGCAGCGGTAATGAAAAACAGGGCATTGTGGAACTATAACAGGTATGAAGTGGTCAGGGAGATTTGGAAGGGAGTTATGGTGCCAGGCCTAACTTTTGCGAATGCAGTTCTATGTATGAAACCTGACATTCAGGCAAGGCTAGAAATAAAACAACGAGGGGTGGGTAGGCTGGCTCTCGGAGCGCATGGGAAAACACCAAATCAGGGGGTACAGGGCGACATGGGGTGGTCGTCTTCCGAAGGAAGGGAAGCAAGCAGCAAAATAGAATTTGAGGATAGACTGAGACAAATGGATGAGGGACGGTGGACACGAAGAGTGTTTAGCTATCTGTACATGAAGGGTATTGACACAAAATGGAGAAAGCGAACAAGAAAACTCAGATCTAAATATGTGGGCAACAGTGGGGAGGTGGGTCAGGAAATTACAGTTAAAAAGAAGGTTAAGGAGACAGAGAGAAGTATATGGGAAGCCGGTATGCAAACAAAATCAGCATTGGAGATGTACGGGTTGTGTAAAACAGATATCGATAAAGAGAGTCTCTATGATAATTCAAGGGGAAGTTCCCTGCTATTTGAAGCCAGAACGGGAGTGTTGCGGACTAAGACATATAGAGCTAGATATCAGGAGGTAGACACCGTGTGTGGAGCTTGCGGAGAGGAGGAGGAGACGGTTGAACATTTGGTACTTTGCTGTAAGGGGCTTCACCCTGTCGTGGCTGAAGAGCCTATTAATATAACAACCGCACTGGGATTTAGGGATAGTGAGGGGAAAATAGACATGGGAAAGGTGGAGATAACCAAGAAGAGATTATCTGACTGGTGGCATAGGTCAAGGGAAGGGTGAATATTTTCCTATTCCCTACTGGGCGACCCTATCTGCGGAAGGTGTGTGCACCCGGTTGCATAGAGGCGCCTCCGTCGTACGGACCGTAACTTTTAAGACTAAATATCTAGATTTGTAACTCGTAAATTAAATAGCTTAAAAAAAAATACTGGCTAGGTGGCGCAAGCCGCCGCCCGACTCAAAGGGCTCAGCCCCATCCATCCATCCATCCATCCAAGCTTTAGAACAGTTTTGTTTGAATTCATGGTGGCGCGAGCGTGTGAATTTGGAAGAGGGTTATGTAAAATGACTGCTCGTGCAAAGTGTTTAAAAAAGCTTGGCTCTCGCACCTGTTAATGCTGAACACTTTTTAAAAAGTCACATTTTGTGACTTTTTAAAAGACTTTGTGACGTTTTAAAAGCCACAAAGTCACAAGTGTTGAAAAATAACCAAGGTCCGCCAACCCCCCAATATGATCGAATGAATGGAGTCACGTGATCTTGTCTGTCATGGGGTGGCGTGCCCACCGCGAGCGCTTCGTTACATTCACAGCGTAGAAGTGATAGCTGAAAGCTCTAATTCAGTTGGAGTAACGACCAGCACTGTAGAACAACGCCATTTGCAAACCGTGAATAGAAAATTTGGTGCTCCTTTTCAAGTCATGTAATAAACACAAAACATAAAAAAAAGCTTTAGTGCCGAAGTTTGCCTATGCCACCATACTTCTCTTCGTCTGAACTCACTGGGAGTGATATATTCACCGAATGCAATCGAGTTTCGATTTAAGCTCGCGTCTCAGGATGCTGTGCGCATTCCTTTGAAGGAATACGGGAGGCTCGGACTCTACTCGCTATTAATACTTTCAAACAAAGTAGGCGCCATCTCGCAGATTTTTGCCGAACGAGTACGACGATGACGTGGCCGTTAAAACTGCCAATGCAATAATTCCTATTAAAAACAAAATCCGAAAAAATTTGTGTTAGTACACTAGCTGCGCTAGCAACAAGTCGCTGGTGCAGTCCCAGCCTCGAAAAATATCGGATTGTAGTTGTTGTTCCTTTAAGTAATTTCTGTAGCGTCGAAGCCTTGCAATGCTACATCTGGCGCCACTGGGTGGCGCTCGCTGCCTATGGGGGCGCTGAATTCACCCCCAGGCTTGGGCACGATTAATCGAGCCCGCCCGTTATAAAGGGAGCAGCCGCAGTATCATCATCATCATCATCATCAGTAGAGAGCCTGGATTTAAGAGAGGGTGCAACTGAAACCGTAGAGACCGTTTGTAATTTCAATGGCGGACAACTCCCGGGCAGATTGCTCGCCATTAAGCACACGTTATTTTTTTTTTATGCGTGGCGAGGAGGTAACCGGACAGAGAGTCGGAGCACGGAGACGCTGGCAGCTGGCAGACTATCAACGCTTTCGCCCCCTCCTCCCTCAACATGCTCACAGCTCGTATTGCAAACGCGGTTGATAAAACACGTGACGCCGATCGAGCAGTTGGAAAGATTCTGAAATCTAGGCACCCTAGGAGAAAATACCTGCTATGGACACGAGTCCTGAGTCTGGGCGCAAGGCCCTCAGCGAGTGGTGTTCCCTCCTCAAAGCACCTCCACCACGGAGGAGCAGCACCTTCCAACTACTGGGCGACCGAGCATTTGTAACGGCCACTGGAAGCTTCGGTGCACCGGCGTTATATAAACATACCCGTGGTTCAGACGCCACGACACTGCGTTGGCGCTGCGGTCGGTACGGCGCATGCGTATTAAACGCTTCACCTCACGCGAGTCTGGTCTCCGCGCACTCGCAGTGCCAACACCTGGTCTAGACACACGCAAGCTTGTCTGTTAACAGCGCGATGGTGTACAGGAGCCCCGTGTTTGCATACCTGTCCCAACATCTTGTTTGGGGCAGTGTAAATAAGTTATACCGGGAATTAATTTGAGAAACGCCAAAACTTAACAAAACGGTATATTGTCAAGAAGGTTGAACTGTAATACGTTACAAACCAGAATATAAAAAAGTTTTTTTTTTGTGCGGTGTTTTAAAAAAAACAATTATATCGACAATGCGAACTGCTATGCGTGATGCTGTATACGCCTTCCAGAATGGCTGGTAGGAAGTGGATGGGTATGCATGGTATCGGCAGGTGAAATGTTGTACTTATCAACTTCGCTTTCCGTGAAAGATATAAAGGTCTTCACGACGCCACGAATGTCAAAGTATTGAGGTAGAAACAGAAGTATCTTCCGTTGGGTTTCTGCAGGGTTCTGTCATCATTCCAGAAGGTGGCCGAAATATAAGGCTGTTTTAAAGATACTCCCTCGAAAGGTCTTGAACCTCTCGCGAACTGCATGACTTCTTGAAAAGAAAGTACCATGCACTTCATGTCACAGACATCTGCAGCACTGACAAAGGCACTGGCGCGAGCACGTGGTTTTGGAAAGTGCTATGCGCGAGTTTTCGTACGAGCAAAATCGTTCTGCTAGGCTAGGCTTACCCACCTGTGCCATTGTTTTTACTGAACTTATTTGTCGGATGTAGGAAATGTAGATAAGGGAAAGTGATTGAAGACTGCTTGTAAGTGCAACTACATTTTTCAAATAGGACAGTAAAATTGTTACGTAGACATAGCTGTTTCAAAAAAAAAAAAAAAGAGGCGAAGCGATGTTTTAAACTTTGTAATATTTGGTACTAATCATTATTATCATTTATACACTATACAGGCTATTGAATTGGGGAGCAGATCTTAATGGATCTCACTGAAGATACCGAGTAAAGCTTGCGGGCTTGTTAATATTTTGGTGAAATCGCGCTAAACACGAGCTTTTCAAGTTTTATTAATTAATGCAGTTGGTACTCGTTGGTGTAAGACAGTTTAACCCGAACATCTGTGACCCGTATAATTAAAGACAATAGGCACATGCAATTCTAGGATGTAGAAAAACAAACAAAAATAACTATGTTTTTTCCTTTTAACGCGCGTGATGGTTATTACTATTATTTTTTTTTTTGCGTCGTCTTTTTGTGTTGCGGATATAAAGTTTCAACTTGCGAATATAAAGCTTCTAAATTCCGGGCGCACAGATACTCTAGTATTTAGAAACGACATTTTTTTTTTAATAGATGGTCACAACGCTCCCGTTGAAGTGTGAAGCAAGCTCACCATACTGACCTCAGCTAGACCAAGAACTTTATGCGTGAAGTCGAGAAAGAAAGGTTGAAAGGTTTGTCCACGACCGGTCGTGGGTTTGTCAGTATTGCCTCGTTTCTGTATTGAAGGGTTGCGAGGTGGGGAAAAAAATAAGTGATATGGGTCAACGTCTTCAGAGATGAGTGCTGTCCTTACGGAACCTATATCGCCTTGTTCGTGCATTGCTCTTTCGATTGCTCATCAGCCACTTCAAACTTAAAGCACGAGTTAAGGCGAAGACAAGATGTGTGTTGTGCACGCCTTAAAAAAAAGGTAGCAAAGTACCCTTACTTACTGTTACTAAGAAGTCACAACAGTAGTTATTAGAGGGACAATCTAACTTCGAGGTTTTCTTCTCGCTAGTCCCCTCAGTAACAGGCATTCATTATGAAGCTATACCGGCCCGCGTGTTTTATAACTTTAGTTTCTGCGTAAGTCGTTGTTTCGTTACCGAAAATTCCAAAATACAAAGAGTGTGCTGCCCGTAACGCGTTACATACAAATCTGCTCAAACCTTTTTTTTTTTTTTGTCCTTGGCGGTTGCGATAAAAAGGCCCTTGGAGTCGGGCCGATCATGGTAAGTTTCCTTAAGTTATGTACGTTCCCATTGTTCTCGATGTCTTATCAGAGCGTCCTTGCTGGAACTCGAGTGTAAAGACCTCGCCTGTGCTTTTCGCGCTTTGTATATTTTCTGTTTAAATAAACATTATATTGTGGGAATGTTTAGACAGCGGGAAGTTCATCACCTCTGATTTCTTCGCTGTAGATGGGAAACTTAGCCAGTGCAGTACGACTGTTAGACTGCAATCTCTAACCTGCATCAGTAGTGATGCAGTAGTGATACATGACCGCACGCCGGTACGTGATGCTCATCCAGATCGAAACGGGCAGGGGCGGGGATTGAGCCCAGAAATATGCATCGTCCTGTTTTCGTTCTTTTTTGTTGCTTTTCGTTTGTTTGTGAAACGCTTTTCCCCGCTGTGATTTTAAATTGCGTTTAAGAAAATGATTCGAATCTGCTCGGCAGTTATGATTCCGTGAATGGAGAAGTGTACACTTTCAGAGTGCACACTGTGCTGCTAACATACCTTGGCAAAACTCACTCACCTCACTCACCCTTCCTCCCCGATCAGGCGTAAAGTGAGTGAGTTCGTAAGCCTCGAAAACTCGTGAGTTTGAGGTTGATTGAAGGGCGTGAGATCGGTGAGGGGCTTGAATTGGATGATTTCGTAAGCTCGGTAATTTCGTGAGTTCGGTGAGTTCATGAGTTCGGTGAGTTCATGAGTTTGGTAAGTTCACGAGTTCGAGAGATAGGTGAGTTCATGAGTTCGGTGAGGAGAGTTTATGAGGTCGATGAGCTAATGAGTTCGGTGAGGGCATGTACACGCTGAGGCGCCTTGAGTTCGATGAGGGTTTGCAGGATGACGTCGAGGAAGGCCGGGTCATGTTACTTCTTTGGACATTTTCGAAAGGGGCCCTGCAACAACTTCTTGACTGGTTTTTAATTTGCACCGAACCTGAGCGCACTGAACGTAGTAACTTAATGAAACTTTTCTTTTCTCAAATTTCGCTTTATTTTAAAAGTTATAGGCAAATTAGAATTACAAAAACAAGCAAAAAATAACCTCCTTCATGACGTCGTAGGTCCTGGCTTGAGTGGCCGTGAACTAGAGGAGGGGTAGTGAGCTCATCGAGCGCTTACGGCTGCCGCACTCCGTGTCGACGGCTCAAGAAGGCGCCACTAAAGCATGTGTTGGATAGGCTGTATGAAGCGGGTGGCTAGGGCGGCTCGCATTGCATTTGCTGCGCGATTTAAGACTAATTCGGCATAACACTTCATTGGCCACAAACGACAGCAAACACGCGGTAAAGATCAGTTCAGAACGGGAGCCACTTTGCGCTGCCATACCGCCAAATGGCCAAATCGCCAGCCAAGCTCGCGCCGAAAGCCTTCGGAACGCTCGGAACCGGTCGGATCCTCGAGCCGGTGTACGATCGCAGCGTCGCCGCGTACATCGGGGACCTTTCTACGCTCGCCGTTCCCCGGGGCCTCATCCCACTATACTTCGTCTCACCCTGCGATGGACTAAAGGTAAAAGCTACGGACCGCCAGATCCAATCACGAGCCACTTAGCAATTGTGCCGTATTTCGCTTCGATGCACGCATCGGTGCCCGCGTCTCTGATCACTGATGAGGGGACGGGTGGACAGTGGTTCAAATCGAAGAGCACTAAATGACTCAACAATTTTACATTGCAAAGAAAGCCTCGACATATAGGCTCTTTGCAGCGTCAAATCTATAGAAATGGTGCGGCGCTTTTGGATTCGAGCATTATTCGTCCACCCCTAATCACTGTTAAGCGGCCCGTGGCTTTGGCTTTTAGTCCATCGTAGGGTGAGATGAAGTATAGCTCTTTCTAGTATGCGCCGTTTTTTCCGCCGCTTGGTGGCGGGTATGTCGACGGGTCATTTCTTGTTTCCGTACTTTATAAACTGCATTTGTTTCTTTTATGATCTGAAATACTGAACAATAACTACTTTAATACATAATTGAAACGGTTCGCGACACTTATATTTTGTATCTCGACTAAAAAAAAAAAAAAAGCTTTTAGCGGCTCTGACCAGTAGTAAGCCCAGGACCTAAGACGTCACATTTCGCGCGTTTTCGGCAACGCGGGTCGCCCTCGTACTTGGAGAAGGTTTCCGTGTCGTCCGGTTAAAATATGACGCACTGATATTTAGTTACTCTCTCCGTGCCCGCTGGCTTGCCCGAACCTCAAGAGACGTGGAAACCGCAAAAAAGGTAGACGCTTAAATATGATTGCAGGGCCCCTGTAGACGCTCGCTTCGCGATGGCGCTGTTAGCTGCTACGGTTGGTTATCTACGAGTGATGGGAAAGGAGAAAGAGGTGCCGATGGGTTTAACCGCGCAAATCGGCTCCGGCTCGCTTTGCGGTGGCTGGACCTGCGTGGTCTTTTGCGACTGATCGCTGCTTCGTTCGCGGGATGACGGCTGAGGAAGCAGAGCTCCCCCACCCACCTCGCCCACGCCCGTGTATACTGCGCGGTGCCGATAGACGCGCGGCGTTCTGTTTTTTCGTGAAGGAGACGGACCCGATGGCAGAAGTGGCAAATTGTTTTTGTTTTGAAGCATTAGCACTGGCCACGGTGTAAGATACACTCTTTAGGTGAGGACACGGCGGGGCTGAACGCGCGGGGCGAGGAATCAGATAGTGTTCGTTCGACGGGCATCCGAAAGGCTGCATTATTCCGCGGCCACCGTGCCCGCGGCTCACAGTGTCGCCGGCGGCGAAACGGCGAAACTGAGAGCGAAAAACATTATCTCGTTGCCATGACACCCCGGTACACAGTGGTCTCTCTGCACGAGCGACAACCTCGCTGGAACTCTGCGCGTGTGGAGCATGAGGCGGCACGAGCCGTCTTTGCCGTGCCCACGGGTCGACGAGTCATCTGCCGGCGCCGCTTGAAACCATAGTGAGAGAGAGAAAGGGAGAGAGTGAAAAGCGAACTTTATCTGCACTGCGCGAGGAGCGCGCTGTCCTCACCTGAAGAGTATTATCTTACACAGTGGCACTGGCAGATAAAAACAAGTAGCGTTGGCGCCCTCAATATGCAGCAAGAATGGCGCCCCGACTGGTGCCCATGCGTGCAAGCTCGTGCAACGTGCCCGTGAATATACCTTTGACAGCTTATATATAATTGCACGAGGAGAGACATGGCGGCGGCCTGTCGCCACACTTGCAATCGACTATAGGAAGTATTCACTGGCGGCCATAGCTGTGTGAGCGACTGGTGAGCGCGTGCTGCTGGCGAGCTTCCACAGTTCTTTTGTAACGGGCATTTCGCACCGTCAAGATTGCCGGTCTTAGCAGCCTATTAATGTGGGCTCGTTCTGAGCATGCGCTCTAAGCAGCACCCACAAATATGGCGCCCAGTGAATACTCCTTATAGACGCTTTACAGCAGCTGTGCATGGGCGCCGCCATAACTGACCTTCAGTTTTTGTTCCCTCTTATTCCGTTCGCTTGACTTCATCATTTCCACAGCAGGGCAGGTTATTGCCATTTTAAGTGTTACTGTGTCCTTCCCCCCAGCATAGGCCGTTGTGGAGACTCGTCAACGCCCGCTTCAGTGGCTCGGCATCTCGGTAAGACAAGAGAAGGGCGGCTATGGCGGCTCAAACTGTCGCGTGTGTAAAGCGTCAATAGGCCAGCGCGATGTTCACTAACAAGCCCCCACGAGGTGTAGGCACAGGAATCGCGGAACTTGTCTGCGCATGCGTCCTGCGAATAGCGGCGCCACCACAGCGGCGTGGCGTCATGGCCGTCTTATGTTTATTTTAAAAGGCCCTTCGAATGGTAATGGCGCGACCTTGTGGTTTCATCTAGCGTCTGATCAGCGGGAGAACTCGAGTAAAGGAACCGCGAAATCAAACCACATCCTCGCGCAAGCAGCATTGAACAAGCTACTACGCAATCTATAGGGTGTTTGGAATACCCAGGCTCGATCTAAAATGGGTCGTAAAAATCGGCGCCCTCACATAGCAATCTAAACTTTTCGTCAAAGTCGTATTTCACAGGTCGGTTTTATCTTGTAAGGCGCATTCAAGCTGACGACGGATGAGAGTATTATATGCGATGAGTTTTGTTTGCGACGTTGCCTGATGAGGATGAAGTTTTAAAAATCCTAAACTTCGGCTAGTTTTTGCAGACATGTGGCTGATGTGAGGTTCCCATGATAGGTTATAATTAAAGTTAATGCCAAGATATTTGTACGTTGTAACCACTGATCTCAATGACAATTGCTGGATCGCGTTTGCCCGTTCCGCGAATGCGGTCACTGGCGGCCATCTTTAGGTAGAGTTATATCACCTCTAGCCAAGATGCAGCTGCTGAAGCCACTTGGCAGCCACCATCATCCATCCATGGCAGACGGCGTTTTGGCAGTTGTGTTGGCAGGCTCCCATCAAAATAGCGTGGGTGATATTCCGTGATTGATTGAAATTGTTTGACGAAACATGTTTTTACAACCCGGCGTGAACGGTAGCCCGGTTTTGAGGACCCGGTGAAAGTTTCACGAAATCGCGCAGCGCCGGGGAAAAGCAGCACAGCACGCATCGAAAGTCGCATCGAAAGAAGCATCGAAAGCAGACGCCGGTACGTAGTCTGCTTTCGATGCGAGCTGCGCGGCTTTCCCCCGGTGCTGCGCTTTCGTAGAACTTTCGCCGGGTCCTCAAAGACGAGGCTACCGTTCACGCCGGGTTTCAAGAATCTGCTTCGTCGAACAACTTCAATCAAGCACGAAATATCACCCACGGTACATTGTACTAGATCTACGGCTATTTTATGGCAGCCTGCCGCCATTGCGCTGTCCGCCATATTACTATGATAGCTAGAGATGATATAACTCTACCTTAAGATGGCCGACCGTGGCCGCATTCCGGTCCATAGGCAGAGCTGGTCAAACGCGATCCAGCAATTGTCATTGAGATCAGTGGTTGTAACAGTTTCAATGGGTATGCTGGAAAGTGAATAATCAAACTGGGTAGTACTTTTCTTTGTATTGAAGAATATGACGTTATCACGGTTGCATTGTGAGGTCCCTTTTTTTAAAGAAACTCCAGGACCGCTCGATCGATGAGATCGGTGGGACGTTTGCTTCCTTTCCTTTGGTGGGTCGTGGCGACTGCCACGGTTAATGCTTGCAAGGTGGTATAAAGTACGCTTCGAGGGCTATTATATCTTGGACGCAAGCCTAGCACGTGTTCGGTGTCTTCTGGAGTTTCAGGGATGATGCCATTTAGGTCATTGTTTCGTGAAATACTGTGTAGCCTTCTCCCCTAAGTGGGCAGTCCGCTCTAGACCGATGCAAAAAGCTGGACGCTCACCAGCTAAGTGTATGCTTACGCAAAGAGGAGGGGCGTTGCCAGATGCGACTTTGTCGTTCCGATGTCGCAGATTTGTGATGAGTCTGAACAGACGCTTGACCTCGCTGAATCGCGGGGTAAAATATTCTGCAGCGTTGTGGTCACGTGACCAGAACGCTCCAGAATCGAGAATGGACGGGTCTAATCCGCAAGGGAATAGACCCGTTCTTTGCCCATGCCGCAGTGGGATGGGATACACCAGAAGAAAAGCCTCCATGTTTTTGCTTCAACCTAAGTGGCCAGGCGGGCCACTTTCTGTGCAAGTGGCGGAGAATCTAACGTATTTTCGAGGGAGCGAAGGGCGTTCCTGCACTCTCAAGAAAAATGGGTGTAAAAGGGTGTATCGTTATACCCTTTGTCCCATATAATACACCCCAAAACTTCATTTCGACGTACAGAGCCCTATAGTCGAACAGACGGCCCCAAATTTTACGAAGGGCTTGATAACGGTGCGATATAACTTTGTAGCGACTACGTGTCCGTGATAGCGATGTGGCTCACAGAAAGCGAGCTACGCGAAAAGACGCGCACCGGTGCACGGGGGAAAAGAAAAAGAAGCTCCACGAGATATTGCTCGGGCAGATGGCTCGAGGAAGGCTTCGACGGCTACACCATCAGCTGGCTGGTTCCCGGTCCGGGCGGCATCTTTAAACATACCCTGTAAATAAATGAAGGGCCACCTTGGCCACTTCAACTTCTTAAATAGCTAAAGTACGTATCAAAGACCACATAAAGAAAACACTGAGTTTTTACAGTAGGGCCAAGAAAACCCCGATTATGTTTTCTGTAGTCAGTAAAACGTGCATTAGCTATTTTAATAAGTTGGACCACACGGCTATCAAGCCCCTCGTAAAATTTCGGGCCGTCTGTTCGACTGTAGGGCGCTGTACGTCGAATTGAAGTCTTGGGGTGTATTATATGGGACAAAGGGTTTAACGATACACCCTTTCACACCCTTTTTTCGTGAGAGCGTGTAATAAATTTAAATGACAGCAGGGAGAACCTAAAGTACGCGAAGCGTCGACAGCGCCCTGCAGATAGCTGCTATAATCGCTAGCAGCGGTAACGACGCCGTGCGTCTCTGATCAAGTTTACAGCTCTGGCTTTGGGATTGGCTCTTCCACGTTGCTACCAGCCAATGCCGCAATACCATTGACTGAGAAACGACTGCGTGCCTTGAGCTGTCAGTTACTATATCCTCGCAGTTCACGACGTTCTTCAAAAGCTGAGTCTACCTGCTTGTTGCCTGTTGGTGGACGTGACAAAAAAGACGCGCACAAGATGATGCTGTTTCTGGCCTAGTCTGTTGATCTGTGAAAACATGTAACCAGCCACCGTACTTTCTGTCGAGCTGATGACCAGTGAGAGAACGGGCTACGAAAGGTGCGAGATAATTTTCACTAAAATAATGGAAGAGTGTGCTTCGCATCTAAAGATGGCAAGGTTGCATGGGGAGGTGAAGGTGCAGTGACTCTTCAGGGCGTCCAATCTGGTTTTCAAATTTCACTGCGATAGCCACCTCCCCCCCCCCCCCCCCCCCCCCCCCCTTTTCGCGGCAAGGCTCCTGTCAGAGCGGAGCTGGACCGCTATCTAGCCTTGGGAGCTTTGACCGACGTGGCGTCGTGGAGACGCACGAGGTGGCACATTGTTCGTTCTCTTCCATGTGTAGAGAGTGGGGTTTCTTTTGCCTCTGTAAGTGTCGCACCACTTTCAAACATTGTCGCAGCGCGGAACGACCTAGCCGCAGCTGTTGTATTTGGGACGTACCGAGGTTACGTAGGGGTACAGTGTAAAATCCCAGGGAGGATTAGCCCACGATACAGTGCTAAAGGGGTTCGTGGAGCAATGCCCAGTTTTCCGCGGTGTAAGCAGCCTAGCAGTTGACGATACTCAGTTGGCAGGCGTTTTGCTTCTGGACGACAGGTGACGTGGTCGTCAATAGGGACGCCGAGGTACTATGAGTAATAGAGTAATGTCTCGTTAATATGAACACATCCGGTCCCCCCCCCCCCCCCCCCCCCCCCAAACAAGTGTCTATAATCTGTGTGTGCAGTAATAACGAGACGGAAATACACGTAATTACTCAGTTAATCGCCCCCGAAAATGTTGTCTCTATAGCAGGGTATCCTTATTCACCGGGTTAATATTAACAAGATATGACTAACGTGCTGAAGAAGGGCGTCACCTATCTTCGGTGCTTTAGCTATACTGGTCTGCTCGGTGCTCTATTGAAACGGTAGCACAGGAACGCAGTCCTGATGGAAGAAAGATGCCCGAGGGCTTCCGTTACCTTCACAATCATGCCAAGCGCTCGTCGAAGCCGGATACTTTTTGTAGCTCATGAGTAACGAACGCTACACACAGTGTCGTGTTGTCAGCATATATCGCAACGGGAACAGTTGCAGAACGTGTAGATTATTTGTTTAAAGTGAGAAGGAGGGCTGCCGGTGCGCGGTTACGGAGGCGATGACTGGATTTTTTTTTTCAGGTCCCTTCCCTTCTGAATTGTCTCAGCTTTCCTTTTCAGACAGTCAGCAGCTCACACACAACGTAAATTTACCAGGATCGGAGCCCGTATGAGGGAAGGTGTCGCATCGGAGCCGGTTCATTCGAAAAGTGTGGGGAGTTGCGGGACTGCACGTAGTCCCGCGGTTACGGGGAAAATCATAAATAGAAATTTGGTACTTTCAACCTTGGTACCGCGTTGTATATTACGTTTACATTATATATATATATTAAATTGTACAAGACTCCCTACTGAAAAAAATTATATGAATCTATATAAGAACTGATATAAAATATCCAAAAACTGATATGCGACATATGAATCTGATATGAAAAATCCAAAAACTGATATGCGATATACGAAACTGATATGGAATACCCAAAAACTGATTTGCGACATAAAAGAACTGATATGCAACATATGCCAACTGATATGAATGTGTCCAATAAACATATGAGAAATAAATTCATATAATTTTTTGCAGTTTACGACGTGCCGCGCGGGAAAGCAAACACGTGGCTTGGAACCGCAGTGGAGCGGTTTGATTTACTGGCTTTCAAATAATTACTGCATGAGCGTTTACTTTTCAATAAGAGATTCATCCCCTGAGCCGTTCAAAATACTCTCAGATGTATGACATTACTGAAAAAAATCCAACATGCTGAGAATATTATTTATTGCTTAGGTGGTCACCGAAAAACTCCGTACTTACAAAACGACCTGTATAAAAGGGGGAAACGCAGAGCTCAGTTTAGTTATTGAGTTGTTGTATTCATGTTTGTTGTGCCGTGAATGTGTATATGCGCTTAATGTATATGTTCAGCTGATGCTAGTGGTATGCGTAATGTATCTAGATGGTGGCGTGAGTAAATAAAAATGTTTTTGTAGCACATGAATTGGGCTGTACTTAGCGCCACCTCGCCGGTGTAACTGATATGCGGCATATGTAACTGATATGAAATAATAAGTTCTGATATGAAAAAGGTGTCCAATAAACATATCAGAAATAAATTCATATAATTGTTTTCAGTAGGGCTGCGCTTTTTAAACGTATATTAATGTCGTATAAACGCGCACGAACACCACCGTGCCGCTCCACAAGAAACATTTTTTTCACGCCGATACCAGAGCTTTTCTTACGTAGTTGCGCCATGGCCTTCCTTCTCCGACATTGTGACATAACCACTCGGAGCGCTACGGCCTTATTTCTAGGAGGTGTTGGTACGCTCGCCTCCTCCTTCTGCGTACGCTTCCCTCCTACTCCTCTTCCCCTCCTCCTCCTTCATACCCTCTCCTCCTCCTCCGTACCCTTCCCTCATCCTCCTCTGTGCCCTCACCTCCTCCTCCTGCGTGCCCTCTCGTCCACCTCCAGTTAGGCCGACGCCTCAAAAACAATGGAACGAGCGCCTAAAGGCGCGTTCACACCGGCGATGCGATCTAGTCGCGCGATAACGTTCATCGCAAAAGGAACCATCGCGGAAAAAAGCGACGCGATTCGAGCAGTCGATAGCTGACCCGACGTTTTGCGATGCGACATAGTCGCGCGATAACTTTCATCGCAAAAGCGACCATCGTGGAAAAAAAGCGACGCGATTCGAGCAGTCGATAGCTGACCCAACGTTTTGCGATGCGATCAGTCGCGGAGCGGCTGAGCCAAACAGCGGCGTTCGGAGCGAGAGTTTTCGAGAAGCAACCGTGAGCAACTCGCTCATCGCGCGCGCCAGTGTGGCCACCTCATTTTTTTGCGATGCGATCTAGTCGCATCGCGCGACTGCTCCATATCGCCGGTGTGAACGCGACTTAAAGGAGCGGTGCAACGATATTCAATTGGAATGTTTTTCACTTCACATGAGCTTACTGGCACTAGTGGGACTCAAGGATACTCGCACGCAACGCCACTGGCCAAGAAACTCCTTTGTTGCGGTGTAATTTCAAGGACAAAAGCGATCATTTTCATTCAATCTCTCCTTTGCAAACTTTGATGACGTAACGTGGGGATCGCAGTACACCCCAATGACGATATTTGAATGCGGTTCATAGATTGGACCCGAGCATTGCTTGGGCACTCGATTTGGGCTCGTGATAATTACTAGCTCGAGAAGCATTCGGGTAGTGGCCCCGTGTCCAATCGCTGCAACGACGACAATGGCCGAGCCATAACAATGTCTAGAACTCAGCGCGTGTCCTGTGCTTTGCCAACTCCAGCGCGTGGCTATGATCAACATTGGCGGCATATAATCTGCTCCAGATCACGTGGCCGCTTGTTCTGGCTGCGAGTTGAGGGGATGAACGCTGCTCGTTTTTCCTTAGTTTTTTTTTTTCTGGGACTTCTATTGCGTGGGGTGAAAAACGAACGCGTGTTTCATAGGTCATTAACGTCAGGGATCCGTTCTATGCGGTATTTGTGCAAAGTACAACAATTGTTGCATCACCCCTTTAAGAGCTGCGCTCTAAAACTGTTCTCCTGTATTGTCAATTTTCTTTCTCTGGCTATCATCGGGTGCAACAACCCGATTCAGTACAAGGGACTGAAAAAGGGGGCAAGAAGTTTGTTGTGTTACCCGTGTTCTTTTTGGATAGCACATGGTGACGGAAAGAAGCCTGAACTTTAGAAACGGTTTTATTATGTGTGACGTGCAACCCATGATCACTGGATGCGGTGCTTTTATACGAATAGTACTGTTGCCTTACGGGGGTTGATCTGTGGGTTTTTGAATGGCTACTGGAACGATGTGTAAATCCACGGTTTGCCTTTGCATCCTTAAAAAAGCCCCCATTCGTGCTTCAGGCATTTTGTGGATGTCGCTTCATTGATGCATTTTGATGTTAAATTAGCGTTTTTTTCTTTTAGAGCGCAGCTCTTAGGCGCCCGTTTCCGGCTTGAGCGGCGTCGGCGTCGCCGTCGGCGTCGGCGTTGGCGTCGGCGTAACCGCGCGGTGCATGATGGGTAAATTTGCCCGCTAAATTTAGCGGAATATTTTCCCCGCTAAATCTAGCGGAAAATTTTCCCCGCTAAATCTAGCGGAAAATTTTCCCCGCTAAATCTAGCGGAAAATGTTTCCCGCTAAATTTAGCGGAAAATTTTCCCCGCTAAATTTAGCGGAAAATTTTCCCCGCTAAATTTAGCGGAAAGTTTTCACCGCTAAATCTAGCTGAAAATTTTCCCCGCTAAATTTAGCGGAAATTTTTGCGGAAAATTCCCCCCCCCCCCCCGTCGAGGTCACGTGACCCCCAGGCCCCGTGACCCCCCCCCCCTCCCCCCCGAGGTCACGTGAGCCCCCTTGTCAGGTGACCCCCCCCCCCCCCCCCCGTGCCTTACCCTCCTCCTCAAGAGCTGCGCTCTAACCCGGCGTTACAGGGAGTTGTAAACGGCTTTAATTTCTTTTGTTTTTGTGACATCCCTTAGATGTTGCTTACCGCAAAAGCTGTAGCCAAATTGACTGTCACATGGCAGCATGATTTTGAAATCCCTCACAATGGAAGCATTAAGTCGGTCGATGCGGAATTTCATTACTGGGTGCCGGACTAGACTGAGGAGCACATTGTTCGGAAGCTTGCCTCCATGAAATGTGATTCACAAAATTTCGGAGGAGCCGAAATGACAAATTTCAGAGGTTTCAGTATCAGATTGCAGGCGTTCAGAATTTTTTTATTAGAAGGCGCAATTTAAACATTCTCGATCAGGCCTTCGACTGTGGGACCCTAAGAGCCTTCTATGCTTATACGGAAGACCACAAAGGCTTGTGCATTTGAGTAGTGCTCTTGTGTTGAATCTATTGCTGACGTCCACGGAAATTATATTTAGACGTTCATTTGGTCTGATTAGAGCAATGCACTCAGAAGTCAGGACGCATAAGCTCAGCGTCTGACAGTTCAAAACTGCTCAGGCTGCTAATATGATTATCTTACTTTTATGCCTCGAAGCTCACAGTGAGTTTTTCAGTACGAGAAAGGTCCGCTTCGGAGCTTAAGCAGGATCGTTACTTGTATCGTCGTTTGCGGGGAACACAAGCCGGTTGCCATTTGACTGTGTCAAGGGTGGCTTTAGTGTCGAGAATCTCGGTGCCCAAAGAATCAAATCTGTTGGAGATAATAGAAACGGGGTTCGTACCTGCAGAGAGCTGACTTAGGATGACGTCGATAATGGAGCTCCAATTGACGTCCTGCATGGTCAGTGCTCTAGTCGGCGTCTGGATTGGCGTGAGGCATGGTTGATCGAAGGCCCCTGCCCACCACTTACAAACCGGCAGTTAAAAAAATGGGGAGCTAAATTTATTTCCAAAGTTCTGTAATGCATGAAGTCCAGTATTTAAGGAGCTATCGTTTTAATTTGTTTAGAAGCCATTAAACACTCTTTTCGGGGTTGTGAAGAACCTACACTTGTATCACTTTAGGGGGGAAACTGAATTGGTGCATTGGTGACATCGATTTCTCAAACTTTAGCTTTGAAACTGAAGAGTTGAGGAGAATAAGTGACATCAATTTCCCTGCCAAATTTAGCGGAGAAATTGAATTGATATGTAGGTCTCGTGACGCCAGGTCGCATGACACCAATTTTCTCCAAATTTAGCGGGGAAACTGACCTGATGCATGGGTCACGTGACATCAGTTTGCCAGCCAAATTTAGCAGTGAAACTGAATTGGTGTATAGGTCATATGACGTCAGATTACGTGATGTCAATTTCGCCACTAAATTTAGCGGGAAAACAAAATTGGCATATAGGTTACGTGACATCAATTTTCCTGCCAAATTTAGTAACGCCAGGTCACGTGACATGAATTTCCCCCAAATTTAGCGCGCAAACTGAATTGGTTCATGGGTCACGTGGCATCAATTTACCCGCCAAATATAGCAGGGAAACTGAATTGGTGTATAGGTAAAATGATGCCAGGTCACTGATCCCAATGACAATTGCTGGATCGCGCATCCCCGCTTGTTCGCTGCAGCGTGATTGTGGCCACCGGACGGCCATCTTGCATGACAATTTTTTTCGTTTTGCTAGCCTTTTGCTGCGGTTTTCCAGCGTGCTATAGACGCGTTTTCTACTCGTTCGTCATCGGTTGCCGAAGACGTTTTTTAAGACTCTGTGTACCGTTGAGACTTGCCGTTTTGAACACGTGAAAAAGTTTACGAAAGCGCAGTGCCGCAGGAAAAAGGCACAACTCGTCGAAAGCAAGTTTCGCCGGTCTGGCGGCGTGTTCAAAGCTTTCTCGGCGCGCCGAAGTGCTGTGTCTGTGTGCCTTCGCACGCTTGGATACCGTTCAAGAATCGACGCCATGTGAATGTGTTTTGCGAGTGCAATGTGTGTGAAGCCGTAAGTGCCTCTGGATCAGCGTCTTACTTTACCCTCGCGGTTCAGAAACTGGCTTTATCCAGCGTCCACTAGCGACAGAAGAGGGGGGAAGGTACGTCTTTTTTTCGTCTTTAGACGATTTACAGAATACCGCGCACAACAGCTCCTCATCACTGATCAGTGCTGGCTCATTATCAACCTACTTAATTGCACTTGACGTTAGAGCGCGGTTCGCCTAATTGTAATTGGTCAACAGATTGCACAGGACCATATCGGCCGTGCTTCAAAGATTTTCATTCTCGCCGTCTTGTACTTTTGCCTTCGGAAACCCTCCTTACTCCACAGCGTTGCTCTATTCGTGCTCCCATGTAATCCATTAGAGTAGATTTGGAACATAGCCATGGTTAAAAGTACGTAAGAGCACGTACAGATCACTCCCCCCCCCCCCCCCCCCCTTTATTGATAACAACTCACCGAAACAGCTGGACGATCCAGAACTCCGTGGCCGATATACTGTAAACGACTAAATTTTCGCGAGGACCTCATTTTCGCGAATTTCGCGAATCGCCTACAAACGCGAAAAATACATCCCGCGAACAATTCGGGCAATATGTGAACGCTACAGAAGCTACACTCTATTCGCAAAAATTAGAACCCGCGAATAATTTCAAATTTTCAGCTTTGGCCCGATTCGCAAAAATTTGAGCCCGCGAAAATTAAGTCGCTTACAGTATATATATATGATCTAAAGACATCTACGCGCGACACACCTTCAGAACTTTGGTGCGGCGTCGATTCTTGATCGGTATCCAAGCGTGCGAAAGCACAAAGATGCAGCACTCGGCGTGCCAAAGAAGCTTTGATCACGCCGCGAGACCGGCGGCACTTGCTTTCGACGAGTTGCACCTTTAGATACGGCTTCACGCACATTGCACTTGCAAAACACATCCACACGGCGTCGATTCTTGGTCGGTATCCAAGCGTGCGAAAGCACAGAGACAGGGCACTTCGGCGTGCCAAGGAAGCTTTGAACACGCCGCGAGAACGGCGAAACTTGCTTTCGACGAGTTGTGCCTTTTTCCTGCGGCACTGCGCTTTCGTAAAAATTTCCACGTGTTCACAACGGCAAGTCTCAACGGTACATAGAGTCTTAAAAAACTTCTTCGGAGAATAACGACGAACGAGTAGAAAATGTGTGTATAGCACGCTGGAAAACCGCAGCAAAATGCTAGCAAAACGAAAAAAATTACCATGCAAGATGACCGTCCGGTGGCCGCACTCGCCGAGCGGGGATTGTCATTGAGATCAGTGTGCCAGGTCATGTGACACCAATTTTTCCACTAAATTTGTCGAGGCTACATCAACGCGCGGGGGCGTAGCCAAGTCGGGAGGAAATAAGGCTGCATCCACGCAAATGGTCACGTGACTTATAATATAAAGAAATAGTTTGTTTTTATGTACATATTATGCTTACTTATAAGTAAATATAGGATATAAAATAAAGAGGTTACATTCTTACAAATTTTGAGACTATTTGTCAATTGTTTACTGTCTTCTAAGACTAATAGCAAATATCATAGGCCATAAAAATAGTATCAATAGATATCTCTATAGTTATGTTGTCCAGGAGTCACACACACACGCGTGGGCGGCGTGCGTGCAGCTATCTGATGCGAGCTTGGTTGGCTTGGTGCGTGTGCGGCCTCCGGGGCTTTCGCCCCTGTGTGCATCGCTGATGAGGCGAGGCGGTGATATTTCACCATCGAATCCCCGGACACCAAAACTCGAGGCATATCAGAAGCGCGACCGTGCTAATACACAAAGAGCCAAACTCCTTGACCAAGCAAAAAAAGAAAAAAAAAAAAAACGCTTCAGAGAAAGTCAAACCCGCTTGCGGAAGACGAGGCAGGAACAGCAGTCCGCGCACGGCAAGAACGCATGGAGCAATGGCCGCCGAGCACATGGCAAAACAATGGGAGGCAAGACCGGAAGTTCGGAGGCAAGACAGTAGGTTGATTCCTGCGTGGACGGAGAGAAGACGGGAGGAGAACTGCCTCCGTCCACGCAGGAAGTGACGTATGCGCCGGAAGTGACGTAGTGCGAGGATGGAGCTTTATCTCCTCCCGACGTGGCTACATCCCCGCGCGTGGATGTAGACACTCCCACTAAATTTAGCGGGGAAACTAAATTGGCGTAAAAGTCACGTGACATCAATTTCCCTGCCGACTTAAAGGGACACTGACAGGGTATTTATGCTCGGCCAAGTTTTTAGTTGTACATGACATATGAGAGCCCAACTACCCAGAACAGAATTTGCGGCTCGAAATTCGGTTTCTTTCCGCTCGAACACCGCCGATCAGGAACTGGCCGGTTGGAGTCTCGCCCACTCTCTTTTCCGTGGTCACGGGCCGTTTTCTAAGGTTTCGAGGTGACCACCAAATTTAATCAAAGTCGTTGGTCACTGATGGCACATACTCACTATTAAAAATAGAAAAAAATATGAAACCCATATTTTGTGGCTTCTAAGAAGCTGCAAATACCTTGATTGAAAAAAAAAAAAAAGTTCCACAGAGAACCGGAAGCATTCTGTGCATACGTCGTTTCGCGTATCGTGGGACTCGCGGGGACGGCGATGTCAGCGGACGACGGGCGTGGGACCTCTACTTCAGAACTGTCGCTCGCGGTACCGGCGAATTCTGTATGCCTTTAAAAGAGAAATTCGGGACTGATCAAAAGAATTGGTATTCATCCCGTACGACAAGCCCGACCACCAAGCCGATTTGCACAAAGACGTCGCCGAGCCGTCGCTCCCTTCTCGTGGCTGAAGACATCGCTGGCGCAAACGTCAAGCACAAAGTGTGTACTTCGAGTTGAATATGCACGCGTATGATTTCTTTACTTGGTGCGAATGTCGCCAATGCGTGGTGCTTCGCGACTTCGACCCGGGAGTGCTTTTGCTGGAAGAAACTCGGCAGCAAACTTTCCTACTTACAGTTTACCCGCTGCATTATTACTGTGGGAAGAGTTCCCCCAGTAGCTCAGTGGAAAGGCGTCCGCTTCACACGCGGAAGGACTGGGCTCGATCCCCAGTGATAGCGTACCTTTTTTTTCAAACATTTTGCGATGTTTACATTTCTTTTTTTTTTTTAAATAATCACTGAAGAAACAAACAAAAAAATAACAAACAAATGTTGTGGACGAAACGGCGCTGAACTAAATGGTATGGAATTTCCTTTTTGACACCTGCGAACTCAATGTAATCACTTTCCACAAAATACAAGGAGCATATAAATCAGGCAGCGTTCGATTTCCGAGGTGCCCGTAATTGTTCTACAGGAATTGCAGCCAGCCATTGGTCCCGATCCCATTGATCTTTCGGGAACTCTTTCGCACAATGCCACTTTTTTTCGGACGCAGGACATGTGAGCCAGCTCTTCCCGCAACAGCTTGGGTGTATTCTTTCAGAGCCGATCGTGGAAATTCACCACGGGCACTCACTACTCATCTTCAACTTCTCAATGTACAAAACAACTCATCTTGGAGCACAGAAAAGCGAGCGGAACAAACATAACTACAAAAGAATCGCACGGCAAACAGTTCCCGCTACGCCACCACGCATGTTGTCTGCTACGCAGAGGAAGAAAAAAAAGCGCACGGTTGGGTGTAGCCATGTGACTTCCGCCACTCACTCTCCCCTCTCCACTTGTCCGACCTCCGTGCGCGGGTTTCGGTTTCGGTTTCGAGCAGTTGCGTCTTTTGGCTTTATTAAAATATACGCTACTCTGTTACAAAATATTAATTGGGTAGTCCTCCGACACCATACTGAAGCGCCTGGCGAAAAAAAAAAAAAAAAACACTTGGGGGGTGTCAGTGTTTTTTTAAGCGCGGAAGCCAACGCTACTAGAACAACTCAGTTGGGGAACTGCCATAGAGTCTGCTTTGAAAAGATGGCTCCGATCCGTATTAGAGAACCGAACTAAAGGCGATCGCAACGCCTCCATTTCTCCCGGAGTGGACACTCCGGGAACTGCACGGCTCCGCATATTGGTTCAGGTCAGGTCGCGCAAGGGCCTGTTTCGCAGTCTCGGAGTGCCATTTCTCAGTAGCTTTATAAATCAACATTCATGTTTTAACTCTTTGCCAAAGGGCGGCGCTGTTATCGTATTTAGTTTGACCTCGGTGGACGCGAGCTTTCCGGGTTTCAAGGGTAAGTTTCCCAACTGGGTGTTTTAGTAACGCTGGCGGAAACTGACTTGGTGCATAGATCACGTGACATCGATTTCCCTGCAAAATTTAGCAGGGAAACTGAATTGGTGTGTAGATCTCGTGAAGTGAGGTCGCGTGAATTCCCGCAAAATTAAGCGGGGAAACTGGACAAATATAGAGGTTTAGTATTGCGTAGAGGAGCTGCAAAACCCAAGCGCTGTGCGTTTGCGATGCGTGCTCCTGGCTGTGCACGCGCGACACCGCCACGCGCCGATTTAAGACCGCAGTTTGGACTCCACGGACGCGCAGTGTGGAACGCACAATGCTAACGCAAACGCACAGTGCTTGCGTTTGCTTTTATACGCAATGCTAAAACTCTCTAATGTATAGATCTCGTAACGCCATTTTTTAAAAGAACGAAATGCTTTTTTACAGAACCCTCCAGTCCCAACATTTTGAGCGTTCTTCCGTGCGGCCGTCCGTCCGTCGGTGCATTTTCCGCTACATTTAGCGGAGAAACTGAATTTATTGTTTAGGTCACGTGACAACAATTTACCTGCTAAATTTAGCGGGAAATGTACGGACGGACATGCGGACGGTTAAAAGCTTGAGACTGGGGGATCCGTTAAAACGCAATCGAATCTTTTAAGAAAATGGCGGAATGATATAGTTTAAGTGCTATAAAACTTTTCTCAGAGCGGTCTACCAAGGCACGAACAGCGCATGTCTATCCGTAACGCATACACAATACAAGCTAGTACACTTAAAAACGAAAAAAAAAAGTATGAGTTTGCTTTGTTACAGGACACGGATACAATGAATCACGACGAGAAATGCAAAGATTCCAGCGAATAACACTACTCAAAACACAACTAGGAAAAAAAAAAAATGTTGAAGCAATATGCACAGAGACAATCAGTATGGCGTTTCACTTGCTGGTTTGTCCCTGCTGAAATTGCATTTTTCGGAACAGATCGTATTACGAGCGTCGTCGTTCGCTGGGATACTCCGTCGGGATTGACTGTCCCCGTGTTCCGCAGGAAAGTGAACTCACATACCTTTTTAAAGAGACTATTTCTCTAGAGCATCATCGAAGGCAATGAGTAAGGATCGCCGGCATAGTCACTCCCCACCGATACAAGAATGTCCCCGTTTAATGCGACCCCATCGGTTGTTTACATGTCGCTTACGTCAGGCGGACCCGTTAGAGCGCGGCGCCGCTGGCTCAGTTGGTACGCGACGTCGCTGCTTTCTGAGTTAGCGCCGAGAAGGGCGAGTCGAGCAGCCCGAGGCATCTCCCAGAGGTGGAGTAGTGGTCTTCTTATCGCCTTGTGCGTTCAAGCGCGGGTCCCCAGGGGGCTCCGGCGAGAGCGTCCGTTCGCCTCGCCGACGACAGTAGCTAATCGCGGCAACGCCGCAGCTCCGACGGACGAACCGACGATTCACGAGGACGACGCGGAAAGACGGCCCCCGCACGCCGGTCGACATGCCCTACCAGCAGAAGAAGCAGGTGAGAGGAGTTTGCTCGCCGCTTGCGGGATCGTGGCTTGCGCACCGCCGACCCGTTTGTTTGAGCCGATGCGTGACGGTATCGCGCGTCGAGCTGCGTGGTTCGCTGAAGCGGCAAGGACCGATCATTTGCGCACTGCAGAGAAGGATCGACATCTCGTTGCTGGCAAGGCTAGCCATGCTTACCGCAGCATCAGTATGGCGTGGCAGGAAAAGGTGGATTTCGAGGTTTGCTGGCATATGCGATGCACACGTACGGTGGTCTGGACCGTACTTATATGTGGCCAATGAATGTGAGCCTAGAACCGACACCGACGGCAACACCACGAAGAAAGTGCGACCAAAGCCGAAGGAGAAAACGCTAGCATGTTGCCCTGAACGACGCTTGCACGGTACCGGCGCGCGTGCTCGACAGGCATGTTCAGGGCGCTGTTGAGTGACCAAGGGTCATTGATTTTGATCTTATATACCCAGAGGTCATAATAATGTACAATATCGTGATACATTGCGAGGCCATGATAAATTTAGAGGCACCGAGCGAAAATCATTCGAAACATGCGATGTGTACAGCGTGAGTTTCTTGTGCTAGATGGCTGTCGTATTACATTTATTCTGATATGCTTCATGTTTAATCTTATAATTATATGTAGCTATTACCCGATAAAAAAGGAACAAAAATGATTGGGTTAGATGTGAAAATTATACCGTGGAAGTTACAGTGATCGGCAAGTGACCGGCTGCAAGGTCGTTTCACCTGTGACGTACGGTGAATTGCGCAATGATCTGGAAAAAAGAAACAGAAAGGGCGCACATTTCAAGGTCAATCTAAACAAATAATAAAAACATGTTCTTCAATTAATTGAAATAATAAATGTGAATACAAATGAAGTAAGTTAAGCAAGAATAGCATATTAATGCACGCCGACTCCTTTTGTTCAGTATACTATTCATGCACTTTTTACAGTACCTAACCAACAGAAGTCAGTCGCTGTCGGCTAAACTATTTGTCATATTAAATAACATGTTTTACTTTTTGAAAAGATGGTGTCGAGAAATTATGTGTATACAGTGTGAATATTAGATTAAGGAATTTCACATTAATTACAACCTATTTTATTTCTAGTAGCATGCTATATACTAAACTATTTCAAAGGAAATTCACCAATTTTTCCCTGTATAGATATGCTTCATTTTCAATCTGCACAAGTTCTTTTACCAGAAAGTCGCGACAGATATGGAAGCCTCCTTAAAAGGTGTTTCATTTTGAGCATGTTGCTGGATATGTCTTCTGTTTTTGCTTAGAGGCCTACGTACAATCTCGGTTGTCTGAAAGGGATGACAATCCTCTTGGTGTCCCCCTCTTCTGGACTCACCAGGGGAGTCATGTTGGTCCAAGGTAAACATTGGTGAGGATATGGGAAAGGAGGAGCACGTCCTAAGTGCGAAGCGCCAAGTATACGACGGTTTTTAAGTTTTTTCTCAACCTTTGTACTGACAGACTTCTGAGGGTTATTGTTTTTGCCAATATTTTGTTCTTTTAACAACGCATTTACTCGAAGAATCAGCGCACCGATTACCGACAATGCGTGTTTGTGTTCTCTCCTGCAGAGCACACATACCTAAGCAAACATAATCCCCTACGAAATGAGTAAGGTGGTTGACCAGACACATTAAATGCTTTCTACTCGGAAAAATCATACTATCTCTAAATTTCTGGAAGGTGAGGATTACAAAGAACATAATAAATCCAGTAAGCAGTCTTTAAAAAAAACAAAATACGATTTACTAGTTAGTTGTACCTGAACGCGAGAGATGTCAATTTGCCGTAAAAAAGAGCTTTAATCCACGTACATTCGAGATGCGTTCGGCATCAGTACAACGCACGCAATAATTGACAAAAGAGCAGGAAAATATTTCATATGGACATTACAGTGATTACATCATTACTGCTGTGTTGTTATGCTGGAGTTATGAAACGTTTGCCAGTTCTGTAAACTCTCTCCATTTCGTTTGATGTTGCCTTGAAAATGTAATGCATGGAAATATTTTGTAGCTTTGAGTAAACAAATTAATTAGAAGCAAAAAAAAAAAAATAAACACGAGAAGCTCCACTTGGATAACAGTGAGGAACTTTTGCGCGATGGGTGTGTCTTAGGGCTATTTCAGCTAAAATGATAATCCGTGTACAAGTTTCTGAATGTCCCACAGTAGACCGACTTGAAGATTTGCAGCCATCTTTTAGTTTCATAGTCGTGTACAGTAACTTCAGGCAGCGTTTGATTTCCGATAGTAATACCATTTATGCCCCATTTATTATTTAGAAGCTCAGCAACAACACAAAACAAGAATATATCTGCCTTTTTAACTATATATTTCCATATGCTTTAGTTTTTGTTCCTGGTTTCAGTCAGATTTACAAGTGTTTTTACGCAACCAGGTATCTCGCCTGTTACAGTATACAATAGTAATGTTTTAGTAGAAGTTGAGCAAACTTGGGAACAATCAATATTTACTCTGAAATAGGACACGTAAACGTTTAATTAAGTTTAAGATAAGCCTTCTTATCCTCCGGCCGACCACTGAGCAGGCCAGTGGCCTTTTTGAGTGCACGATATATTTGAAAATATATAAAAATGAAAAGTTATACTTTGTATTGACAGTGTGGTGGTGCATTATGCTTTCCGGTAAAACTAAATTAATGGTGCAGAAATAATACAATGAAAGCTCCCCGTAACCTCAAGCTGAAACGTAAACTCTATTAAAGGTATCATCAAACAGCACCTTTCTGCCAAGCAAATAAATATAACAAATTAGGCATTCATTATCGGTGATTTATATTTGGTTATTAAGATATTAATGCGTCATTATTTTGGCAATGCACGGAAATAATAAATAATATGTGACTTTGGCTTTTTTTACCTTTGTGCTTAGTTCATTTCGCTCTAAAGCTTTAGGCTATTTCAGAAGTGGCGTTTTTTATGTAATGGGCCTCAAATAATGCTATAAATCGAAGGTTCCGTGTTTTTTGTGTTACAGTTAAATATAAGTCTCAGACATTTGTTTTTAAAATCACAGATGTAACATTTATCTGTTTTGAAAGCTGTCAAATTCCCACTTTCAAAAAATCGGCGTTTACTGGAGATACAATTTGTAATATTCCTAAATTCTTGAATCTTCTCTAAATAAATAAAAAAAGATAACCTCCACATAAAACCAATCCAGGAGATGCAGAAAAAAAATTCAACCAGGAGCAATATTTACGATTAATATTTAAAACCTTTGTTTCACAATTATAAAAAAAAAAAATCAATAGCTGGTTATTTTAGAGAGGCCCAAATGAAGAGTAAACCGGGACAGGCTAGCAAACTCATATTGGTGTCTGTCGTTACCCAGGCAAGCAGCGATATTAACCCGTCGTTCTGAACTGCTAGTGCTGATAACAAAAAATGTGGTGGTGGTGGGGGGGGGGGGGGGGGAGGGAAATCTTTTTGATAATTGCCTGACATTAAAAAGGAGACTGCACAGGTCTTTTCTCACAGCCGCTGACCCGGCATTTCACCCAGACATTCTGAAGTATCCCGGATCTTTTTGTTTTTATGACTTTGGATATCGGAGCATTTAAGATAAAGAACTGCACCGACTCAGTCTTCGGAATTTATATTTTCACAAAGTTTTGTGCTTTTCGGTAACAATTTTTGCCGCCGAACGAACATCTGAAGTTCATCAATGTTCATGTTGAAGAAAATAGGACACTGTCATGAGGTATCCTTCAATGACCCGAATTCCTAAAAAACAATCCCTGTTCTCCCCCCCCCCCCCCCCCCCGCCAAAAAAAGCAAAAAAAAAAAACGCAATAAAACATAGAGCAACGAGATAAATTATGTGGTTCCGAAGCAAGAAGAAGCCTCGCGGACAGTTCACTGGGCCTGTGTTGCGGATCAACATAAAATTAAGCTTTACAAAGCTGTCTTCAACCAAACATGTTTCTAGATTTATTATATAAGGACAATTCTATTTCGCTTTTTCTTCTCTCAAATTTTGATGAAACCGGCTGACGAGCAAAATTTCGGGGTTTATCGGTATTTACCGAAAACATGAAACTCTACATATGCGGCGCTTCTATGCTCCATCTTCTTCGCACACAATTTGCTCCCGGATTATTACATACGCGTTTGAAATTAAAATCTGGGTTTTGACTGTTGACGTTGAGTTTGTCGTTTGTCTCCGATATGGGTTCGTCTTGGTAGAAGTTTCTGAGTGTCCCTTTCGCCTCACGTGGTGCACTTGCGCACCCTGTTTCGTGCTTAGGTACATCGGGTTCGTATGAATTGCGAACAGTTTCAGAACTTCAAGCCCACCACCGGCGCAGCTTCCAAGCTTGGGTTGTGCTTGACGAGGTGCAGACAGATCGGAGTTGGACGCACAACCTCAGAACGCCCTGCTCCGATGTGCTTGAACCTCGCCATAGACAACTCAAGCTTGGAAGCTGCGCTGCTAGTGGGCACGAAGTTCCCTCACTGTTAGCATTTCATTCGAACCCGATGGTACACAGGCCATCTTTACACTTTCAAGAGTGTGTTTATATGAAAAACAACAAAAACAAAAAAACACTATTTTCGTTGAGGGCGTATCAATATTGTTTGTAACAATGAAGCTGTGTATTATAGCTTAAGAGGCCTTGTTTCTAAAAATGATTAACCATTAATCTAAATAACACGAGCGCATTAATCACAAGAAAATAGTGTAGTTTGTGATTTCTCTGGGTTAGGCGTCGTATATGTCTTGGGAGCGGCAGTACCTTCGGCCTCTATGCATGATTTCTGCGCTTGAAAAGCAAATGTTTACTGAGTGTTCTACTTTAACGGTTTCAGTGCTAACGGAATGTCAAGACTAAGCTCGCTGACGCGAAAATAGCAACGCCGAGCGGCGGAGTGACATAAACGGGTCGTTGAACATGTTCTACGCCTACTGCTGCGTGAGTCGATACGTTGAGTGAGGGGACACTGTGAGCTAATCAAATCTAAAACTATGAACCGGAGCGACACATGTATTTACGTCGTGTTTGCGCAATCCCTGATAAAACTTCCCGTAATTGAAACCGGAATATTTTATATACACATAATGTGGCATCACATCAACGGGATAGTTAAGGTGAAGTGATATTGCTGAGCGTTTGACCTGCATGAGGCGTTTCTTTTGTGTGGATTATTCGGCGCAGATATCCATTCATTTAGTTGTGGATCTAGATCTTGCTGCAGCTTTTTGCTTGTTTTGTCTTAATTTACACCTCGCCGCAGTCACTTTGTTTTAAAAATAGCTGAATGTTTGGAGTGCCATTAGCTAGGATGCATTGGAGCACCCTAGGGGTATCGGTTATTTAGGGCGTTTTATGGATCGTTGGCCAAAATGTTTCTGGGAAAACTAGGCGCCGCACAGACGAAAAGTAGATGACGTAATGGTCACTGCCAAAGTTCCTATTTAGAGAGGAGCAAAGCGTTTGGGGCAAATCAGTGTTAAGCATTCTGGCTAACTCTAAATTACTAGCAAGAGTTAATTATAATTTCAATTGAGATTGCCTGTATTGTTGAACGTCACTAAATGAGTCACTGCACTAAAAACTTAAGGTAAGTGCAACAATTTATTTTTTCGCCCCCCAAAACCAAGCTTAGTTAAGCCTCGAGGTTTCGGTTTGCTCTTAACATTGATTGCATTAGAGTCAGCAGCCAATAGGAACCCTCGGGAGCGGTTTCATTGGCTGCAATTTCCCGCCAACAGTCACGACGCGTTCAAAATTTGTCGTTTTTCAGAAGGCTTTAAAACATCAAGAGCTTAAAGATTTATAGGCATGACTCCTTTCTTGATATTTAGTATTCGAAGCAAGTTTGTAATAAAATAATAATAATAAAAAATAAGAAAAGATGCGAGTTGTTTAGATTAACCAAAAGTTCGTTTTTCTCCACATCGTTTGGTTGTCGCAGGAAAGTTTTGGATCTTCCTTCTGTGAAGACCCTGTCATCTCGCAGAAAGAAATGTGCATTTTGATGCGACAGACATTATACAGGCAAGAAAGCCAGCTAGACATCGAAACTGCGAATATCAGCGGATATGTAGTAAAACCAAGCGGGTTTACGAATTAGGGGTTTTCGAATGCTTATAAAGTTAAAATTTGCAAATTGCACACTTTTCTGTTTCAGTTTTGTTTGAAGAGCCGCGTTTTCTTTCACGAAACTACTGACTTAAGAAAAATACGTGCACTTAAGCTTCTTAAGCAGCCACTCAGCCAGCTTGTTATATTTAATATTCAAGACTAGGTACTTAGTTGTTGTTTTTTACGATTTGTTTTGAATTTTGAAAATATAGTCTGTATTGTGTCGTAGGAATCACATAAATCTGAACCCGAATTTTCACTTAAAAAATTGTTTCGTATTTAAAATTTTTAAAAGTTTGGATGTTTTGAAGAAATAAATTATACGCTCTTGATTTTCCAGCTTTATATCAAAACGCAGCTGATATGTAACATTCGGCTCACCCCTAATACATTTCTGCGAACATTTGGCAATTATCTCGTCATTATGAAGAAAATAAGGAATTGCATTCAAAGTTTCTAATTCCTGTGCATAATGAACTATTCGATTTTCTTAAAAGTTGCTTGTGGAGCGTCAATGACACAAACTAAAGTTTGGGTAAGAAAAATGTTTTTATTGTTTGATTTAAAACTTGAGGTACAATTTTTTTTCAATTAAGAAGTCTAGATTACATTGAAAAATGTGTCTAAGATATTACACGACGTGAAAATGCGATAGATTCTAGGTCCAAAAACAAAGACTCCATACAAAAACAGCGAGGCAGCTGTAATGTGCAAACTCTCTATTATGTTGTTTAATTGTTTGATCATAACTGGGAATCCTTATGCTGAATAAAGCAAATTAATAATGTACGAATGCAGACCGCTGCTTTTCCTAAATGTTGCACGCGGGACGAGCGGGGGTCGTATGTCAAACAAAAGAGACCGAGCCCATGCTTCTTTCTCACAGCAAAAGCTGAATAACGTTACGGTGATTAGATTGCCGCGATGATACGCAATAATTACATTTTATGGCATTTTAATAGGACAATATGCAGGGAAGTGAACATCGCTTTTTATGTGTTTCCTTTCTCTGAACGCACTGTGAAATAGATAACAAAGGACGATAAAATGTTTTTGTTTTGTCTGCCCTTAAACTAGTGGCGTTTCTTATCGACAATATCAGTCTCCTTTTAAAACGTGGAACCCTGAATGTATTTGTTGTTCAAGGAAAAATACCTACTCAGATTTAGATACGAAGACACTTCCAAGATGTGCTTGACTGACTGACGCTTTATCGTGCACATAGGTTCCATGGTGAGATCTCAGAGTTAGGTCTGATGGCGCGTATCAAATATGCTGCCGACTGGTTCTTTTACCGAAGTGTGAGGAATTTACAACTAGGCGCACACAAAACGCATTAAAACGTAGTGGTGACGACTAAAACCCCTTTCTACTGAAAGTAAGGTGAACCAGTGTACTTAGATGTCCACGTTAATTTCTTGGTGACAAAATACACCTGGGACCAATATCCTCACCCCCAAATATTAACTGAACGCTGACACGACTGCTATGCCATGCGTTCGGCTGACGCTATTGGCGTCATTGGACGAGTCATCGCGGAACTATGACGCAGTACCCGTGTCGAATCTCTGCCCCGCGTTTGCCTCTTTAGGGTGACGTTGATTACTAAAACCTACGGCCTTTTTACCTATACCCCGTGTCACTAGCTGTGTGCAGTGCAGGCAAAGGTAACCTCAGGCGGAAAGTGAAAGGGCGTGCACTATACTCCGCGTTTCATCCTACGATGAACTAGGCCCGAAGGCTGGCGGGCGGAGCACTACCTCAGAAAAGGTTGCATCCGCATTGCAAAAGAGTGCGCTAGAGCAATTCCGATACGCAGAGCACGAAGAGCACTAATCATACTGATGTGGCTCTCTCGTGTGATAGCGCGCTATTTTATATTGGTGAAGTAAAGGTACATGGTATTTAGTTTCATAAATATTCATGCCATATTTTGTAAACATGTCAGCTTTTTGGAGGCCGCGCAGACAACACTGACATAAAGTCGTTTCGCCTTAGCCATAACAATCTAATCCAATATTTGTGTACGTAACGTACCCGGACCCGTATCTCCCTTCCTCACGTTGCCCGTACATCCATTCTCGTGTCGAGCACTCGATCCGACTCATCTTCATTTCTTAATGGCCACTGGTTCTGATCCCGGGTTCTCTTCGCCACATTGCTTAAAGACAGTATTTAATCCCTTCAGTAGTAGCAAGCAAACGGAGCCGCCGGGGGTGTTCGATAAGCAAACAAAAAACTCGCCTCCGCATGACGCGTCTTGGCGCACTGATACGTACGACGGAGCAAATCTACCACGTGGTTTCTAAAGCGCCGTTGACACACTTGCAACCGATTAGGACCGAGAGAGACAAGACCGGTTTTTAAGCCTCTTGCGACGGCGTAGGACCTGCTCCGCAGCAGCGCATTTGGTCCTACGCAGTTGCAAAAGGCTTAAAAACCGGCCTTGTCTCTCTCTGTCCTACTTGGTTGCAAGTGCGTGAACGGCGCTTAACAGGCTCGTGATTGGATCCGGCGGCCTGTAGCAATGGGGTTCATCGTATACGATGAGACGAAGTATAGGAAGGCGTGACGGGAGAGGAGGCCAATGGAGGGTGAGGGGAGAAAGAGGGAGTATTAGGAGCGTTAGAGAGGATGTTCCTCTCCTCCTTCCTAGCCTTCTTAGTGCTTGCGCTTTCTACCCTCGACTGGCATTGCCTTCGCCTGTACTGCACGCAACTAGCGACACGGAGTGTAAGAGGTGTTGCACGATCACGCTCAAAAATGGCGTCGTCTGACGGGAGAAGGAGAGAAGAAAAGCTCTCTCTTGGTATGTTCAGTTCTCTGATCCCTTTGCTGCTTTCTTTTTTGGTGCCAAAATAGACCAGGGTCCAAAGCGGTTATCTGAAACAAATTAACCGATTGTTACAGATGAAGCGTGGTATACGCTTTCGCTTTGACGGCGGACTGCAATGACCTTGGAGAAACGCTTGAGACACCCTTAGTGCGCATACGTTTGTGGCGTGGATGTCACGCGCGGAGGTGCCCCTCGAAAAACATCGCGTTCTATCATCACACAATCAGGACTCAAAGTCTGAACGCGTGTTCGGGGAGATAGGAAAGATAAACTGCCCCCGTGCGTTCTGTCTTCGACTTCAGACATTCCCTGAATCCCATTTGGACAGCTCCTGTTACCCGGAATCTTTTTGTGAGGTTTAAATTATTCAGAAGGCTTCTTCTTTAGAAATTTCTTCGAGCATATACCCATTTTGTAAATCGCTTAGTATAAGTCATAAGGCTTTGTAAGACTGAGATAATTTCATTTATTTTATTAACTGCCGACGCTATTGCTTTCTCAATGATACGAGGCAAAAAATAATACTCAGTGGCGGTAAGAGTACTGCCATTGTATTGTAGTTTTCTTTTTTTTTTAAACTTTGAATGAACATGTTCGAAGAAGTTAAAAGTCTGTCTTTCGAGTAGAAACATTTTCCATCTTTATTTTAGGAGAAAGCTTAACAACTGACGTTTGGAATTGCCATACTTATACTATAAAATTAACTTTTGTAAACAAGATACCCATTTTTAGGATTACATTGCTACAAATGCCGAGTAGACCAAACCATAAAAAAGGAAAAATTGATGTTTATTTGGTTTGAACTCAGTGAGTCGTGGCTGTTGTAGCTCCCTGGCGATCGAAAAGCTTCAACCACAAAACGCTCTCATGGCTCAAGCCCAACTATGCGACAAGCGTCTTTATGTGCAGTGACGAAGCAAACTTAGGTTTTGGATACTAGGCAATCTTCACCAGTAACGCAGGCTCACAAGCCTCTAATACTTGTAGTGACGGTCAAGTGCGTAAATGAGGTCGATAACAAGGCTTATTTGGAGCGTTGACAGCAGAATTGGCTTTTTATTGCCCCAGTGAAATGGGAACCATATACCGCGGGTATTTCTACGAAGACTTTCAAACATCCCTGAAAATATGGTGTTTGAGAAAAAGAAAAAAAAAAGAAAAAAGAAGCTCTTTCCGGGAACGAACTGCCAGCCACGGCCGACGTCGGGGCTAACAAAGACACTAATTATCAAAATGATTATCTACAGCGTGGGCGAAATGGATTAAACGCCCTTTAAACTGACCGCATAAATCGGTTTCTTAACTTATCGCGCTGGGATTTACTAGAGAGGTGCTCGAAGCTGGTGCATTTATTATGTGAGAATGAATACATGAAACATCTCGAGTCAAGAAAATAAAATAAACGCTGGTTTTGCCTATGGAAATATTATCGCTAAGCCTTCTATCTGAAAATCATCAGAATATCGTTGTGGGCTACTCTGGCGTTTACTACGATTGAATAATTTGTTAAATGGAATACAAATAGAATTAGCTTATCTCTTCTTCACTTCTTTTCGCCCAAATAAGCGCCACAGTAACACATAATTTCTTTTCGTGTGCATGCGAAGTACAGAGAAAACAGTTTCTGACTTTTTCTTGAGGTATTCAGGTGAGCCAATGTTTCCACAATTTTAGCAAAAGCTTCCACCAACTTCGGGCATCTCCGTAATAAATCCCTGCGCGATTTGTGAACAAGCCGATTTATACGGTCAGTTTAAAATGCGTTCAGTACATTTCGCTCACGCTGTATAATTGACTAATCAACTTTTTAATTAGGTAAAATAAACGTATGATTCCAATTGTAAACTAGCTGAGCGTTATAAAAAAAAAAAAAAAAAAAACTCTTAGGTCAGTTAAGGCGAAACCGGGAATGATAAAAATATCATCCACGTTGTCGCATCGCCGGCCTTGCACCCACTGCGCGAGTGGTAACATTTAGCGCACGTGCTTCGAGTCTTCCTATAGAATTTACTGATTTAAGGGTTATCCATGACACTCGGCAAATTTCTAACTGAAAACATATGTTTATTTTTACCAATAAAAAATAACCAGTCAGTTTTAGGCAATTATTAGAATAAGGAGTATGCTTCTTTGCATTCCGTGATGTCTCTGCAGTGACTGGCAGTTTGTTACAGAAAATATATTTTTTTCTCAAGCTTCCTAGTTTTAGAAATTTTCAAAAGACTTGGCAGAAACATCCCGTACACTTGCGCGGAAGGTACGGAACGTTCCAGAAGAGCAAGATAGAAACGGAAGCGTTATCACTGACCACGCTTGAAGCAGAGCCAGGCGAGCGTGAAACGATTGCGCATCCAACTGGACTGCAACGCGCGTTAGGAATATGTGGTAAAAGTAAAGGAAGTAGACAACGTTGACTGCAGATTTGGGCCATATCTCAAGTGTCCTTTCAAAGTCGAAATGATATTATTTTCTCCGATAAATTTGAAATATGATGATGATGATTAACTTTATTTTCATAAATGTGGCGCCATGGCCTCATTGGGAAAAGGGGAACATGGGGAGGAAAAGTTCACATTCGGCGGTGCACTCCTGTCGAGCTCGCAAACTTCTATAGGGAGAGTAGCGTCTCCCTGGCCCGTGCCTCGTTACCCGGTGTGGTCCTGTCCTGTAAAGTGTGGATGCGAGGCCCCAAGCGTTTGGCCCGTTTCCCAAAGGAGGTATTTAAGGTACACTCCCAAAGGTACACTCCCAAAGGAGGTATTTAAAATATGAAAGTATTTACTGAGTCATTCTATCCGAAAACAAACATGTGTGTCAGGGTAGGTATTTTGACGCGAAAATAAAATATCAAAACCCCATTTTCGCAATGAGAAAAACCAGGTTTTGGGATTTTTTAGAACAATTTATTTTCTCCACGAAAATTTTAAAGTGAAGCAAGGTTAAATGCTACATTTAGCCTGCCTGATTTTTGTACTCACTTCTGTCGGTTGTTATGAATAGGTAAAACAGAAAGCACTCACTCTAATATTTCTTGAAATAGTATGACGCATGGCCTATTTTTATTTAAATTAATTTAATTGGCATATTTGATGCCATAACTACGAAAATGCCAAATATCGAATTTTTTGACGTTTTGGTGACACATTTGGAGTCTTGTGTCGTAAGATTCATCGTATATTTTGCTTATTAAATGCTATACACTTGTATAGTATTCACGAAATAATTTATATAAATGTTTAAATTTCATTAGAAAATATATTTGTTATAGTTCAAAGCAGCTTTATTAAAAAAGGCCATTTTTCTTTTCTTACTTTTTCCAACAATGTTAACTTCATGTGGGCATTTTTACCCCCCCCCCCCCCCCCCCTTTCTCCGCTTTCTATTTTCTGCAGAAGTGCCCAAACTCTCACTCGTCAAAATAAGTATTTATACTGATTCAGAAGCTAACAGGAAATAGTTTCGAATTGAAATAATTCAACAGTCGTGTCTTTTTTAGTAAACTTATAAGCACAAAATAAATTTGGACAGAGAGGAAAGAAGAGCAGACTAAAAAGCAGAACATCACCTTCGATTCCGGTGGTGCATACAGGCGAATAGATCGCATAGAGGAGAAAGTTTCGTAACTTAAAAAGGTCAAGTGTATCGTTTATTTCAATAATATCCCCCAAAGTTGTGCTTTCTGGAGTTTGGAGTTTGCTTTCTGCGAAATATTCTCGCAGACGCCCGGAGCTTCAATGAAGTGTTTACTCCCAATATTCACCCGATGGTCTGCCATAGGTTAGGTGAGCCTGAGTTCACTGAAAAGTTTCGAATACTCAAAGAAGCCGACCAGCCTACTCCAAGTTGTTAAATTCAAGGATGCTCTAATATGAACGTAAACAAATACAAGACCAGTATCAGGAGTGCAGTTTCGAGAAGAAATAGGGGCAAGGCTGAAAATATTGTTGCCGAAATCACTGCCCAGATTGTAGTCCAAATAAGATAGCATTTTGCATCTTATTGTAATCCATAAACGTTTCTTTATTAAACTGCCAAGTAATTGTTGTGGAAATCATAGGATTAGTTTTCCTCCACACCCATAAGGTCTACCATTACATTTAAAACCAATTAGCATAATTTTTTGTTTAAAACATCTCGCGGATTGGCCTCTCGCAACGACCACCCGGACACTTTTGCTGTAGCGTTATCTGCAATTCAAATGTTCATCTTATATTATCTTTTTCTGTCTCTCTCTCTCTCTCTTTATATATATATATATATATATATATATATATATATATTAACATAAATATAACAATACCATTAATAACTGTATTTGCCGTTCAGAAGCTAATGTATCAAATCACATTCCTTGGTAACATTATTCTTTGTACGCATAATTAGAGTATGTATTTAACAAATGCATGCCGCCTGCTTCGCTTACAAACCAATTTACAGATGCGAAAGTGCGCGGGGATCGCTGAAAAATACCATCGCATTTAAATGGAGCGTTATTCGTCAAACTCCACTCGGGCGTACCCTTCGTAAAATAGAGGAGATGACAACAAAACAAGCACGGAAGTACTAGAAAAAAAGCAAAAAAAAAAAAAAAAACGTTTCCCCCTTTGCTCGGTGCCGAATCTTCCGGTCCTTATGACGGGGTCAGCCACTTTGGAAAGGTTCCGGGAAGGCTCCGTGTTCCTGCTACAAGACGGCGTTATCGTACCGTGGACTCACTTCCCGTCATGGCGGTGTTCGGGAACTCCTCCGCTGCTGCGTACTTGCCTTGTTTGGAAACAACATGTTTTGGCGCGGGGCGCTGGCGCGTACTTGAGATATCCCGAGGAGGAGACAGACAACGCCGAGCGTTCGGCAATAAAAGAGATGACGACGCCGTCGTAAAAAGAAAACAAAAGATAAACGCAAATTTAACCGCGCGGTTTTAGCGTGCTGTCCGTGAAGTTGTGGTGTCTTTTTTGTTCCTTTCAGGGGCTAACGCTGACGCTGGTGTTAGCCGTGCTGTCCTCGGCCGTCGGTTCGGCGTTTCACCATGGGTATCACCTGGGAGTCGTCAACTCCCCGCAGCAGGTAAAGTGGCGCGAAACCTTTACACACCTCCCAGGTGCTCATCACACGGGCGAAAAGTTCCGAGCCACGAGGTTGTGTAGACGCATGTGGGTGGGGTCTGATATTCGCAGGATAGAGGTACTGGACATGCTCAGATGGATGGATGGATGAAAACGTTTATTAAAAAGAGCTCCGATGACCGAAATCATCTCAACGCGGTGACCTTGTGGTCTGGCGTCGTCTTTTGGGGAAATCGGGGAAGTGGGTTTAGATACAGGATGTCAGGCCGCCTGTAGAGATATACTCTAACAGTGATCTCAGCACCCGCGTCTTTCGTTGGGAATCACCCGCCGGGTGCGTCCAGTCCCGGAGATTGCTCGGCCGGTCGATTTGTTCCATCTTGCTGAAGATGATTCACCTGTAAGTTTTAAGACCTTCGCAGTCCCAGAGTATGTGGTGCTAACTGGGGCGCGAGTCCTCCTCCCTGCAATGTTTGCACCGGGGGTCAGGTGGTACTGCGTAAGGGTGTTCTTTCATGAGGGCATAAAGTGTGTGAGGGTGCGGGCTGTGCGTGCGACGGCTACGCACAGAACATAGGCGCTCGCGCGCCACACACTGTGCTGGGCACGGAGTTCATGCCCTGCCCAGTGGGTGCCACATCAAGGCATTGTTGCTCACGGGGGACAATGCGATGGGACAGCAGAGCGTGCGCCAGGTCGGACACGAGGGAGAAGAAGGAAGTTAGGACTCTAACAGTCGGAAAATAGCTCATGTGGAGTGAATTTATGTAGAATAAACCCCTAGACCCTAACTAAAGTCACTGGATCCTGGGAAAGTAGCGCCATTCCCTTTCCTACCTGCTAGCCGGACACAAACGGATACTAACACACAGACGACCAAAACCTCGCAAGGCGATTGGCTATTCTGTATACGTTGCCATAGAAATCGCCATTTCGGTCCATTCACATCTTCGAAGCTTCCAGAGGGCGTTCTAAACCGGTCGCTCCAAGATCGCCTTGGAGCATCATCGTCCTGGAAGCGTTCCTCACCAATATAAGCGTCTTTGGCACTGTGGATGCAATCAGCTTATCATCCATGCCCATCTCCACGGATCTCTTACTATTATATTGTTTTTCTTGCATATTTCAAGACAGTAAAATTATTTTTTAGTGCCTCCAAGCACCGACACAGTTTGTGGTGGTGCTAGGAACATGTACGCTTGTTTCACCGGTGTGTGGATGGCAAAATCTCGGTATACAAGAAACGTCTCCATAAAGCTGCTCGTCACCAGCGAATTTGAAACGGCTCACCAAGAACTGTGGGGTCAAAGAGAAATTGCTCCTTTCACGGACCAAGATGGCGACCATACGGGGAGCTTGGCGCTACTTTCCCAGGATCCAGTGACTTTAACCCTAACAAGTGGGGGCCCGTCCTAAAGAATTACATGTCGACATGGAAGCCAACGGAAATGTAAGCGTGCCTTCCGGACAAGCGACGCCAGACAATTTTGTTCAGAAACTCCTAGCCCTGACGAGCGGGTCCACAATGGACCGCGAACGAATGGCTGTACAAGTACGGGACTTGCTCATGAACACGCCGGTTGCATCTCCAGAAGATCGTGCTTCCCAACAAGGATTCATGCCCTGGAAGTGCCTAAATCTATCACTCCCGAGTTCCAGTCGGAGTTCGCTTCAGTGGACTACAAACATAGACTGAAAGAAGAGCTTGAGAGGCGAACCCAACACCCGCAAGAAAATCTCAAGCACTTCATTCACGTGATTGCAGAATTTTATGATCGCATTGGAGAGCCAGTGCCCGATCATGAAAAGGTGCTAAGAGTACGCAGACAAATGCATCCGAAGTTTCAAGATCTCTCGGAACACATGGTCTTCGCAAATCTCCAAGAAATGGCAAAAGCGGCAGGATCTATCATAGAGCGCGCTTGGCATCGCCTCCGGTACGTTCCGCCCCCAAGCAAGGGAGATCAGGCTGCCAAAGACCTGGCTTTTGTAGAACACCATGACCCTTCCACCAAAGTTTCAGCAGTACCCTGTACACAGACTGCTGTAACCGCAACACCGGGTTCCCAACAAGAATGGCCCCTCCACCCCACAGCAGTACTCGCATCATACCGAGATCAAGTAGTACTGACAGCCCCGACATTAAACCCGTGGTCAACGCCGTGGTGTCCGCCTGTGGAGCCAGTACCCACGTGGCCACGTTCCGCCGGGCAAGAATGCCAGCGCTGCGGCGGCGTCGGGCATGCCGCACGTCACTGCGCTACAGGAAGACCTCGTAACCAGCGCAGGTGCTACAGATGTAACCAGACGGGCCACATACAAGCCAACTGTCCGGGAAACGGACAATCGTAGAGGTTGCCCCGGCCAATCTCTACGAAACCACGCTGCAAGTGGCAGCAACCGCCGGAGGGAAGGAGCCACTGCTCGAAGTCACCATCGGTGACAAGGTGTTTTACGCCCTCCTGGATACAGGGTCTAGCATTAGTCTGCTGGGAGATACAGCAATGGAGGCTGCCAAATCAACAGGGGTTTCAACACGTGAAGCGGCTCATTCCCTTCGGCTGGCCACAGGATGGTCACAAACAACCACGTCTGTGACATGCAGAGTACGTTGGTCTGGTGGGTCCCGTAAACAGCGCTTCCTGCACATGTCGGGTTTGTGCAGAGACGTTGTACTGGGTCGAGACTTTCTGACAGCTACGGGAATCTCTGTTTATGTGGGCTTGGGTGGTTGGACAGTAGGAGTGGAACGACAAGAGGTTGTTCGATTCGACAGGGTGCCACGAAGGAGCCTAATAAACAAGTCAAACGACGGACCCATCTATTCGTTGGAGGCCCTGTTCGCCGAACCACCCGACAGCAACACTTTAGACATGACTACAGTCTCCGTCATAAACACACCTGGAAATATGTCTGAAAGTGACCCACGCATGGCAAGCTTGTTGGACAGTTATAAACATATTTTCTGTGCAGAGCCTGGTTGCACTTCCTTGACAGAGCACAGAATAAACACTGGCACCAACTCTCCAGTTCGCTGTAAACTGAGGCCGACGAATGCTCAGAAGAGAGCGATAATCGATCAATGTGTAGATGATCTTCTAAACCAAGGCCTGTTAGAACCAAGTCAAAGCTCGTGGGCCAGTGCACCTGTACTGGTGGCCAAGAAAACCGGAGGGTATCGCTTAGCCATTGATTATCGACCTTTGAACTCTTGGACAGACATCCCAGTGTACCCCATGCCTCAGACGGACTGGGTACTGGCTCAGCTGGGCAAGGCTAAGTGGTTCACTAGCTTGAATTTATCGCAAGGGTTCTTTCAGATCCCAGTGGCAAAAGAAGACATCCACAAAACGGCATTTATTTGCCATAAAGGTATGTTCCAATTCAAGCGTATGCCCTTTGGCGTGGCAGGAGGTCCGGCCACATTCCAGGCCTTAATGGACAAGGTGCTTGAAGGCATAAAGCACACATACTGCATGGCCTTTCTAGACGACGTCAACATCTACTCCGAGTCCTTTGATGAACATATCGAGCACATGAGAGAGGTTCTGAACCGAATCTCTAATGCAGGCCTCACAATCAACCCAACCAAAGTACAGCTGTGTAAGCATTCCCTGAAGTTTCTAGGACACATCATTGCACCCGGGGAGTGTCACCCAGATCCCGAAAAGATAAAAGCTGTGACAGCATTCCCAGAACCAACTTCACTGAAGCAGCTTCAGGCCTTTCTCGGACTGGTGGGATATTACCGGACATTTATTCCTCGATTCTCGGATGCGGCCAAGCCCCTTACGTTGCTGCTGAGAAAGGATTTCCGCTGGAGTTGGAAACTTCCTCAACAGGCCGCCTTTGACTGCCTAAAAGCCCAGCTGACAGCCAATGCAGTGGTTGCCCTTCCGGACCTGAACAAGCCTTTTGTGATTGAGACAGATGCCAGTGGTGTGGGAATTGGAGCTGTGTTGCTTCAAGAAACCGAAGGACAGCTCAGACCCGTCTCATTCATTAGCCGGACTTTGACCCCTGCAGAGCAAAACTACACAGTCCAAGAGTGGGAGTGCTTAGCAGTCGTCTGGGCACTCGATAGGTTTCGTCCATATATAGAGTTTACCCACTTCGAGATCCACTGCGACCACGCATCACTTTCATGGATGTTCAGCACTGAGCAGACATCTAGTCGGGTGAGAAGATGGGTTCTTCGGCTTCAGGGTTTTAACTGCACCATCAAGCACCGCCGAGGAAAGGCCAATATTCCTGCCGATGCGCTGAGACGATTTCCAGTGGTGACCGCCAGTTCATCCTCCCAGTGTGTCGCTGAAGACTGGTTTCCTATCGACGCAGAAGAACCGGAGCAGTCGACCCATTTCGAAGAGACTGCAGTGACACAAGAGGATGTCATCTCCCAACTAAGTGACGGCACTAGATTGTTTACCGAGCAAATGCAGGACCCCACTATTGAGCAATATACTCTTGTACCTGAAAAACAACTGTTTACCGGCTGATGCCGGTGAAGCACGTCAGGTGCAAGACCTTGCTGGTGACAGTGAGATCGACAACACCGGGGTACTCATGTACATCACAGGAGAAAAGAGAGTGCCATGGGTTCCTGCGCATTTGTGTAATCTGGTTTTAAGGTTATCCCACGACCATCCTCTAAGCGCCCACGCAGGCTTCTTTAAAACAATGCGACGAACCCAAGACCAATTTTTCTGGTTAGGTATGAGGGCAGATATCTCTCGGTACGTTCGCTCCTGCCGCCAGTGCCAAACTCTGAAGCCACGGCGACAAAAACCGAAAGGCCTAATGGACAGTACTTGGGCTACAGAGCCCATGCAGCAACTCAGTGTCGACCTGATCGGACCCCTACCAACAACAGCCAAGCAAAACAGGCATATTCTAATTGTGATCGACAAATTTACCAAGTACATAGAGTTATTCCCCATCCGTGCCCCAACGTCAAGGACTATAGTGGACAAAATGGTGAAAGTTTTTTGTCGGCATGGAGTCCCACAGAGCATCTCGAGTGACAACGGCAAAACCTTCGTGAGCGCCTTGTGGAAAGGTGTTTTACGTCACTGGGGTATCGTTGACAGGCACACAACGCCATACCGACCATCTGGACAATTGGTAGAACGCCACAATGCCACCGTCAAGCAAGCCATAATGGCATACTGTGAGGCACATCGTGATTGGGATAAACGACTTCCCGAGATAGCTTTTGCCATGAGAACCAACGAAAGTGTAGTGACAGGTTACACGCCAGCCTTCTTATGCTATGGTCGGGAGCTCCGCACTCCGTGGGACTCAACATCTGCCCAGGACACAGATGCCTCGTCCTCTGCACCCCACGCCTTTGCAGCGGAACTGGACCAGCGCCTACAGGATGCCCTGGCGTTTGCGAGAGCGCACCAAAACAAAGCCCAGGAAGTCCAGCGACGACAATACAACTCGACCCGACAACCAGGCCACTTTGCTGTGGGTGATTTGGTCCTAAAAGACTTGCATACTTTGAGCAATGCTAGCAAGGGAATTGCTGCAAAGCTTGCCCCTAAGCGATCTGGACCCTTCACTGTTACAGCTCGAGTCGGCCAGAATGTCTATAAGCTGAAGAACACATCCACAGGAAGAGCATGCGGTTTGGCTAATGCAGACCAACTTGCCCTCTTCAACAAGCCTTGGGTCCCCTTCACTGAATAAGGAGGGGGGTGTTGTGAGGGTGCGGGCTGTGCGTGCGACGGCTACGCACAGAACATAGGCGCTCGCGCGCCACACACCTTGCTGGGCACGGAGTTCATGCCCTGCCCAGTGGGTGCCACATCAAGGCATTGTTGCTCAATGCCCAATGCGATGGGACAGCAGAGCGTGCGCCAGGTCGGACACGAGGGAGAAGAAGGAAGTTAGGACTCTAACTGTCGGAAAATAGCTCATGTGGAGTGAATTTATGTATAATAAACCCCTAGACCCTAACAAGTTCTAATTTGTATTGGAGGCTGGGAGTCACCGCTCCGCCAGTGCGAATGCGCCGTAGCAGCACCATTTCTTTTCTTCGAAATGTGTCCTTCGGGAGGGGGTGTTCCTCTGGTAACCAGGATCTCCCTAGGAGGCGTTTCCTTGTTCGTTGGTCTAGGCGCAGTTCTTCAACGGGGTCGTATGTATCCTGGTCCTCATGAGGATTGTCGTTGCAATCGCTCGGTTGTGGGCGTGACGGGCTGACGTCCGAAGGCCGGGGCTGCAGGGACGGGTGCGTGAGGTTTCTCATCGCCTGCCGCGCGGCTTCGTGTGCAAGCTCGTTGCCGGGTATTCCCTCATGTCCGGGGACCCACCTGACGCTGATCCTAGCCCCCTTGTTCCGGTATAGTCGGATTGCGGAGTCAAATATTGCTTTTATGGTGGGACTTGCAGAGTACTTGTGTTGTTTAAGTTCTCTAACCACTTTTTGGGAGTCCGTATAGAGAACTAGCTGCTGGTCATTTCCTAGGTAGGGTGTAGCCCCTTCAATAGCCTGCAGGACAGCCTTGCACTCTGCATATTCTGGTGTGTGATGGCCTATGGGATTGCCTTGGGTCACTGTCCAGGTTGCGTGTTTCTTGAGGAAGGTGACTGCAGTGGCCCAGCCTGAGGTGCCGAGGCTAGCGTCTGTGTAGGCCACCATGTTGTTAGGGGTTGTTAGTATCTGTGCTAGGCCTTTCTTGTTTTGTCTTGCGTAATGCTCCCGGCGTTTCTTGTGTCTATCTGCATGCATGTTCTTAGGTAGGGGTTTGGAGCCTCCTGTCACATCGATGAGTTCCCAGGGAGGGGGTCTTTTGGGGATTGGAAGATCTGCCTAGATTTCTACGCCCATGAATTTCGCAATCATCCTGCCTTCGTTTGTATGTTGTAGGCGAGAGGCTTGAGCGTCTTTATGCTGCTGGATCAGATCCGCGATATCCGGGATGAAGATACACTTGGCCAGCTCCTCACTCCGGGTGTGTTTCAGGAGTCCGAGGATGGTTCTTCTTGCTTCATTTAGCAAGGTCTTGAGTTGGTTGTGGTGTCGCCGGGTGAGGGGATAAAATCCTGCCGCATAAGTAATTTTGAGACTAGCACTGACATGACCAGCTTCTTTGCAGTCTTTTCCCCGGCACCGCCCATCTTGGGTGAGATGCGCTTAACCAGATTGATGCCTTGTTTCCATTTTTTAAGCGTTTCGGTGATCCAGGCTGTTGTGTTCTTTGGCGAGTATCCAAAGTTTACTCCTAAAATGTTTATGGAGTTTACTCGTTGGATTGGGTTTCCGGCAAAGGTGAGCCCTAGGGTTTTGTTCTGATTTCTCCCATATATGGTGTACTTCGTTTTTTCAGGTGAAGGGTTCATTCCTACTTCGTTAAGATATGATTCCATGGTGTTGAGTCCTCTTTGCAGAGCTGCTGCTTGCAGTTCGGGGTTCCCTTCGTGTATCCATATGGTCACATCGTCTGCGTACGCGGTGGCTTTGAGGTGGGGAATTTCATACAGTTGCCATAAGAGCGGTGCCATTGCTATATTGAATAGGGTTGGGGATAGTACGGCTCCCTGCGGAGCGCCAATGTTGTTTTCGTGTGTGCGTCCCTCCCTGCCGTCTTTGCCACAACCAGCTCTAACCTTGTAGCTGCGTCCCATGAGGAAGGATTTGACAAAGTCGAGTTGTTTTCCGTCAAGACCTTGTTGTTCCATCTTGTCTATTATGGACTCGTGGGGGACAGTATCGAAGGCCTTTTTTATATCTATGGATGCAATCACTCGCATTTGTTTCTTGGCTGGGTGCATGTCAACGACGTCTTTATAGATCATAGATAAGCTGTCATGAGTTCTGAGATTTGCCCTAAAACCTGTTTGCGTGGGATGGAAGATGCCTAGATTTTCTGCGTTGTATTGGATTCTGGCAAGCACCATGCGTTCAAGGAGCTTACCCATGATTGATGTAAGCGAAATTGGTCGCACGTTTTTGGGGTCCGTCGCTGGTTTCCCTGGCTTGGGTATGGGAGTGACGAGAGAGAGCTTCCATTCTTCGGGCAGCTGCCCTGATTCCCATATGTCGTTGAACCATTTTAGGATAACGAGTTTGGTTGTATGGGGTGCATTTCTAAGCATTGAGACCGTGATGCCATCGTGGCCTGGTGCACTTTTGGTTCGGCATTGGTGAATCACAGCTCCAAGTTCCCACTCAGTAAAGGGGAGGTCTTGGGGTTTTTCGGATGGTCCTGCATGCTTGGGTAGATATATCTCGGCTTTTGATTTGGTGGTGGGTTGCGGGAAGAAAGTTTCCCCCAGTTTGTCTAAGGTGTCCTTTGTTGCTTCGCTGGAGAGAAGGGCTATTACTGGGATGGGGCTGACTCCCTTTATTTTGCCCAGCATAGAGTTGAACGTTCTCCATACATCCCCAATGCTGGTGCTCTTGTCGAAGGTTTCGCAGTAATCCAACCATCGTTCGGTGGCTAGTTGTCCTGCATACTTGTCGGCCTCCTCAGTTAGTCGGTTAACTTTGTCGAGATGTTTCTTTTGTTTTCCTTTACGGTACTTTTCCAGAGCTCTGGTTCTCTTGTCTCAAAGGACCAGGAGGTGGTAGTCCGGTTCAGGTGTGTCATCCCTGACTTCCTTTACTTCAGTGGCCAGGTGGGTGGCTGCCGTTAGCAGTGCGGTGACCTGGTGTGGCTGCAGGTCTTCCCTTTGCTCTTCTAGGTTCTCTCTGAACTTGTCCCAAATTATGGCTTGAGTGGGATGTTTGGGTTTGAGGTTGTTGCTTCCGACTGCCGCGTCGATGATTATCGGGAAGTGAAAACTACCCCACGCATCCTGCATCGTGTCCCAGCTGAGCTTGCGGGCTGCGGCTGGAGTTGCTAAAGTGACGTCGATGATGGAGTCAGTTTGATTGCTTGCTGTAGCGTGCCTCGTTGGTTTGATAGTGTCGTTTACCAGTTCGAGTTCATTGTGCTCTATTATTTCAAGGAGTCTCCTGGTTTTCTGGTTAAGCTGGTTATTGCTCCAGTCTTCGAGTTTGGTGTTAAGGTCTCCTCCCCGAATGAGGTAGTCATCCGGGTATTCATTCTTTAAGTGAGTGATCCATTCAAAGTTCTATTGACCGCCAGGGCATGTATATGCTGACGCTACAACAAGTCGTCTCTTGGTTACATGGAGAGCAATCCTTACTGCAGTAATTTCTTTGGAGTCTAAACACCACTGGGATGTATCCAGCTGAATGCACGGCAGGTTCTTGCTAACAAACAGGTTGACTTGTGCCCTGACTTCCCATTCCCCAGGTCTGATATGTGCAGTTGCGAGATTCTGTCGTTTAATGGAGGGATTTGAGAATTTCTGTTAGTTCGATGTCGTTTGTTCTAGTTTCTTGTAGCAGGAGGATATCAAACCTCGCTGAAAAAATCGTGCAAGCATAGAATGAGCTCCAGCTTTCACGCGCAGCTCAGCAGATTGGAGGCGGCGGGTTTCCCTCCCAATGTGCTTCGCGATGTGTCAGAGACCCTGTTCAAAACGATAAAAAAGCACAGCAGGGAGGATTGTGAGGGCAACATAAGGAGGGCGGCCAGACCTGCGGTCTTGCCCTACATACACAGACTATCCCACAACCGGAAGGTAGCCAATAGGTTTGGCATTCCAGTTGTCTTTTCTGCGCCAAATAAACTTTCTGCATTGTGCAATAGGATCAATAGGAACTCAGGTGAAGCCACTGCGACGGAAAGGGACTGCAAAAAGAGACACGTGACGTGGTACCGCGATTGCGTCACTGAAGTCGTCTATGAGATACCCCTGTCTTGCGGGAGAGTGTATGTTGGCCAGACGGGGAGGTGCATTAATGATAGAATCAGGGAGCACTCTGCGTCAACTAGGCAATCTCCGTCTGGCCACTTGGCAGTACACTGTGATCGATGCGAGTGTGACCCAAAGTTTGACGAAACAAGAATTGTTGGAAGCGGCGCAACAAAAATCGCTCGCGAAATCTTGGAGGCCTTCACCATAAGATCTCGCGGCACCGATGTATGTGTCAGCGCCCCATCTTTATCTCTATCTGATAGGGAGTATACTGTCACGGAGGAACAGCCAAGAAAACAATCAATCAATCAATCAATGGTTTTATTTATGGCCTTTAAGCCAACGGAGACCCTAGACAAAAAGCTGCCAGTGGCAGCTTGACGAGGTCTGGGGCCCGTCTCAAATTTGTCAGCAGGACATCCATTCAGAACACAAAAGGATATGCAAAGGAAAGATACGCTGAGTAATCACTTCATGCATACAACTTCTAACAGCATTATACAAAAAGAAAAAAAAAATATTCGCAGAACTTGTTACAGATAGAAAAAAAAAATATACAGCTACATATAGAAGAAAATTACACAAAACAACACAAGGCGCACATACGCATAACTTCTAACAGCACTGTACGAAATGCAAAATTTATACAAAGGTATGGGTATGCCAAAGAAATTTCACGGAACAATTCACAAGAAATGCATAAGTAATGATTTCCTTCCCATTTGATATATATCAATATTATTATTAAGAAGATGATTAAGTAATAAAGGTAGACGATATGTAGTTGACTGGTAAGTATAGTTAGTACGAGCTCGTGGTACTATCCATTTTTCGGAAAGACGGGTGTTGAAACTACGAGGACGTTCGGAGAGCTCCGACATCTTGCATAAAAGCGAAGCATGATCAGGAGATGAAAAACGAAAGCTGTGCAGTAATCTATAGTCATATATCTTATCAAGATTAATTATTTTATATTTGGCAAACAAAGGTTTGGTGTGAGCGAGATAGTGCTCATTGGCAATATAACGAAGCATCTTTTTTTTTTAAGTAAAGTAAGTTTTTCTATGTTTGTTTGTGCAGTTGTCCCCCAAACAAGATGGCAATAATTAATGTAAGACTGAAATAGTGAATAGTAGATTTGTAATTTCACGTTAACTGGGAAAATATTGCGGCAGTGTGACATCACTCCAACCACCCTAGACAGCTTCGTAACAAGATAATTGACATGATCATTCCACAAAAGGTGTTCAGAAAAAATTATTCCAAGCGTTTTATGTTGTTTCACTAACTCGATTGGTACGGTGCCTATTGTAATATTATGATTAATTAGCAGAGCCCTTGTCTTTGGTTGAAAAACTATAGCTTTCGTTTTCTGGATGTTAATTTTAAGGCCATTGTTGTTGGACCATATAAGGAACTGGCTAAGAACATCATTTGCGTCTACGATTAATTTTTCAACACTTGTTTCGGCGAGAAATAGGCTGGTATCGTCAGCTTATATTATGTATTTTATTTGTTTTTTTATATTTACAATATCATTAATATACACATTAAATAACATTGGCCCAAGTATACTACCCTGGGGAACCCCACATCGTATGTTAAGAAAAGGCGATGTATGACCATCGATCACAACACATTGCTTACGGTGCTCCAAATAGGAATGTAAAAGGGACAGAGTTACACCACGTATTCCATAACAGTGTAGTTTATCAAGTAGTATTTTATGGTTTATAAAATCAAATGCCTTACTAAAATCTATAAATATACCAAGGGTAAACAACCGATTTTCTATATTTTTCAAAATAATTTCTTTTTGTTGAAGCAATGCAGACTCAGTTGACTTTCCTTTGCGAAAACCACATTGAAAATCCGGTATCACAGAATGTTTAGCAAAGAAAGAATCGAGTCGTTTTAAAATAATTGTTTCAAGCCCTTTGGAAAATATTGGAAGTATAGAGATGGGCCTATAGTTTGTCGGTAGATTTTTGTCTCCTCCTTTAAATATGACTGATACTTTAGCTAATTTCATTCTACTAGGAAACGTCCCCTGTGACAAGGCAAGGTTAAAAATATGCACCAGGCAAGAGGCGATGATATCTATAACAAATTTTACGGGTCTAACTTGTAAATCATCTGTGTCGCAACTTCTACTATTGCTAAGACCAGTAAATATAGAACATACTTCGTGTTCATCAGTCGGTTCTAAAAAAATTGTTTCGTGCACTATATTTTGTATAAAACTGGAGGCATTAACATTATGTGGCGGTGGGCTTAAGTTTACGAATACTTTATTGAAGTTTTCTGCTAGTGATGCCCCAGAAACGTTCTTCCCGTCAACAGAAAGTTCACCAATAGCTTTACGCGGTCTACTACGGTGTAACACCTCATTTATGGATTTCCGAACTAATTCTGGCCGTTTTTTGCGATTTCGGTTAAAAAGCTGTGTATGATACTCCAGTTTAGCTTTCCGCAATTCAGATGTCAGGCGGTTACGAAATTGCTTGAAGATTATCAGTTTATCGGGATCTCTCGACGTTAAAAAAGACTTATATAAACGATTCTTCTTTTTTAACATTTTCAGGTGCAGAGGAGTGATCAAGGGCTTCCGAATATTTCTAGAGACTGTCTTTGTTAATAAGGGAAAATTCGAGCTATAGACATTGCTAAAGATGCTAATAAATGTGTTATACGCCTCATCTGCACATGTTTCAGAATAAACTGGGCCCCAATCAGTGTGCAAACTTTCAACCCTGAAATTTTCCAAATTACGCTCGGATATGTTTTGAAAAACATATGATGCTTTATTTGATTTCACTATAGAAGCGCCAACCCCACAGGATATAAATATAGGAATGTGATCACTAATATCACTAATTATTGTACCAGCGTCATGGACATCTGTGCTAATATTGGTAACGAAAAGGTCAAGGGCACTTGAGCAGGAAATATTTATTCTAGTGTGAGACTGGATCACATTCATGAAACCATTTGAACTGATGATGTTATCTAATTGCGATGATAAAGTCGAGTGTAACAGTGTGTTCACATTGAAATCTCCACCAAGAAAAAGGGTTAATTTATTTAGAGGTATAAATTCAAGATACCTATCTAGAAACGAACTAAACTTATCAAAACACGCCGATGGCGGTCTATATACTACTGAGAAAACTAAGTTGTTACTTCGTACAGTTAGTATTTCAAAATTATCTGTCATTTCAGTATACCTTGCTAGAAGTTCACACCTAATGCTTTGCCGAACGTAGATGGAAACACCTCCCCCGCGTTTCACCTGACGATTTAAATAAAAATGATTATAGCCTTGCAAGGCATACATATCATCGTAGTCATGGAACCATGTTTCTGTTAGCATAAAGACGTCGATTTGAGATGGGAAATGAGAAATTAATGTGTCAAATGTATCCACTTTATTTCTGAGAGAGCGCACATTGAGGTGAAATGCAGAAAGAGCGTTCTTAGTTTGTAAGCATTTCGTTACATCGGATGGCAAAATACAGTCGTGATACCGCATTTCCATTTGCGGCGAGACAGTCATTTACATCAATATCTAGCAAATTTTGACGAGGTCATCTTCATTCACAAGTTGAACAATAGGCGTGCTGTCAGACTTCCTGGCGAATATCTTTCCATTTTTTACCCAGACAAATTTCCAGTGAAATTCTCGCTTCCTCCCGATAGCTTTTCCAAGCAGACGTTTGAGCGCTGGGCATAAGTGCTCATTTACAAAAACGGGCACAGCCGGCGAGAGGCCAAGATCAACAGAAGTGATACGCCTCTTCTTTGCCTTCTCAAGTACAGCATCGCGTTTACGGCGGTTTAGAAACTGGACGATGATGTTGCTTTCTCCAGCGATACGCGTCGGTACACGATGACACACTTCGACGTCGGAGTGAGTCATCGGTTCACCGACCAGTTCACCGATTTGGGTCAGAACGGTTCCGAGTTGTTCGTTATCACTTTTTGAAATGCCTATAATCTCAAGGTTTACGTTTCGCGTGTACTGCTCGCGGAGAAGCAGCCTAGTCTGACATTCTTTCATCTACATCTACATCATCATTCAACAAAGAATATCTTGGGAAACTGAAACGTTTAATGGGGCGAACTTGTGCCCAAAAATAAAAGGAAAACAAAAGATAAGAACAGAAGAGAACAGAGCGTCGCGGGCGTCGAGATCGGCGTGATAGCAGAGTCGAACGCTCGGGCGAAACTGAAACTGGCTCGCTCCGCGAAGCCCCTTATGTACACGCGTGAGCTTCTGGAATAATCGGCGCAAAACGTTCGACGCGTAGAACATTCGCACCTCGAAAAAGCACCAAGATTCTCGAATTTGCCACAACACTAAATGCAGGGATAAACAAAAGACACGTCGCTCCCAGGAATCGAACCCTGGCTTTTCGCGTGGGAGTCAGGTACGATAACCGTTAGGCCACGCGCGCGCTGCCTACTTGACCAGCTGCGCGCGCGGCATTACTCCCCCCTTTAAAAAAGTGCATCGCCCCGATGCATCACAAAACAAAACAAAATAAAAAAGAACGATAAACTAAAGAGTCCTTTGGAGCATATAAGGTCCACAGTCCTATCGAGCGTAGTACGGCTTCAGGCGAACGACGTGGACGACCTCAGGTCGTGGTGGGCGGCGTGACGATGTTCGTGTTCCGTCGGGCATCACCTCGTAGTTCAGCTCGCCGAGGCGACGAAGTACCTTGTATGGTCCAAAGTACCGTTTCAGCAGTTTCTCACTGAGGCCGCGGCGACGGATGGGCGTCCACACCCACACCCTGTCTCCGGGCTGAAAGCGGACGTCCCTGCGACGAAGGTTGTAGCGGCCCGCGTTGACGCGTTGCTGGTCTTGAATCATGAGTCGGGCGAGTTGGCGGACTTCCTCGGCCCGTTGAGCAACCGCCTGGGCGTCGTTGCTCTCATTGTCAGATGGCTCATGGGGCAGCATGGCGTCCAGCATGGTCGTTACCTTGCGACCGTGTACCAGCTGAAAAGGTGTGAATCCAGTGGTCTCTTGAACTGCCGTATTGTAGGCGAGCGTGACGTAGGGCAACACCTTGTCCCACGTCTTGTGCTCTACGTCGACGTACATAGAGATCATGTCGGCGATTGTCTTGTTGAGTCGCTCCGTCAGGCCGTTGGTCTGCGGGTGGTACGCAGTGGTACGACGATGGCTGGTGTGACTGAGCCGGAGGATTTCTTGGGTCATCTGTGCCATGAACGATGATCCGCGATCTGTAATCAGAACTTCGGGAGCGCCGTGCCGGAGGACGATTGACTCGATGAAAAACTTGGCGACTTCCACAGCAGTCCCTGAAGGAAGGGCTTTCGTTTCGGCGTACCGCGTGAGATAATCAGTGGCGACGATTATCCAGCGGTTTCCCGACGTTGACGGCGGAAAAGGGCCAAGTAGATCCATTCCGATCTGCTGGAACGGTGCGGTCGGGGGAGCAATCGGCCGCAGGAGACCTGCCGGCTTCGTCGGCGGTTTCTTACGTCGCTGGCACTCGTGGCACGATCGGGTGTAGAGGTGGACGGCCTTGGGGAGCTTTGGCCAGTAATACTTTTCACGAATACGGGCCAGTGTTCGGCTGTAACCGAGGTGTCCGGACGTCGGGTCGTCGTGACATGCTTGAAAGATCTCCTTCCGAAGGTCGGTCGGGATTACCAGCAACCACGGTGTGTTGTTGTCCCCGAAGTTCTCTTTGTAAAGCACACCTTGTCGGAGGAAGAAGGTTGGCAGGGCTCTCGAGAAGACACGGGGGACAGTCCCCTCTCGTCCTTCGAGGTGCTCGATTAGCGCGCGCAACTCAGGATCGTCTCGTTGACGTCGTGCCATGTCGTCGGTATTCACTGCGCCTAGGAAGCACTCGTCGTCATCGTCCTCGCTGCTGCCGGAAGGCGTTTCGACGGGGGCTCTGGACAGGCAGTCGGCGTCGCTGTGCTTGCGGCCTGACTTGTAGACCACAGTCATGTTGAACTCCTGCAATCGGAGACTCCATCGAGCGAGGCGTCCTGACGGGTCCTTGAGGTTCGCAAGCCAGCAGAGCGAGTGATGGTCGGTGACTACACGGAACGGGCTCCCGTACAAGTACGGACGAAACTTCGTGATTGCCCAGACGACCGCAAGGCATTCTTTCTCAGTCGTGAAGTAATTTTTCTCCGCCTTGGACAGTGTCCGACTCGCGTAGGCGATAACTCGCTCGGTGCCTTCTTGCACTTGAACCAGTACCGCGCCAAGTCCAGCGTTACTTGCGTCCGTGTGAATTTCGGTTTCCGCATCCTGATCGAAATGTCCAAGAACAGGAGGAGTGTGCAGCCGTCTTTTCAGTTCGTCGAATGCCTGCTGCTGCTCTTCGGCCCATTCGAACTTCTCGGCGTCCTTTGTGATGTTTGTTAGCGGTGCGGAAATCCTTGCGAAATCCCGAACGAAGCGCCGATAGTAGGCGCATAGTCCAAGGAACCTTCGGAAGGCCTTCTTGTCTCTCGGCGCTGAAAATGCTGCGACGGCGCGAGTCTTCTCTGGGTCGGGGCGAACGCCTTCGTTACTAACCACGTGACCTGGGAACTTCAGTTCGTCATAGGCGAACCGACACTTTGACGGCTTCAGGGTGAGTCCGGCGGTCCGTATGGCTTGGAGAACAGCTCGGAGTCGTCGCAAGTGCTCGTCGAAGTCGCCGGAAAACACTACGACGTCGTCGAGGTAGACGAGAAAGCTCTGCCACTTCAGTCCTGCCAGTACGGTGTCCATTACACGCTGGAAAGTTGCTGGCGCCGTGCACAGTCCGAAGGGCATCACCTTGAACTCGTACAGTCCATCCGGCGTGACGAAAGCTGTCTTCTCTCGGTCCCGTTCGTCGACCTCGATCTGCCATTAGCAGCTCTTCAGGTCCATCGATGAAAAGTATCGGGAGTGGCGCAGCCGGTCTAAAGTGTCGTCGATACGGGGGAGTGGATAGACGTCTTTCTTCGTCACCGCGTTCAGCTGTCGGTAGTCAACGCAGAACATAAGCGTTCCGTCCTTCTTCTTAACCAGTACGACTGGAGACGCCCACGGACTGCTTGATGGCTGGATTATGTCGTCGTTCAGCATCTATTGGACTTGCTCCTGGATCACCTCCCTTTCTTTAACGGAGACTCTGTACGGTGATCGATGCACAGGGCGCGTGTCGTCCTCGGTAACGATGCGGTGCTTCGCAACAGCTGTTTGGCGCACCTTCGACGACGTCGCAAAGCAGTCACGGTATTCGGTGAGGAGGTTAATCAGCTGCCGTCGCCTCGGGTCCGGAAGCTTAGGGTCCATGTCGAGCTGCGCTGGCGACGTACTGTCTTGCTGAGGTGGCGAGGATTCGTCAGTAATGGCGGCGATTTCGGCGGAGTTTCAGAGTTCCTCGACGTGGCCAACGGCTGCACCTTTCGTGAGGTGTTGCGTTTCATTCCGGAAGTTCGTCACGAGGACCACAGTGCGGCCATCCTGAAGTTCAGCTACTCCTCGTGCGACTCCTATCCCTCTTCCTAGAAGCAACTGGAGGTTGCCTTCCAGAACAACTTCGCCGCAGGTAGCTGCATCGGTCCCGACGGGTACGACAACACTTGATCGTGGCGGCAGGTTCACGTGGTCGGCAGCGACTCGGACGGCGGCTGACGCTGTTTGCGGTTTCTCTGAAGGCAGAACAGGCTTGCGCAGCGTCAATCTGTTCTCACCAAGGTACATGACGGCGCCGTATTCACACAAGAAGTCCATTCCTAGAATGACGTCCCTTGAACAGTCTTGCAGAACGACGAACTTCACAGGGCAGGTTTCACCATGAATCTCAACGCGAGCTGTGCACCTGCCAACAGGTGTGATGAGATGTCCGCCGGCGGTTCGTATCTGCGGTCCGTCCCACGACGTCGTAACTTTCCGAAGGCGGCGAGAGAGCCTCCCACTCAAGACTGAGTAATCTGCTCCGGTGTCCACGAGTGCCGATGCGTCGAGGCCGTCGATAACAACGTTTAGGTTGTTGGGCACCGTTGCAGGGGCGTCGGTGCGATGCGGGGCGTCAGGAGAGTGGGAGCGCTCCGGCGTTCTTGGAGGCTTTTTGTTTCCGTCGGTTTCGGCAACGTCACCTCCAGGCGTTGCCGCACTTAGTTTTCCCGGTGACGCAGGGGAGACAGACTCTCTCGGCGGGGTCGGGGCGCTGGGGACGCTGAACGTCGTGGCGATGGAGAGCGGGCTTCACGGCGGAGGGACGACACGGGGGAGGGCGAGCGTCGGAGGTACTCCTCGATGTCGCGAGGGCGTTCGTCGTACCTTGGGCGCGGGTCGTTCGGGTGGAACCCGCGCAGCCCCAGTTGTCTGTAGGGGCATCGACGGTAAATGTGGCCGGCTTCACCGCAGTGATAGCACAACGGGCGTCGGTCGGCGGTCCTCCAGACGTCCGTCTTCCTCGGCGCAGGTTGCTCTGGGTGGACGTGGGGCGGTTGCCTCGGTGCTGAAGGCTCACGTCGCGGCTGCGGCGCAGCGGGCGTGTGTCGTCGGGCCATTGCGGCGTAGCTCAGTGCCGGTTCTTCGGGAGCTGGAACGATGATGGGAGTGTCCGGCTGGCAAGCTCGCTGTACTTCCTCTCGAACCACCTCGGAAATCGAGAGCGAAGCCGGGCGGTTAGAAGCCGGCAGTAGCTTCCTGAGCTCATCCCGGACGACGTCGCGGATGATCTGCCGAAGGTGTTCGATGCCGACACCGTCGACATTGCAGCGAGGTGGCGAGACACCCGGAACCGTCGACACACCGGCGAGTCGTTGATAGTGCACAGCTCTGGCCGACAGCGCTCGCTCGATGTTAGTCGCCTCGGCCACGAAGCCGTCTACCGTCGTCGGGGGGCTGCGGACAAGGCCACCGAAGATCTCGCTTTTGACGCTCCTCATGAGGAAGCGCAACTTCTTCTCCTCGGCGGCTTGCGGGTCGGCGCGTGTACTCAGGCGTAGCACGTCTTCAACGTAGCTTGTCACGCTTTCGTCGGGGGCTTGTGTCCGCGTCTGAAGCAGATCCTCCGCATTCTGTCAACGTTGTTGGTTTGAGAAGGTTCGCTTCAACTCGGTGGCGCAGATATCCCACGAAGTGAGCGAAGCCTCGTGGTTTTCAAACCAGTGCCTCGCGGTGCCTTCCAGCGAGAAGTAGAGGTTCTGGAGGCGTTGCTCGACGATCCATCCGTTGTGGCGGGCCACGCGCTCATAGTGAAGGAGCCAGTCCTCGACGTCTTCATAGATTTCTCCATGGAAAGGCGTCGGCGATCGGGGGGCGACGGGCAGGACAACGACGCGCGGAGCGGTCATCGTTGCGGTCTTCTTCTTTGACTTCTGCGGCAGGGGTCCGAGTTCCGGCGGTAGGCCTTGGTTACGGCGACTTGACCGGGCCTTGGTCTGGTCTTCTGCGAAGGGTAGCCTCCCGGGGCTGAGAACGTCACTTGGCCAGCGTGTTTTCGGAGGGGTACGGTCCACAGGCATAGAGTGCAAAAGTACCCAGCACCTCCACCAAAATGTCACGGAGGAACAGCCAAGAAAACAAAAAATATCTGGGGGAAACTGAAACTGGCTCGCTCCGCGAAGCCCCTTATGTACACGCGTGAGCTTCTGGAATAATCGGCGCAGAAAGTTCGACGCGTAGAACATTCGCACCTCGAACAAGCACCAAGATTCTCGAATTTGCCAGAACACACCACGAACACATGCAGGGATAAACAAAAGACTCGTCGCTCCCAGGAATCGAACCCTGGCTTTTCGCGTGGGAGGCAGGTATGATAACCGTTAGGCCACGCGCGCGCTGCCTACTTAACCAGCTGCGCGCGCGGCAATACGTTCCTTCAAAATGAACGAGTTACGTAGGAAAACGCGCTAGGCTTCGTTTGTCTTTTTTCTTTTGTTCTTTTTTCCTTTTCTTACCCATGCGCACGTGCACATTGGACATAGCTTGCGTTTCTGTGTTTTTCTAAAATAAAGTTCAGTTGAAAGTGCGCCTCGTCCTGTCTGCTTCTCTCCTCGTGTCTTCGTTGTTTTGGCGCCTCACTTCAAGCGTTGGGAAACTCTACACTCCGCTCAGCCCTTAGCTGACAGTGCTCGAAGCCACGTGCTGGTTGGACCTGTCATGCACCTATTTTTTACCACGTAATCACGCTCTCCCCATGTCCACACGCAGAGAGCGAGGTCCGGGGATGAAAGGGAGACGGTTGCGTAGCCCCCACCGTCCTGTCAGCTTAGTGGTGAACGGAGTACAGTGATGGTGTTGTACGTATTCTGTCGTGCGCTGTTTCGCCAGGCTGGAGGACAGAAAACGCGCCCCGCGTTTTCAGTTAGTAAGGTCGGCGGTAGCCGGTGACATCTGACAACCATGCATGGTCCAACAAACAGAACGTTTTGACGTAAAGCGCTTCTTTTCGAGAAGTCTGCGCTGCGCGAAGCGGCTTTACAGCGTTGCCTTGTGGCGCTTATTTCGAACAAAATTGGAAGAGGCGAGTAGCGGAGGGGGCAGGAGAGGTATCGCAATGCCGGAAGCAGTTCGAGTTTTCCCCGCTGCGTGGAGTGGGCTTGATCGTGCAAAGAACTCTTTGCGAAAAAGATTAACAGCATTATAGGCTATAGCGCGCAACAATGAGATGGGCGCAATGAGCCGCAGTGCGCAATCCTGCGCAGCCAAAGCAGGACAGGAGCCAGAGTATCCAGATGGAACACAACGCCAGGGAGAGTGACATCGTGAGGGTACGGTGGTATACGACGAAAAAGAACATTCTAGCTTGCGGATACGAAATTCTTTTTTTTCGTTATGAAAAGGCGGCCTCTAACAAACTAATGCCACCACACCACAATAACGTGGCGCGAATGTGTGTACTCGAAGGGAAGGAGGGCGGGGGGGGGGGGGGAGGGGGGAGGAGGGTTGTAACGGCTTCTACTGAGACGAGATTTCTACAGGGTTGCTTTACAAACCACCATTTCACTTCCGCAAATCGGTCTGTGGCAGTGGTGGTGAAGCTTTCCCTAATTTTTAACGCAGAATGTGTGTAAGGACTGGAACCCCAACGGGAATCGAACCAAGGACACATGACTGTTAACTTGTCGTTCTACCACTGCGTCAGTTCGGGGGTAGACGCGAAGCTATCTGACCGTCTCTACCACGGAGGTCTCTACGAACAGTTCGAACGCGAACACCTTATGACGGACGCCGGCGTTTGGTGTTACGGCATTCGGCGCTTGGCGTTCGCGTTCCAAGAGTTTATGGGAGGAAACAAGATACCCAGGACGTGCCCACCATCACACGAGAAAGAGCAGAGTGTAAAATAAAATAGCGTGCTATTAAAAGAATAAAAAAAAAAACGAGAAAAAAACTGCAATGTTTACTGCATGCCGTGAAGAATGCCGCGGAACACATTCTCTGTTTACGGCTTTATCCGTAGGATCAAGATAAATCAAGCATTTTCTTTTTAAGTTTTTCCATCCTAAGGATTTATTCTTACTCGTTTTGAGATGCTTTATTAGTGCTGGTTTTGATGTTGGTAAGGCTCAAAAGATTGGCGTGTCGCTCCCCCGACGACTGCAGTGAAGTACAATACATAAGGCACTTACGTGGTAAAGACATTTGCGTACTTTGATTGTTTTTTTTCCCCAAAGAAGTCGTAGCAGCCGATCCGCGGGGGGCCATTTTGGCTACCGATAAGTAGGCTGCTCGAGCGACGTCTTGTTTTCACTAAGAATAACGAACAACATTATTAGGACGAAAGCCTTATATGTATCATCGTTCTGTCGACCTTCGAAGTACTTAAGCGAAAACACGTCGGCGACACGAAAAGTATCAGAACGAAAGGTACCAATGAAACACTCTAAAAAAGCCCGTGCGTCTACTTTCCCGCACAACACTCGGAGAGCCAATCACCGCAACTTACTGAGGCAGCTCAGCGAATGACGATGCCGAAACATATGTTTAGACCATTGGTGGCCAGGCTGACCCGTCCTGAGAGCCGCAAACAAAACCACGAAACTTCCAAAAGCCGCGGTGGGGGGGGGCAGGGGCAGACTTTTGTCCAGAGCAGACTTGTACGTTGTTCAACTACTCTACTCAAGTTACTGTAGTTTAACTACTTTCCTGAGTAGTTTACTACCTTTCAATTAAATTTTTATTTCGGTAATTAGTAGTTTACTTTCATTACTTTTTTTGAGTAACTTCTACTCAAGTTACAAATTACTTTCGAATTTCAGTGGTTGTTTTTAGGGGTGTGCGAATATTCGCCCTTTTCGAATAACGAATCGAATATTACCCTATTTGATTCGTTAATCGAATCGAATAATAATTCTCAAAAGTTTCGAATATTTTTCGAATAGTCTTCGAATAGTCGTTACGGTGTCGCGCCGCGAGATTCCCTTCACAGGCGTCCCACAACGCGCCGGCACGCCTGCCATACGTGCCCGCAAGATGGCAATACGTCCGCTCTTCTCCTGGACAATGATTGTCGTCATCGGCAGCAGCAGTTCCTCTCTATACGTACGTTGCTGTTGCCTCCATTAGTGACCACTGTGTTAAGTATAACCCACATGTAAGCGATTTGCCGAGAGACGAGAGAGGCGACGTCGACTCGCTGCGCTGTCGCTCGGTCAGTTGCGCGATAAGGCAAGCCGCATGAAAGTGGCGTAAGCAAGTGACCAAGGCAATGAGGACGTTCTCTAGAAATCCAAACACCGAGCGACGCGACGAGCGAGAGTGAGAAATCTCCGTCGCTCGCTGCTGAGTCCTGACCCTCGCCGCTGTCGCTCGTCTTGTCGCTCGCTAAATCGCTTACATGCGGTTCAGCATTTAGGGACCGCTTTCGCACGAGACTGGTCGTGCACGCTTTCAGAAAGCGTGTCGTGGAGACGTTACAGAACTGGTTGCAACGGTACCGCCGCTCTGCGTGAGCGAAGTAGAAGTGGTAGAAGCAGGAAGTTGTTCGAAGAGAAAGCGCACTAGAGTGGGGAAGTTTTTCGGCAGCTCCCATGAAACCAATTGAAGAAGCCACAACAGCTGCTTGTGTCGAGTCTTTCCCAACGCTTTCCATGGTTGTTCCAATTGTTCAGTGTGTGAAGATGTTGCTTTTTGAGGGCGGAAGTGGGACAAGACTGTGTTTTCCCAGAATCTTCTCTGATAATTGAAAACAGGGTTCCTGGACCTAAGCACACAGGCACATCACACCCTTGCCACCTTCTTTAATCCTCAATTCAGGAACATCTGCTACAACAAAGAATAAAAACAGAATGTAGAGTTCCTACTAAGCACAATGCTTCAGAATGTACCAAGCTCAAGCGAACTGTGATTTTATGTTCAGCATCCGCGACAACCGTGATATTAAGTTTAGCATTCTAATATTTTAGTAGCTTTTGTCTCTATTTAAATATATATCGTTGAACTCTAGTTATACTTGTCTAGTCGCGTTTTTAAATTAAGTAACATTTTGGAACAATACAAACAAATTTATAATCTCTGCTCTTCTTTAATAGCTGTCTACTTACTATTCGGAAACTATTCGAGATTTATTCGATTCGTATTCGTATTTGATTCAGTCCCATAAATATTCGATTCGTATTCGATTCGGTTTCAAAAATCCCTATTCGCACACCCCTAGTTGTTTTGCCTATCAACAAACATTCCTGCACAAAGGAGATAAGATGTTCGAAGATCAGCTGATATTTGCAAAGAGGGGGAAGCATGTGACGTATGAAGAGGGGGAGGAGAAAATGGTGTGGAGAGTCCGAACCCCGCCCCCCCCCCCCCCCAAATTTTCCCGAGCCCCCCCCCCCCCCCCCCCCTGCAACAACACTGCTATGAGGCGCGTGGAGCGAACAGACACGACGCAAGAGCGGCCCAGTAACTGCGGGATTTGCGCCGAAGACTGGCGTTTCTCTGTGTCCCGAAGCTCAAAAAGACTCGACCCTTTTGAAGAAAGGGCTGGTCCCCGCTTCTCCCCAACGTAGAAACTGTCGCCGACTACAGGAGGTGCACACACTGCATCCTCACTCAAAGGAGGCAACAAAATGCAGAACCTGCTCAAAAACTCATCTTGTGCTCCCGTAGTTTGTGCTGTACTCGAAGAATCGCGTGAAGGGCAACGCAAAGATTACCTTTTTACGTTGCCTTTCCTCCCAAAACTCGGAATATGCAGATCTTCAAAGACTCATAGATCGTTCGAGAAACCTGCAGTAATTCCACCAACGTTTTTATATAAACCATAATAAACAAGCAGTGTTGGGAAGTACTCTATCTACATGATACTTACAGTACTACGTTTTAGAAAAATAGCACTTTAGTTGAAGTAAACTCTTTGAACATGTACTTGTATTTTCCGAGGAAAATAAGACTCCCAACTTCAACGTACATTCCCCGAATTTGAAAACAAAAAATGGCGGTATCATCGTGTGAAAACGCGCTCTTTCGAGACGTCATCTGGTCATTTCTTTGAGTGAAGTAATGGCGGCTGTAAGGCCGATGGAAATAACTGCCTTTAAGTTGATTGTGTCAAATAGCTCGTTAGCGAGAATAAAACAACTACTCTGCGGCGACTCGACCTTATAAAATATTTGCTGCCACTTCCGTGAAAAACTGATGCACCTCCGATTACCCCTGGAGCCATGCATACCAGTTAAAAAAACACAGTATAGGGAATGAATGGGCATCATGAAAGATTGTGTTAAAAGTGCTTGTACTTTACTATGAAATATATTGTATTTATATACGTTACTTCAAGTACATTGCACCCGGTGTACTTACTACTTTACTTGAAGTACATAACCTCTAATTTACTTTGCACTTTACTTCAAATACTTTTTAGATGTACTTTAAGCAACACCGTAAACAAGCAAACACTGTCTAAAAAATCAAGCTCAGCCAGGGCTAAACCTCAAAGTACAGATAACACATTCGCAGTACATCATTGACCAAACAAACAAGAAAGTACAAAACAATTTGGCACGCAGAAGCCGAACCAGCTGTTAAAGCATTTCTGTTAAAAAACCAAGCCGATTGATATTTGGCTAGCACAACTTCGCTAACGCATCAAAACCTCTGTACTTTCTTTTTACCATAAAAAAACATATGAAAGTAACTTCAAAAGTAACTTCAAAAGTAATTAGATCATTTTTTACGGTAATGAGTAATTTTCTGAATTACTTTCTATTTGAGTAATTTCTACTCTACTCAAATTACTTTTGACGTCAATACTCAGTAACTTAACTTAATTACTTTTTTGAGTAACTTGTACATGTCTGGTTCAGAGCAATAAACGAAACTCGAACTACTTTTAATCTATCCGAGTCAAAAACAGTCCAGGCAGCAGTAGCACAAGACCTGTCTTTTTGGGGAAGTGCTCCTGTTACCGGGATGGAGGCGGAGGAGCTGGGGAGGGGGAAGAAGGGGGGGGGGGAAGGGGGGGGGGAAGGGGGGGGGGAGGGGGGGGGCGGGCGGGGGAGCCGCGAGCCGCATTTTAACACGCGAAGAGCCGCATGCGGCTCGCCAGCCGCAGCTTGGCCACCCCTGGTTTAGACCAAAAAACGCAGTCTGAGTTGTGACATTAAGCAATGCAAGCGCGACGTTTTGCATTGCTTAATGCCACAACTCGGGTTGCGCTTTTTGGTCTAAACATATGTTTCGGCATCGTCACTGGCTGAGCTGCCTCCGTAAGTTGCGGTGATTGGCTCTCTGAGTGTTGTGCGGGAAAGTAGACGGGCTCTTTTTAGAGAGAACGGCGTCAAAAGCGCGTTGTCAGAGAATGCGCTGTTTTCGGCAGTTCGCTATCACCGGGACCACAGCCGAATCCACGATCCGAGTGAGCCAATGGCTACGTTTACATGGATGCGACTGCAGCGCATCGGATCCAGTTAACGAATCGAATCGGTCCATGTAAAACACTCGGATCGGATCGGATCGGATCCGATCCGATCCGCTGGGACGGGGTGTTTGAGATGGTCAATCCGAATCGAGACTCTCCATGTATACGCTAGCGGATCGGATCGAGTGCTCGAGCGAGGGATTACCGGAGCTTTGCTTTGCATGTCGCTAGGCAAACCGGACACCTCGGAAACAATCTGAAGGTCACGAGGTTTGCGTTGTGATCCTTCGACACGAGGTGCCGCTACTGATCAATCCGAATCCATGTAAACGTAGCGGTTGAAGTGGATCCGATTCGCTAACTGGTTCCGATGCGCTGCTGTCGCATCCATGTAAACTCTCCAGATGAAACGGCGCTAAAATTGCTTCTTGAGAGAGCGCGCTGTCTTGGTAGGTTCGCTATCACGTTTACATCGGCGCTTGGGCAGTCGTCTTAAGGATAACATAAAGAGACCCTGTGAATTAAAAAAAAATTGGGTACTATGGTTTGTTTTCCTTTATATGCTAGCGAAGCCAAAGGCTTACGAGTTGCAAAACACTGCCTGTGGGCACAATAAAACAAAACGAGGTTTAAAGGAATTCCGTTAAGAATTCGATCTGGCCATGCGCGCGTCTCGTGAGACCGCCCCTTGAGATGCTATTAACCTGTGTACGTGAAAAGAATGCGGCGTATCGCTGTCATCGATACGTACAGGAAGCGGTCGTATAACAACAAGTCCATTCAACACATCTCGCAAGATTAGAATTCCAAACGCACACACCCGAGGGTAAATAATGATCAGATAAAAATGGTAAGTTGATATTTTATAGAGTAGGCAGCTTAATTTAATTGCTGGGTGATTTCAGATAAGATCGACCAAAGGGTGGCTGGTCGACATTTTTAATTCAACTGATGTTTTTATAGGCTATTGTCTAGTGTCTGGTATAAACGAATCCAAATTTAGTTTTGACCGGAAAAAGATTTGGGGACAGGAAAAATTGTCTGAGGCATGGAAAGGTGGACAGTTGCATTAACGCGCGCTGATGGAGGGGGCAAGTTTGAAAGTCAGTAACTAAAACGATAAAATGAGGAGAATTCAAATACTTTTTGGAAACAAACTACGGGTACAGCCTGATTCTAATATATGGTAATTATATTTATTTCTATTATATTTCGTTTTCTAAAAATTGCCAAACATGCCTGCTCGAACGACAAATGGCAAAATTTGGAGGCCTGTATTTCATGAAATAATGTAATCATTATCACAAACTTTTCAGATAGTATTCTACTTATATATGGCTAATATTAAAAAAAATATATATATAAGGTATCTGAGTGGCACGATAGTCGGGATATATTTAGGCAAACATGGGAAAAAAATCTAACAAGGAAAAATTCCGAAGCGAATAAAAAACAAACAAACACCACCTTCGATTTTTTTTTTTAAATTTGGGTACCCTGTCAACTCTATTCCGGCATTTATTTTTATAAAAAAAAACCTGTTGCATTATTTTATTGAGAAAGAAGACACAACTCTCCAAAGTAGCGTCCTTTTTCAAAGCCTACACTTAACAGTGCCCTATACGAGAAGGGACTCTGAGTTCCAGTTTTAAGAAACTAACAAACATCTTTAATATATTTTGATTCAGATGAGATCACTGACAACTAGAGCAATCGGTCACACAGTAAAAGTGAGGAAAAACTATATACAGCATTTCACATACTGCGTACAAAGAGGTATCATATTAAAGACTAGTGATTCGAGAAAAGATGATGCAGTGTGAAGCTTTACTTTCAGGTATATTTTATATTTAGAATTAAAAAAAAAGCAACTTTACTTCCACACACAAACATAAAGATAAAATTCTAAAATTGTTTAGGTTAGCTATGTATTTCCTGAGACAAACCATTTCAGGTGAGGGGTGCCACCGCGCCGGACTGTAAGAGCTTCGATGCTCTCGGTGTACGAATAAATCGTGGCAAGCCGAGATATTTTATCCAGCGCGAGGATAACGTTTTGTGACTTTCATATGGTGATCAGATGAAGATTATAAGCTACCACCAAGTAAAACAGTAGGTTAAATACCTTGCGAAGAAAGCTGTGATAAATAAGATGTCCCTGCCTTCAAAATGAGGAGTCCTTGGGGAATCGAATTTGGAACTTTACGCTAAGGCTTTCCTCGATGAACCCATTTAATAAAGTTTCTACTAACCAGATCCGACTGTTCATGCTACATATATGTCACAGGTTCCTTCTGTTGATGACTTACACAGCTGCCTCGCGTGCCAAGACTGAATGCTAAGAAAGGCGCGCACCGTCAACCACTCTTCTTTTCTTTTTTTTTTTTTTTACGATACCGAACAATTTCATTTTCGTCTAGATACACAAGATGCACCCAGTTTCTCGGATAGAACGCTCCCATTGTCCTGGCCGTCTGAATTGCGTTTATTGAACATTCTCTCTGGTTGTTCAGCGTGGCCTGGTGCTTCACGAGTCCGCCAGCTCCGTCGCATGCATTTGCCCATGTCCAGATGCAGAAAACAATCACTGGGCTTGTGGGCAACCATTCTGTGCAAACTGGTGAAGCTAGTAGCGATTCTTAAAATGACTGGCGGCCCCGTCACTTACGTACGTCACGTGCGAGTATACCGCAACGTTGTCTTCAACCCACTCTTTGGCTATGTTCCAAATCTTACCCGAGTAACCTGTCTCCTACGTCAGCGGGTAATACCACGTGACATCGCGAGTAAACGATCTGCGACTTGATTTTGGAACGGCCGGGATAATCACCTGGATAGAACGCGGATTGGCTTCGTCTTGAGCTACGGCAAAAAGAAAACAGCAGCGATGGCGGAAAATAGCAGACGATCTCTTTCGATAATGGAGAAACCAGAAAGAGACGATAACGTTAATCGCTTCAAAGTTTTTCTTTGACAGTGACGACGCGGTTTTTTCTGAGATGGCTCCATCGGTTCCTTTTGCTCACCTCCCTTTTGGGCTGAATATTGAGATAGAAGTTACTTATTCCTTTCAGTTAGACGTCAACATTTTTGTTTTGACTAATCTGCGCAATCGCTGCAAGTCTAGTCCAGGTGCCATAAACAGCCTCAACTCATCGTAATTAACACCGATTACGTTTTGCGGATATTGCTTCCACACGGTGTAGCGGTAGAGCGCATGGGGCTTTCTCAACAGTGGTATGTAACTTACGTTCGCTTTGACGCGAATATGATTATAAAATCACAGAGAGCACTTCGAAACCTCTATAGACAATTTATTATGGAGGGAGATGTGGTGGGGTTGTTGACTGGTCATACAAATAAAATCTTCGATGCCTTCACTGCTTTACAAGCGTTATCCTCTCATTACACACACTCTGGGGAGAAAAAAAAAAAAAAAAAAAAAAACCTCCTAAAAAACTTGCACATTATCTACTGCCTTTGAACATTTCCGTCTTTTAACGTAAGAATACGGAGTTCCCTCCAACGCCGAGGACGAGGATGCGGAGATGCTCCTGTTTACGCTCGCACTCTGATAATTACAAGTATACCTTCCTGAGGGAAGGTACACGGTCTGGATGTGGTGCAATCAATTCCTGCGTTGAAAACAGCAAATTGCAATAACCAACCATAAATGGCTGCACCTCATTCTTTGTTATTTCGAACGTCCGCCGCCAAAGCCAACGGAGCAAACGAGCTTTGACGGCTGTCGGCGCAGGAAGCAGACGACGAACAGATCACGTGACGCATTTACTCGATTTGATCCGGTGTTACCCCCCGATCGAGGAGGGTAGCGCGAGTAATTACTCCGGAGTAAACAACCCGCTTCTGGAACGCGAGTTCTGACGTCATCGAGTAAGCGCGAGTAAGTTTTGAAACGCCACGGTACGAAACCTTTACTCCGGAGTCGGATCGAGTAAATTTTGGAACACACCCTTTCACTTTCTCCAGAGCCAAGCACGTGTGAGCGGCGTCCACACAGGTTCTCACTGATGATAGCAAAGCTGTTTGTAGATTTTCTTGTCGTCACTACACCTGTAAATATCGTAATTTGTTTTCCAGTGGTATGCTTGAACTTTGTCAGGAAGCACGATGATCTAGTTTTCAGCAAAGTCAAAATGAAAGACAATGCTCCCGCGTGGCATGCAATGCTTTTCATCGTAGATAGCTTTATCTTGCGTTTGTCGGATATGGTTGTGAAATATCCAACTTTCAACCGTTACTTGAACGACTTTAAGGAAGGTCTGAGGATCCAATGTTTTCTTCACAAGGTCGCCGGACTCCCATGTTGTAAGCACAATCTCTTCGTGCACTGGGATATGAAGTTCCTCGAGTGTAAGAGACGGGCCTTTTGGGCAGTGATCACAGTCTCCTTAAAGACACAGACGTGAAATGCTGAGTTCATTTTACCAGTGTTGACTGTTGAGCCTGCAACGTACGTCACGGCAATACAAAGGTAATAACTGGCGCAGCGCACACAAACGCACGCTTCCTGGTGAGGAATGCATTTGACCCATCTAGGGTGCAAGAAATAAAATTTAGTTAGCCCAACGCCGGAATCAGTATGCTGCTCTTTGTATACACGAAAGGCCTCTTGGATTGAGCGTGTCAGGAAGCTCTTTGGCACGAACGTTTTCTCCCCTTCGGGCATGACAGAGATCCCGTCCTTCTGGTTAGGGCCTTGGCGCGAACATTGTAGCTCGTCTTTCGTGAAGTACTGTACTCTAGGGCAGCAGAAACGTTTTAAGGGCTCACCTTGTACCTCGTGTAAGGATCCGGCTCAGACCACACGCCATGCTTTTCCTTACCTAGAGCGTAAACACTGTCGCCATGTTAACCTTTCCTAGGTTAACATGGCGAAAGTGTTTAAGCTATATTGTCTTTAGGCGGGGTCCGAGTATTTGGGAGTTCAGCTGTCTGTCGGTGTGCCTCTTTTTGCCTGATAATATCGCCCGTGACGCCAGCAAGGGGGATGGCGACAGGCACGACTGCTCAGTAAACAGGCATCGGCGGCCATGTTTTCCTGGTTGAAGCGAACGCTCTCATCCTTGACAGCGAGCGGGGAAATGCGAAAAAAAATTGTATCGGCCGTTTTGCCAGAATGAATGCCGAAATAGAGTATAACAGGGTACCCAAATTCAAAAAATCAAAGGTGGTGTTATTTTTTATTCGCATTGGAATTTTTCGCTGTTTGATTTTTTTTACCATGTTTGCCTAAATACATCCTGCATATCGCATCACTCAGATACCTTATTTATTTTTTTTAAATAATAGCCATATATAATTAAAATACCATCTGCAAATCATATAATAATGATTAAATTATTTCATGAGATACAGGTCTCCAAATTTTGCCATTTGTCGTTCGAGCAGGCGTGTTTGGCAATTTTTAGAAAACGAAATATAATTTAAGTAAATATTATTACTATATATTACAAACACGCTGTACCCATAGCTTGTTTCTAAAAAGTACCAGAATTCTCCTACTTTTATCGTTTTAGTTATTTACTTTCAAACGTGCCCCCTCCATCGGTGCGCGTTAATGCAACTGTCCACCTCTTCATGCCTTACGATTTTTCGTGTCCCCAATTTTTTTTTTCTGGTCAGAAATAAGTTTGAATTCGTTCATACCAGACACTAGACAATAGCATATAAAAACATCAGTTGATTTAAAAACGTCGACCAGCCACCCTTTGGGCGATCTTATCTGAAATCACCCAGCTACGGGTTAGTCTCAGGCACCTTAGGACACAATTGCAAAAGCCAATTGACTAGTAAAAAATAAAAAAAATATAAAATAAAAATAAATGCCGTGAGCGAATCGCACTTTCTTAACTGCTTCTAATTACGTTAAATGCTCGGTCGAAGATTAGGATATCTTGTTAACACATTTTAATTTATATAAATATGATATTGGCGAAATCACAGTCCTGGAAATATTTTCAGCTCCGCTCGAGGTGGCACTAAACCAAATTATAAGATCGTCTTTTTATGGCGCAAACTCAATCTACGCACCCAAAGCTTTTTGTAAGAAAAACAAAATGTAATCATGCATGAAATGTTCTTGATTATAACACAACCAGACATCGTGACACGACTTCTTTTAATATGCCTAAGAAAAGTGGTATATTTTTATGTTTGGTCACGATATATATATAAAAAAGGCCAGGCATGAACGTAATTTCGGGCTTTCAAGTCTGCCTTGTGAACTGAAATTATGTTTGCGCAATAAGAGTGATATCAAAACACAATTTTATGTTAAGGAAACAAAAACAAAACTATGCATGCTCTTTACGGCTCTGTGGCCCTATAGCAGGTATCTAAAAAACGAAAAAAAGCATTTGTTTATGTATAGAGTGCCAAATGTTGACTTCCTAAAACCACAATTCGGAGTATATAGCATGCTTATAAAAAAAAGTTCAAAAAGCAAACAAGCTGTACGGATGGACGCGCGCTGGCAGTGAGTTTTCGCAAATTTCTCACCATCACATTTTTTATTGGACATATTACCTTCCCTGCGAACATCCGCCGCGCTACGATTTGGCCATCGTAGCCTGTGCGCCATTAAGCCTGTAATGAACAACAACCTTACGAGCAGCTGCTGCTAATCACCAGGCGTGAGTACCCCTGAAGCTTAGCGTGATAAAACTAATGGCTTGCTCTGGAAGTGTCGCTTCTCGTTCCAGGCGGCTGTCTTTGTGCGTTGAGCACCCCGCAGCCCGTGAAATACTCGGAACATATATATATATATATATATATATATATATATATATATATATATATATATATATATATATATATATATATATATATATATATATATATATATATATATATATATATATATATATATAACACTCTGTATATATATACAGGGTGTTTCATGGAAGGTGGACGGGCATATTTTGGAAAATTATGAAAGTTCGGGATAATTATGTCGTTAATTATTTCGTGTAATTAATTTTTTTAAATTTTGAGTTTAAGGGCCATTTTCGGGGACAAACTTAGAAAATATATGCATTTTCGTCTCGTTATTATCGACCACTCACATTATGGATGATTTTTTGGGGGAACGATCGAATGTTTCAGTATTAACGAGACATCACTGTATATATATATATATATATATATATATATATATATATATATATATATATATATATATATATATATATATAAACTGACAGACAACCTGAATTTTGTTTTAGGTATTTTAACATTTTAGTTTTCACAGCTTAAGAGACGAAGGTCTTTCCGAATCCTAAGCATCTTATACCGCTTCGCGACTAATGTGATTTCGGGATTACCTGATAAGACCTTCGGAGAACGATTCGGGAAGCAAAAGGCGTGACCATAATAGGCCGCGCCTTGTGTTTTTTTTATTAAGCTGTTATTAAGGCTGTAGGCTAAGTTTAGCTCATTAATAACCATGGAGCGACTTGTTGCTTTTATTTGCCAAGATTGCATTGGTCGAATAATTAAGAAGAGTTGTTTCGGTGCTACACCCACATGTTTCATAACTGTCGCGTCACGGGTCGCATGTGCTCCATTGAAAGGGAATGCGTTGACGTAAAGGAGGACTTTCAGTGAATGCCATATTTGGAATCTGTGTTTTAATAATAATCTCTTTATTTGTTACATTTTAGAAACAGGGGACCGGAATAAAAAGCTGCAATGTCTGCTTGACGAGAACCCGAGCACTCTTTACAGCAGGCGAAATCCAATGAAATACCAATTTACAAAAGAAAAATAACTTATTTTATAAGCATGTTATTCTCCTGATTATGATTTTGAGAAGTCATACTCAGAACTGTCATTTATTATGTGTAAATTTAAAAAAAAATCTTTATTGCGCCGGAATGCAGGCTTTTTATTTGTATTCAAATAGTGTTTCGCCCAGTCAGGACTGTTGCTGTTGGCAGACAGTCAATAGGAACGAGTTCTGTGCATCCACCGTGAGCAATAACCTCAAGTACTGCGCCCACTAAATATCCCCAACGAACCGTTTTGCATCTTTACGACAGTCTGTTCGTGGTAGGGATGCCCCACGTGTCAGCACTGTGGAGCTAAACCTGCACGCGGTTGTTTATCCTCCACTTCACTAGCCAATTCTTTTTTTGCTTCAAGTTTTAATCTCTGCGTTAACGTTTTCATAAACAGTATGCATACTTCTTTTTATGCATTGTGTTATTGCTGCACTGTAACTGTTATTGATTTTGACCCGATTCCGGGTCAACAGTATTCATAAATAAATGAATAAATACATAACTAAATTGGTACAGCCGCGTACCATTTTGTAACGATAATAATGATGAAATACATAACAGTCTGAAAAGGAATTAATGCTTGTGCAGTGCCATTGAAGGTACAGGTGCGCCACCTTAGCTCTGCGATGTGCTTTGTTTGCCCAGGGGCTCTAAACTCGTCAAACACAAAGTTGGGGCCGAAGTTCACGGAGCGCACCGATTGGACTATCACAACGATGACTTCGCGCTTTTGTCACCGGCGTCCAATAGGCGCGCTCAGCGAACTTTCGGCTCCAACTTTGTATTTGACGAGTTTAGGGCCCCAGAACTCGTGCCAGCAATGTGAATTTGAAAACCGATCGTTCGCGCCGGTTCCTTGCCCTGCGCCGAACAGAACTCAGAACTCTGAAGTTAGGGGAAAACGTTGACCTTCGTATCGGCAAAGGAAGCAATTTTTTATCCTCCCTTAAAGCGGCTACATTTGTATTAAAAGTTTAGATGGTTACGGGAAAACAGTTTCTATTTGCTTGAGTGTTATACATTTGAATGACCAGCATTGCCGTTTTAAGCAGACACTATTTTCAGCTCCAAGCTCTGGGAAAATGTTTAAACCCCGACTGCAATGACTTTTTTATCCAGTACGTCACCAATAAGTAAACATAGGTCAACGCGCTTTGGGCCAACGTTTTTTTATGTTTTTTTTTTTATAATATCTTGCAATATATTAAACATGATTTTAAACAAAACCCCGAGACTGGGGAAAAGACGAAGGACAACACAACACATAGAGTCTTGCAATAGTGGATTAAAAAAAAAAAAAAAAAATATATATATATATATATATATATATATATATATATATATATATATATATATATATATATATTTGTTAGCCTAAAACAAAGCACAAAAAAACAACAACACACATTTATACAGAATCCGTCAGTGCATGGGCGGATATAAAAAGGAGGGGGGGGGGAATGGGTAGCCCCCCCCCCCCTCCCCCCTTCCCCGTTTTTTAAAAGTGCGGGCTTGTTGCTTCAATATTCTCGAAAATCGAGTTTTTTTTATTTGATGCGCAGAAACATGCCTTTCATTTACGAGTGTCAGATTTTGTAAGCTTCTGAACTGTCTGGAGTTTTACAATGAATGGCGTGTAATATTCGACATGTTTCATCTCTCAGTCATAAAATGACTATTTTTTATTTAAAAAAAAGCATTTGAAGTTATTATATCTTGATATTGGACGTTTTATTTAACTTTCCGGAATCGAACATATTTTTCATGTTATCCAGAAAAATACCTTTTATTTAAAATATCTCAGATATTGGATTGCAGAATTATAGATATCGCAATATTTATTTTTTTAACATTTTAAAATAAGAGATTTTATTCTGTTAAAAGACCAAAATATTTATTGAACAACGTCTTAGAGATTAAGAATATTGTAATATATTTTATTTTTACTTTTGTCGAGGGCTAAAAACTAATATACAAGAAGAAACTGAACAGCAGTCTTTGAGTGGCGGATCTTACATTCAGAGTCTTGTATCGGTATCCAATGCAATTTATTAAATCTCAAACACATTTATATATAAAAAAGTAGTCGTAATATTCGCTCTGTTTTGTTTAAAGCTCAGTCTAAAATAAATACCAAAGAAAACAAACGAGAAGTTGTCATAGCAATAAAGCCTCCTGGTCTTCTATATACTGGGTGCCTCTGCAAACACTTAAAAAACTTTCTAAAGCTAGGGTGGTTGAGAAAAAAAATAAAGCTTTTTCGGAACAAACTGTCAGCCATGGTGGACGTTAGAGATTGCCAGAAAACATACTAGCTTGCAAAATCATTACCTATAATTTACTAATGAACTTTTTAATTTGTGAAAATAAGTATATGGTTTTGATTAGAAACTTGATGAGCGTCATCGAAAACCCCTAAATAAGTCAATTGTAGGACGACTTGAAGCGCATGGGAAGTTGGGGGTGTGCTAAAGTTACCACCGAAGAGGCGAAAACGCGGATGATATTCTTATCATTCGCGTTCAGTCAACAAACGGTATACTAAACATATTTATATTACGTCATGTATAACATGTGTTGTCAAAGATTCTTGCAGGTCATTCTATAAATAAGGATAGCAACAACGTTTATTTAGAGATATCTGCCAGGACAAAGTCAGGACGAGCGGGTTGGTTATGGTTAGGTTAGGTTAGGAAATTTGGTTAGTCTGTCTGTCCGTTTCCGTTCTCTCCATAAAAGAACGGATCCACAAGAGTGGCTAAGAAATTGCCTCACTTTTTTGTAACCGTAAAATAGACTTAGAACATTGCCAAACTGCAGGTTTTACGTCTAATGTTTTTCCGTACATCCGCGTAATTTCACGGTCGACGCATAGTGGCGCTGCTTGTAGTAGTCCGTGAAAATGGCGTGTCACGCATCACGAACAACCAGCTGTAATTGTGTTCTTAGTGGCCGAGAAAGAAGCCACGAAGAGCTTTGGCCAACATGTGTGTGCCGTGTTTATGGAAAGCGCGCAGTCGACAGGACCAATGAACGCCATGGGCTACGAGAGTTATAGGGCGTTAAGAAATGTAGAGAAACGGCGCTCTGCGTGATTGACCGCGGTCAGGGCGTCCTTGCCACCGACACTCTAATTACTGACAGCTTAAGAAAAGTATGGCGTGACGAGTTTCTGGCATCTCTATATGGCTCTGCAGCCAATGGTATAGGGGCACCAGCCGATAAGAACATATTGAAATCCAAAGTTATGCTGAAAAGTCACTCTTCACGGGTGCAGGCGCCGTGCTCCGACGAATGCGGCGCTGGTTGTTTGCGCTTCGTCTTTCCGTTCTCATTTCGGCGACCACATTGCGCTCGATTTATAAATTTCCAGGAAATATATCGTTCGAGGTATTTAGAAAAGGGGCCAGGCAACACGGCACACGAAAATAAACTTTTGAGTATACTTTTCCCCCGATGAATTTCAGTTTCGTGAACAAGCGCGCACGTCCGTGCATCGTTTTGGGATCCGCCGATGCCAATTAATTATCACGAAGATTTTACTGCAGTATGCACACTAATTCCGCCTACTGGCGTCAAATGTTTGGGACGTGGCATCGAGGCCCCAGTGTCCACTGAATGTTAGCTAATTTACAGTTTAGCGTTTATAAAGAACTGTGAATCTGATATTTATAAGTAGGTTACTCGTCGTCTACTTAAAAAAAAAAAGTTTAATTGCCGGAAATTTAGTACTCATAAAAAATACCCTGGGTGCCTAGCTTATACCTCTGAAGAATCGGCGAAATCATGAACGCTTAGAAACAAGCCTTTCCACCGCACCCCCCCCCCCCCCAAAAAAAAAAAAAAAAAAGTAGCTGGGATATCTTGGTTCTATTATATAATGGCAACGGAAGTGAAAACCAAAGCAGTTTGTGTGAGTGGTGTGGCCGCTTTTTTTTTATGTGGGCATTGTTTTGCTCGTGTTTGTGTTCATAAGCTAACTACATGAGGCACTGGATGCAGAAGTGTTCTTGGGTCTTTATTGCACACATTTTGTGCATCCACGCGACGACGGACTTCAGAAAAATGGATTATATAAAACCTCATGCAAAAGCAAAAAAAAAAAAAAAAAAAAAAACGCGAACAGATTTGGCTAGTGACTAGTTAGTGTGGCACACAACTCTAAGCTCAACCATACTACAGCGCGCCTGTGACTTAATTCGTGCAGATCGGCGCGTCAGAAGCGAACAGGGGTGAGACAAACTATTTGGACGCGTGGATCAAAACTTTTCAAAAATCAAGCAGAAATTCAGGATAAATTTCGATCCGATACGAGGATAATCGCCCTCCCACATGTTTCAAAACCCATGAGGCAATTACCAAACTTGTTCGAACAATACTCCTCCTTCCCCCCCCCCCCCCCCCCCCCCTTATAGTCCTGATTTGACGCCGATAGAATTTTCAGCGTTTTGTTCCGCTGAAAGACGCACTGCGTTGAACAATGTTTAAAAAATGACGAGAGGATGCTTTGCGAAGTAAGGACATAGATACGTTGACAAGAAACGAGGCAGTAGAAAAAAGGCGTTCATGCACTCGTTGCGCACTGACGTCAAATAAAAAATAAGTAGGCGGATAAGTAATAAAAATGAGAGGTGTATACAACAAACATGCTGCACTACTCTGTGTGTACTTTATGCATTTTAAATAAACGCAGCTTCTGAAGGAAGAAGAATGTGGGACATCTTAACCACGCTTTTATATTATAACTGTCGTCCGCTTATATGCTCGGTCCTTCTCACCCGCATTTTTTGTCGGTCCTTTCAACTCTGCATCTCCTCTGTAGCTGCCCCACTAAATAAGGTTCGACGACTTAAGTCCTTCAACCGAACCAATAAAAAAGAAAAAAACGCGCAGAAAAAAAAAAAAAAACGCAATTAAGCGACCGGCTTTGAATATTTTGCGAATATACCGGGGCGGGACGAACGAAGAGAGAGTAAAATCCAATTATGGCGGCGTGGGCGAGCGACCGAGTTGAGAGTTGGGCAAGCAGTAGAACTGGGCGATCAATGAGTTTGCTAACAACGACAGTGCCGGGTTCAGCGCATGTCCTCGTGCGCGTGCGCCGGGGGGGAGCGCATCTGCTGTGTGTGATCATGCTCAAAAAAAAAAAAAGGTCTGAGGGAGAGCGCACTATAATGAAATCCTTCGGGTTGCTTTGGAAGCAGGCCTGCTCCCTCGTTCTTTTTTTTTCTTTGTTCTCGTAGAAGGCGATGAATGTCTGGAGGGTATCTCTACTGGAGGATAGAAATCGAAACCAATAACCTATGAGATGCTACATACTAGGCTATGCGGTGTGACAATGTACACAACACTTACTGCAAGAAAAGTTGGGACCTCGAACGAAATCTTCGTATATCGTACGAGGAGTGATCAGAAAGTGTTGCAACTTGGGTAGAAACAGAAGTCTGACAATTACCTCTTTATAACCTTTGGTTAGCTAATGCCTCTAGGCAAACATGTTCGATATCAAGCCTTCCGGTTTCTCCCTTGGTCTGCATCCGTCAGTTAAACATGGCGTTCTCCCACGATTTGAAACTTGAGTACCGGAGCGAGATAAAGTTTTTGCGCAAGGAAGGGAGCTCTGCCAAAAAAAATTACGATATAATGATGAATGTGTAAGGCAGTTAATGTCATTTATATCCTGCACTAACTCGTTGGCTCAACGAGTTTAAACGCGGCCGTGCGGACATGCAAATCGACCCAAGGTCAGGGCGGCCCAACACTTCGACCGATTTGATTTGCTCAACCCGAGTTGAGAACCTTATCATGCAAAATCGACAAACTAAGGTGTCCGAAGTTGCCAAAGAACTGAATATGTTGTATGGCAGTGCTTTGGCAATCAGCCATGACGTTTTGGCTATGTCAAAAGTCTCGGCACGATGAGGGCCAAGGAAACTCTCTACGAAAGATCGACACAACCGGTTGCATTCATCAATAGAGCTTCTGAGTCTTTCTGAAAGTGACACGATTTTCTCGCCCGCCTTGTGGTTGGGGATTGAGATGTGGCTTTACCAGTGGGACCCATAAATAAAAAACGGCCTGTGCAATGAAGGAATTTAAGGCTCCCCCCATTTTCTAACCCCCCCCCCCCCCCCCCAGAAAAAAAAAAAAAATTAAGACTCAACGTTTGGGGAGGAAAAGGATGGCGACAGTTATTTGGGACACAAAGGGATCCTTCTGATTGATTAGCTGAAAAGAGCAGGACAAGCAAAACAGGCGAATATTCTACCAACGTTCTCCGCATTCTGTGCTAGGCCATTGTATAAAAACGAGTAAGATTGGTGACAAGAGGCGCCCTCCTCATACACGACAACGCCCCCGTTCACAAGTCTCGTGTTGCCCAGGCTGTCATTCGAGTGTGTGTTTTCGAGGAGCTACAATCCCGATCCGGTCCCTAGTGGCATTTTTTCCCTAATATAAAAAAATAAAAAACACACATCAAGGGAACAAGGTTGGATGACTTGAATGCACTGCAAACTACCACAAAGCGGTGGCTTGACGAACAGGGCAAAGTGTTTTTTTCTTTTTCTTGCGAGGTATTTGTAGCTTTTAACGCAAATGGGAGAAGTGCATTAGTTTAACGGGAGGGATTATGTAGAAAAAAAACTTTTTTCAAGGCCCTGGTAGTTTTCTTTATAAGCGAGTTGCAAACCTTTCTGATCACCCCTCGTACTTGGACAATGATGACTAGAATACTGCGTTTTCGGAATAAGTACTCGGTATACAGCTGCTCACATGCTTCTTGAGAATCGCATTTTCCCGAAAATATAGAAGTTGGTAATTGATTAATTTAAAGTTTTGTTTACAGGATCATCATCGACTTGTTCGACCTCTTTTAATCTCTATAATTATTGTTTCCTGTTTTCGGCGCTACAAAAATACTAGCCTTTACAGACACGCCTCGTCAATATGAATACTTTCATTCCTCATCAAAAATTGTCCATAATATAAGTCCTTCATATTAACAAATCAGGGTCAAGATCACATATAGTCATCTCTTGTTCATACGGACCCCGCTATAAACACTGACTTTCGTTGACCGATCCGTTTCTGTACAATCCTGCCTTGCTAATTTCCCGTAGTCCATATAAATGATTCCTGACCGCGGCTTCCCCTATTAAGGAGGCATAATTGTATATAGACGGGTTCATATCCGAATTTTTGTTCCTTTTATGTATGGGGTAAGGGCCCTAAATATTCGCTAAAGAGCATATTCGTTTTCACGGGCCTCGTGCGCACAATACACAAGAAAGCCCGATAAATCTAAATACATAGCACCTGGTTTGGGGAAGTTTCAAAATTGTTTGCGTTATTTGTGAAAATATTCGTCTACCTGTTTCGGAATCGTACACGAGACACCAAAACCTCGTGTGCGCTGTGATATCCAGTTGTCCCGCCTGTTGAAGTGATCTGCTGAAAAACGTGGAGCATGAGCGTTTTAACAGTCTTTCAACCGTGTATACACTATCTGTGGCATAGTACTGTGACACAGAGTGTCTCACAGAACGATGGGGTATACAGATAAAGATACAAGAGGGAACTCATTGCCTTTGACAGCACAGAGTTTGAGGATAGGGGTCCCTTACGCTTTGGATAACCCAAGCAGCTGTGGGCGTCTCAGTGCGCATGCGCGGAAGGTCTGCGCTTGCGCGGTGTGACTCCACAAGCTGCTTGCGTGACTCAAAACATTAGGGCCCCCTATTCTAAAACTCTCTATCAGGAGCGCAAGTTCGTTTGGTTCTTGCACAGGGGTTGCGATGATTTCAGGACGCCGAGTCCTTATTGGCTCATTGAAAAACAAAAAAAAAAAATAGTGGGTAGACCTCAAAGCGTCTAGCATTGAGGGCAATAAAGAAAAAAAAAAGTCTAGCATTGAGGTCCACCCTCTATCCTTTCTATCAAAGCCAATCACAGCTCGACCTCGTTCTGACGTCACCGCAACTCCTGTGCTAGAAGCAGACCACTTTCTCTCCGCATCGCCTTGACTGTAGGAACGCTTGAGCGCATGGAGCATCCGCTCCCTGCGCGGGCACGTGGATAAAGATACATAAAAGGAGGCAATCGTCAGTGTGGTATCGTTGGGTGAAATCAGCTTCCAAAGCTAAGAGTTCCTACATATATAAATTGTTATTTTATAAAAACCTAAAGAGGTAAGCGAGTTTTTTTTTTCTCGGACTTTTTTGTTAGTAATACAAACCCTCGTATTAAAGGAACCTTTAAGGGGCCCCTAAAAATATACTTTTTTTTTCACAGTCTGGCTTGGACACGCGCGACAAAAAATTAAATTTACGCGAAAAAATAATTCATTTAGAGCAATATTGATGGCGCCAGACGCAATTTAGTCGGCAGTCACCTCCTTTCCACTTTTGTTTTTCTCTTTCGGCATTTCGGGCGCGTGGAGGAGAGGTGGATCTGCTTCGCCTTCACGACCGAGATGGTCATTCGGGAATGACCCGTGACGTCATGGACTTCGCACGCAGAATTTCAAATAAATCTCTCGTCGTCATTGTTTCTCTAAAAATTATTTCTTTCGCGTAAAATTTATTTCTCGACACGCGTGTCCCAACCAGACTGTTAAAGAAAAAAAACATTAATTTTTTTCTTTTCAGAGGCTCTGCAAGGACTTTTTTTACTGGTTTTTAATTTGCACCGAAGCCTGAGCGCACTGCACGTAGTAACTTAATGAAACTTTTCTTTTCTCGAATTTCGCTTCATCTTAAAAGTTATAGGCAAATTAAAATTACAAAAACAAGCAAAAAATAACCTCCTTCATGACGTCTTTGGCCGCTTGAGTGGCCGTGAACTAGAGGAGGGGTAGTGAGCTCAGCGAGCGCTCACGGCATGCCGCACTCCGTGTCGACGGCTCGAGAGGGCGCCAATAAAGCATGTTCTGGATAGGCTGTATGAAGCGGGCAGCCAGGCGGCTCGCATTGCATTCGCTGCGCGATTAAACACTAACTCGGCATGACACTTCATTGGCCACAAACGACAGCAAACACGGGGTAAAGATCAGTTCCGAACGGGAGCCACTTCGCGCTGCCATACCGCCAAACGGCCAACAGCAAGCCAAACCTCCGCCGAAGGCCTTCGGAATGCTCGGAATCGGTCGGATCCTTGAGTCCGTAAACGATCGCAGCGCCGCCGCGTACATCCGGGACCTTTCTACGCTCGCCGCTCGTCGGTGCCTGATCCACCTGCCCCTTTCTAGTGTGCGCCGCCTTTTTTACCGCTTAGTGGCGGGTATGTCGACGGGTCATTTCTGGTTTCCGGACTTTATAAACTGCATTTGTTTCTTTTCTGATCTAAAATACTGAACAAAAACTACTTTCATAAATAATTGAAACGGTTTGCGCCGCTTATATTTTGTATTTCGACTAAAAAGAAGCTTTTAGCGGCTCTGACCAGTAGTAAGCCAAGGACCAAAGACCTCTCATTTCGTGCGCTTTCGGCACCGTGGGTCGCCCCGGTAGGTGGAGGAGGTTTCCGCGTCGTCCGGTTAAAATATGACGCACTGCTATTTAGTTACCCTCTCCGTGCCGACTGGCTTGCCCGAACCCCAAGAGACGAGGAAACCGCAAAAAAGGTAGACGCTTAAATATGATTGCAGGGCTTCTTTAAGGCAGTTCATATAATGTCATTTATATCACTAGTGTGGATGCCTGGTTTCAACACATTGTATAATATCTGGTATTTTAGTTTTGCATAAACATTACATCCACTTCTGTTTGGCCCAAAATATTGGCCAGCAGTATCTTGTAAATAAAAATAAGTCGGCGCAGAAGAAACTTGACACTTCGACACTTCGTTCTTTACAAAGAAATGAGTGATCAAAAAAAAAAAAAAGGTTCGTCTTTATATTTTTATGGATTGCAGGTTTCGTCATCACTCGAGGCTGGTGGTTTAGGTGACGTCACCACACGATGCTGGTGGTTTAGTTATTCGTACTTGTTCTTGCGGAGGAAACCTAATCCGATGGTTCGAAACGTATTTATTTATTTATTTGCATACCTACATCGCCTGAAGAGGCACTGTAGTAGGGAGGGGAACATACATAAAATTTGTACACTACTAACACAAGGTGAAACACAATTATTCAAGAAGTAATGCACGACGGTAGTTAGAAGTAACATTGAATTTTTTGAAAAAACGGCTCTGACAATACCGTTTCAACAGTGTCACTTGGCAGGTTATTCCAATCTTCAATGGAGCGCGGGAAAAAAGAGCATTTGAAAACATCAGTTCTGCTGTGAAATGGACAAATTTTTCTTGATTTATCTCTTCTCTCTGATACATAGGCAGCCCCAAAAATATACTTGGTCCTAATAATTGCGCTATTGTTGTAAAACACTTTATGTAACATTTTGAGACGGAACAATTTCCGTCGTTGACTCAGAGGCATCCAATTAAGAGACGACTTAAGTTCAGTTATGCTGGCTCTGAAATCATAATTAATCGTAACAAATCTCGCAGCACGATTCTGCACAGAAGGTGCAGAATTGAGCAGCTCAGGGTGCGCTCACAGCAGCGAGGCCATTCCTATGGCCGCTGATGCGACACCAGGGGCAAGCATGTATTGAGTGCGGCAATCAAGCTCGATAAGAAGCGATCTGCATCCAGAACAAGACCGCTTCGGCCAGCTAACAAAAAAATAAAATGCAATATATCTGGTTGCAGGTGCTGGAGGACTTCATCAACTCGACGTTCACGGAGCGCTTCGGCGAGCCGGCGTCCGAGGCCACCGTGACGCTGGTGTTCAGCGTGTTCGTGGCCGTGTTCTGTGTGGGCGGCATGATGGGCGGCCTGCTCACCGCTCTCGTGGCCGACCGCTTCGGACGCCGGGGTGGCCTGCTCCTCAACAGCGGGCTCGTGTTCGCCGCCGCGCTTCTCATGACCCTCTCCAAGGGAGCCGCCTCCTACGAGCTCCTCGTCCTCGGAAGGCTGATCGCGGGCATCAACGCCGGTATAGCGCGGCGCACGCCAATACCACCCTTACTCGTTGTCACATCAAAGGACGTTTCACGCATTATTCATGTGCTGCGCGAAGTAGTTCTTGCAAGATTTGGTTGTCGCAGGAAAAAGCGATGGTTTTGGGCACTTGTAATGTGTACGACTTCACAAAATAACACAAAGCTAATCTAAGATGCACCTACGTGCATCTTAATTCGACACAGGAAGTGGGGAAATTAGTAGCGTTCCGTGAGGAGCCGAACTTTTTCTTTTTTACTACGGTTGTTGAAACTAATTCGAGTATTGATACTGACAAAGCATGTGTATACACCTGCCACATGGCAAAAGTGTAATGCCATTTTCATCGAACGAAAATACGGGGTCGACGAATCAGGTTCCTATCCTGGCTACGAGCGTCGCGCGCGTATCGCGCTACGCCGTAGGTTGCGCGCGCTGTGTGGCCGATCAGACAATGTCGGTCGATAGGAATGACAATATATTTTACCGTGGGGTAGGGGCATTACTCTACCCCATGACATCCCGCTAATGGTGGGATAACGGGCAGGATAAGTGTTGACTCGCTCCCCCTCTAACATTTGTTGTTACAGTTGAGTGGTATTCGCGGCCAGTATATGCAGCGATGTCCGGACAACTTATGTGACGTTTGGTGCTGAGAAAAAGAAATACCAGAAATTCACATGGTGTGATTCTGACTACAAGTTTCATTTGCGACGTCGTACGTTCGCAAAACAATATGTGCGGACGTAAGCTCCGGTGGTCGGCGTTGCAACTGAAAGTCGCAAACAATGACGCATCATGTAAATCAGGCGTTACTGCGAATATATTGATATTTATATAAAAAAAGAAGGCCCGCAGTTCTGCATTTCCGCGAGGCAAACAAAAACAAACCTAGACATGTTTGAACAGGCCCTCCTCGAAACTCAGTCTGGCCATTTTAGTCACTATCATCATCTGAGTGTTTGTGCCGTACTCTAATGTCAGCGGAAACTGATGAAATAAGAAGCTGATTTTAAGTGGAGGATGCAAGGCTTTCGGTACGCTAGTACGTACGAAATAGAAACAAGTTCTGCGTCAGCGTTCATTTTGGACTCGGGTCAAATCAATATTTTTGAAAACGTCTGAAGTCCCTGGATGACCGAAGTCTATCGGTCGGCGCGTCGTACGTACGCATTACGTCTTTCGTTCACACATTTGAAACTGAAACAAGTCAGCAGAGAAGAATGAGGCGAGAGAACCCATTTGTCAGTATCTATACTCGTATTCGTGTGCCGTTGGCGTGTGAAAGTTACGATGCCGGAGAAAATACATTTTGATGGCCGCAATTAGTATGGCAAAAACTAAACCATTAGTTCAGCCAGCAGATGACAATGAATTTTGAAACTAATTTAATGTAAACATTTGGTAAGATTCCGGCCTTTCCTTTTGAGATGTCGACACTGCAGTGTGTTTAACGCGGTAGAGGGGCAATTAAGTGAGTACAATTCAACCGAACTAGTCTAGGGTTTGACCGCTTGCGTCGAGGAAATTACTATAACCTCTTCCTACTTAGGCAAACAGGGAAGAAGAAGAAGAAGAAAATAAATGGTGCTATGGAGCATCACCAGCATACAGCATCACCAGAAAATTCATCTGTAATGGCTTTCTTGAGACAGACTTACAAATAGCAATTATATGTCAATAACCTTGCTGTTCCTTGGTGTGCTTATGTCAAAACCCGAAAAAGCGAAGTATTATACATGGCATCTCACGCTCTAACCTGAAGGAGCTTGTCTACTCAAGCCGACGCTCTTCGCGCATGCCTCGTACTCATCCTCAACATTTTGGCACATGCACGACCAGAAATTTGAGACAGGCGCTCCTAGCTCACTTATCTGTCCCCACGTGGCGTATTCACCTTTAACTTTTGCGCCGTGTGCAAAATCCAGCCAAAGCGGTGTGTGTGCCGAGTGAAAAAACGAAGAAACAGTAACTTCAAATATAGAAAAAATAGGATGAGATAATCATTGTCTTGCGCTACTGACAACTTTATCATTCTCCCTTACCATTTCGTGGCGATACTGCGATCAAAGGAAGAACATCGAAACTTTTAAACAAAACAGCGCGAACTGAAACACAGACGAAATAAGAAATACGTACGACAGGGATAGGCGCTTTTGTAGCGTGAGCTACACTGGTCGAGGTTGAGCAGTTTCGCGTGGCTCGCATAATGAGCAGTGCTCCGTGCTGCGCATGCGCGAGGAGCAGTGACGTCACACGGCGCACAGCTGGCGCGCCGGAGCCGCCGCCGCCGCGCCGGTCTGCGCATTCCAGAGGAGTGACGTCATAGCCGCGGCAGACGCACTGGCGCCGCCGCTTGCCCAGCTGTGCGCCTCCGTTGCGCAGTAGCCAAGACTGTCGCTGCACCGGAGCCGCTTGATAGCGCCTCTCATTTTGTGCGCATAAGCTCACGCTACGTATATACTGGCATAGCCGAGCTAAGCCACCGCAATTTTTAAAAAAAGAAACTGAAGCGGTTTTGGATTTGAGAAAGAACAATTAAATCGTCTTCATTTGGCCTCCAGGATCACGAATATAAATTATATTTCGGATTGATGCTCCAAGTAGCCAAAACAACGCTTTCAAAATAGTGCTAAGCCCCTTGTTCCCGGCGTTTCCAGTGGGAGGAGGGAGTCGTGAAGTATTATACAGAGATCTCAACATCTTCGCCCTTTCCGCAAGCCGATCCCGAGCAATTAAAAACGATGCACTCGTCCCTTCACAAGCGGCACGCTCAACGCAGATGAAACCTCTGGGTATGACGTCAGACCCAGCGGATAGTTTTGCGGTTTTTCTCGCGTCTATTGATGTGTTCGGGTAAAATGTTTGGGATATTGAAATTCACGGGACAAAAATACGCTAGAATTCAACTCTATACTTCGTCTCACCTTAGTATGGACTATTGTTAGCCGCGCGTGCTAAAAGCGTGAGCCAGCCGCTTTGAATGAAGCCGCGGCGGCTGCACGAGCGCTCGCGCAGCAAGTGCTCTAGTCAAGGCAGTCAAGGTTGGCCGCTCGCGCTAGCACAGCCTTCTGCGGTTAGTCCATGCTAGGGTGAGAAGAAGTATAACCGCTCATTCACACTGGAAGCGGATCCGCGTTCGCAAAGCGGTTGCGAACGTGGTTGTATAAAGATCCAGTACAATTGCATGCGCACTCGATGACATCAAGTGCGCGTGCAATTGTATTGGATCTTTATACAACCGCGTTCGCAACCGCTTTGCGAACGCGGATGACATCAATTGCGCACTCGATGACATCAAGTGCGCAATTGCACGCGCACTTGATGTCATCGAGTGCGCATGCAATTGTACTGGATCTTTATACAACCACGTTCGCAACCGCTTTGCGAACGCGGATCCGCTTCCAGTGTGAATGAGCGGTAACTCGTTTCTTTCAAGAAGCCTGTAGCATCGGCAGAAAGATGCTGCATAATTGGGGGGGGGGGGGTTGTGGGGATATTTATACAGCGAGTCGTTGGTCAGCCATTTTTAATGTTGCGACGAGTGACTCGCTGTAGATGAGCAATTTAGCCAGTGCAGTACAACCGCTAGCCTGGGGTCTTTAACGTGCACCACGCAGTAGTGATACACGACCGCACGCCGGTACGATGCTCATCCAGATCGAAACGGGCAGGGGTGGGGATTGAACCCAGGATCCCTGGGTTCTGCGGCGCGAGCTTTCGCTCCACGTGCTCCGAGCTGGTGTGCGCTAGCCCACTCGGCCACCGATTCCCCAGATACTGCATACAAATCGGCCAGCTTGGCGCCGACGCTCGTGCACTGCTGCGAGCCTAGGCCAGGGAGCACGAGAGCGGTGCTGGCTCGTGAATAAAAGATTCGATTCTTGCCTGACGAACGGATCGGTCCATGTTTTGATCGCCTTCGCGACAAGTGGTGACCCAGGCGTGATCCTGGTGTTTTGTTTTTCGGCATCGCCTCCCGTAACCAGCAATGGACGCAGCCGATCGTTCTGCAGCTGCGAACGGAGATCCCGGACAATCCCAAGGCTCCACGGTAACCAGGCAACAATCACTCGCTGGCGTTCACTTCAAACTGCCTCCATTCTGGACGAAAAATCCCCGAGTATGGTTCACCCAGGTCGAGGCCCCATTTCAAGTTCACCGCATCACATCGTCGGTAACCAAGTACTTTCACATCGTGTCGTCACTCCCACCCAAAGTGACCGATGAACTCGATGATGTCCTGGCTTCTCAGCCGGCAACGGGACCCTACGAAAATCTTAAAGCAACAATTCTCGCTCGCAAGACAACGTCAGAGCGCGCTCGACTACAGCAGCTGCTTACGATGAAGAACTGGGGGACCGTCGGCCTTCTCAGATGCTGCATATTGTACGCGGCAGCTGCTGGGTGATCAGCCGGCTGATACCAATAGGCAGCCGGCAATGGCCAGGCGGCGCCACGAGAGTACTGCGTTCAGCGCCACAAGTGGAGGCGTCTTTGTTAATGGGGCGGCCAGTCTGCCCGTCGGGCCGTTGCGATCGGCGGCGACCCCGATTTCAGCAGTCCCCGTGTGCACCTGCGTCCCTGCGTGCCTTGTCCCTGGTTCTTTTATGCGGTGATTTAAGACCATCGGGAGCCTTGATAGGTCCAAGTGTTGAGAGAATATTCTAGAGTCATCATTTGGACACCAGTTTCAGTTGTCTTCACTACTCGTGGCCGCCCGATCGCTTGTGCTTCGCTCGTCTCCCAGGAAGTGACACAACACAACGAGAAGGCAGCGAAGGGGTTTATTGTACATCCCGGTTGCCCGACTTCGAGAGCCGGCAGTCCGGACCCACCGACCCTAGTTGTCGCCCGTCGTTCAGAGCTCACAGTCGGAGCCCGTGTGGAACGTCCTTCCCACGCAAGTGCTGCGTAGGCTAGCTGTTCCGGGCTATCACATCCAGAGTCTTGCTGCGCAACCACTCCGGGATCGTCATAGACTAGGCCGGTATGGTCAGGGTTCGTCGCTTCCGCCGGTCCTGATCCGTACCTCGCTGGTGGAATTCTCCGGGGTTCGCCATGGGTCAGACTAAAGTCACTGGATCCTGGGAAAGTAACGCCAAGCTCCCCGTGTTGTCGCCATCTTGGTCCGTGAGATGAGCAATTTCTCCTTGACCCCTCCGTTCTTGGTGAGCCAATGTAGATTCGCTGGTGACGGGTAGCTTTATGGAGTCGTTTTTTGTATACTGAGATTTTGCTAACCACACACCGGCGAAACAGGCGTACACCTTCGTACCACCCCCAGGTGCTGTGTCGGTGCTTGAAGGCACTGAAAAATAAGTTTACTGTCTTGAAATACGCAAGGAGAACGATATAATTGTAAGAGATCCATGGAGATGGGCATGATTAATAAGTTGATCGCATACAAAGTGCCAAAGACTCTTATATTGGCGAGGAACGCTTCCAGTACGATGATGCACCATGGTGATCTTGGCGCGACTGGTTTAGAACGACACCCTGGAAGCTTCGAAGATTTAAATGGACCAAGATGGCGATTTCCATGGCAACGAGGACCGATTTGCCAATCGCCTTGCGAGGTTTGGGTCGTCTGTATGTTAGTATCTGTTTGTGTCCGGCTAGCAGGTAGGGAAGGCAATGGCGCTACTTTCCCAGGATCCAGTGACTTTAGGTCAGACCAGCCAGGACGGATCTATCGTTCCGGCCCCAGCCTCGTGCAGCACGCTCTTCCTCTTTCCTCGCCGGCTAGCCCCCGCTCGCGCCTCGCTCGGCCGTCCTCTCCTCCCGACGCCCACACACACTAGAATAAAATTTGGGTAATTAGAACCAAACTCTGCATGCTACAGAACCGTACGCACATTGCAAAGCCTGGTGTAAAAAGGCGACAGGCAACAAAGGGTCCATGTAAGAAGGATATTTACGCTTCGCACGAGCTTTTTTTAAAGAAAAACTTTAGCATCCTGCTTTCTGCACGCCGTCACATTTGTTACCAGACTCAGCATTAAATTTGGTTGCTGAAACAAACAAAACTTTGTACTACGAAAATACACTATTTGAAATCTCGCAGGTTTGGAAGGTTTTGGTTGCGACCACGCTTGCCGAACGGCATTAGGAGTGCCGGAACGGGCCGACGGGCCTTTCGCTTGAAGACCTGATCGCCCGATTCTCGAAGTCACAGCGAAGCAACAATCGGCCCGATTGTTCCTATCGTATTTCTCTATGAGTCTGTCAAAGCGACTCGTAATGCAACTTGTATAAATTTGTTATTTTGCCGAGTAGTCTGCAAAACGAGCTCGTCCGACCACTTTCCAAGCCTGCACATATATTTTCGTTCACATCCCCCCCAACAGTTTCTGTAAAATTCACTTACTTGATGCGTCGCACTGCAGTAATCCACTTCTGTCGCCGTGTCGCTTCCCAAGATCTCGAAGGGAAGTGGTGAAGTTTGACGCGACTGTGGCTGTCTTTCACGCAGCAGTAGCAACGTTTATTTTTTTGGGAGAACTCTAGGAGTAGGCGAGATGTTACAGGAACCCTGTGAGGTCATAGAGACGTAAGGTTGGGACTTACTTTTACGAAAAACGGTTCCAAAAAAGCTCACGCCGATCCGAAATGCAAAGTTCACACGTGGTTTCTGGATGCGTCCGCCCGCAGCCCCCGCGACCCGCGCAGGCCTGGCCTATCAAGTTTCTTTATTTTGCAGCCGCTAAATGGCGCAACGTGTAGCGCCAAACTGCATTGCAGGTTGCCTATAGCCCCCTTCCGCGAGGGCTGTTTCTACAGCGACTGCCACATAACATGGTTGCCGTCTTGGCCGTGACGGACGTAATGAACCTGGACAAGCTGGCTAAAACAGCAGACCGCATCGCGTAATATTCAGCCCCCACCGCCGTTGCTGCCGTGTCGACCCCTTCGACGCCATCAAGCTCTTCACTTGAAGCACGCCATGCGCGCCTGGAAGAACGGCTCGACGAGATAGTGAACACCCTTGCTGCGATGCGAGTACCTGGTCCTCCCCGTCGTCCACCTTCACAGAAACGGCTCCCAAGCCGCCGTCCACGCTCTCCTTCTGCGCCTCATTCTCGTGGAAGAGCCTGCTGGTATCACGCCACATTCGGCAGCGATGCGCGAATGTGCCACAAGCCATGTTCCTGGTCGGGAAACGAGAAGACCGGTCACTGACGGCGGCGTGTGACAACGGTCAGCGAGAAAGTCGCCTATCCTACGTCGTTGACAGGACGGCAGGCCGCCGTTTTCTGGTGGACACCGGAGCTGAAGTCAGCGTAGTTCCAGCCTCACTTGCTGACCGACGGTGCGCTCCGCAAACCTCGCAGCTTCAAGCAGTCAACAACTCTGCAATTGCGACGTATGGTCAGCGCTCTTTGACCATTGACCTAGGCTTACGACGAACCTTCCGCTGGGTTTTGATTGTTGCCGACATTCGCCTGGCCATTCTCGGAGCAAACCTCTTCACTTATTACAACTTGAGCGTAAGTTTGCGTTATCGTCGTCTCATCGATGACCCCACTCGGTTATTAATTCAGGGAATCCAGTCAACGATGACGGGCACTAACGTACGCCTTCTCCGTGGCCAGGGAACAAAGTACGCGGCTATTCTCGCGGAGTTTCCGACCATCACAGAACCTACAAACCTAGCAACGCCGGTGAAGCACGGTGTAACTCACATCATCGCCTCGGGTCCTCCAGTCTTTTCCCGGCCTCGTCGGCTTGTGGGAGATCGTCTCGGAATTGCGCGACGTGAGTTCGATCACATGCTGCAGCTGGGGATCATCCGTCCCTCGGCTAGCAACTGGTCCTCTCTGTTACATATGGTTCCGAAGAAAGATGCTGGGGACTGGCGTCCATGCGGGGACTATCGCGCGCTAAATACCAACACAGTTCCTGATCGGTATCCCCTCCCTCACGTACATGACTTCTCCGCTAACCTTGCTGCAACCGCCATCTTTAGCAAGATCGATTTGACTAGAGCGTATCACCAGATTCCCGTAGAACCTGCGGACATTCCAAAAACGGACATCACAACACCGTTCGGCCTTTTTGAATATGTCCGAGTGCCGTTTGGATTGAAGAACGCTGCACAGTCCTTCCAGCGCTTCATCAACGAGGTCACGCGAGGTTTGCACTTTCTATTCGCTTACCTCAATGATCTGCTTGTGGCAAGTCAATCCCCAGCCAAGCATGAAAGCCACTTACGACTCCTCTTCGGCCGACTTGAGGAGTACGGCCTAGTTATCAACCCTAAGAAGTGTGTCTCTGGTGTCGACGACATCGAATTTCTAGGGCATCGTGTGACAGCCGATGGCATACGGCCATTGGATACGAAGGTCCACGTCATCAAGGATTTCCCAACACCAACATCGCTTCGCAAACTTCGGGAATTCCTCGGACTCCTTAACTTCCACCGTCGATTCGTGCCCAAGTGCGCACAACTTTTACAACCACTCACCGACCTGCTAAAGACAAAGAAGGGTCTGTCTACCCCCATCGCGTGGAACGACGAGGCAACAACGGCGTTCTCTACGGCCAAGCAGGCCCTAGTAGACGCAACGCTGCTACATCACTACACACCTGGTGCTTCAACACGCCTCACCACAGACGCCTCCAGTACAGCCGTCGGAGCAGTCCCTAAACAGCTTCAAAACAAAGAATGGTGTACTCTTGGGTTCTTCTCACAGAAGCTGAAGCCTCCTGAGACCAGGTACAGCACGTTGGGACGCGAACTGCTGGCTGTGTACCTGGCCGTAAAGCACTTCCGTCATATCCTCGAAGGCACAACATTCTACATACTAACAGGTCATAAGCCGTTAACCTTTGCTTTCCGGGGAAATCACAGCAGATACACCGCTCGAGAGACCCGCAACCTCACCTATATATCGGAGTTCGCAACCGACCTGCGTTTTATTCAAGGCACAGCTAACACCGCTGCTGATGCTCTCTCCAGAGTGGATGCCCTCACATCGCCTGCAAATCCGGTTGACTTTGAGGTAATGGCAGCTGAACAGCGTGAGGATCCTGATCTTGAGAACTTTCCTACTTCACCATCCTAACTAGTGATCAAGGAAGTGCCTTTGCTTTCCTCCACGATGACCATCGTCTGCGACACGTCATCAGGAATTTCACGACCCTATGTACCACTTACCTACAGGTGCATCGTGTTTGATCTACTCCTCAACCCAAGTCACCCCGGCATTCGAGCAACGCAGCGACTACTGACGGAGCGTTACGTCTGGCCCAGCATCAACGCCGATGTCCGTCACTGGGCCCGCAGCTGCCTTCGCTGCCAGCGCGTGAAGATACCGCCCGATGCAAGTTTTGATCACGTGAATTTGGACATAGCAGGGCCATTTCCACCATCTCAGGGCTCCAGGTATCTGCTCACCTGTGTAGATCGGTACACGCGATGGCCAAAGACCATCCCGGTCCCCGACATCACAGCAGAAACCATCGCCAAGGCCTTCGCCGGGGGCTGGGTGGCGCGCTTTGGGTGCCTCTCCGTCGTTACAACTGACCGCGGCCGACAGTTTTAATGTGCTCTCTTTTCGGCCCTTACGACGTTGCTTGGCATCCGTCACATTCACACCACAGCATACCATCCATCTGCGAACGGTATGGTGGAGCGACTGCCCCAAAAACTGAAGGCAGCCCTCACTGCGTATAACCAACGTGAGCGATGGAGCGAGGATCTCCCCATCGTCCTAGTTAGCATTCGTGCTGCACTAAAGCAAGACCTAAATTGAACGGCGGCGCAGCTCGTCTACGGCACCACCTTGCGACTACCGGGTGAATTATTTTCCCCGGTATCAACAGCAACGACCCCACAAGCCACTTCCACAAGCTCATCAGCTCCCCTAAACCAACTAGACAAAACCAAAGATAAAAAAAAAAATATCGCAAAAGTCATCGCACGCATTTGTATAGTTCTTATAGCTATCTTGGAGTGCGGTGTAGTTCAGAACCTTCAAAAAGACGTTTTACTATGTTACTATGTGAATTAGTATAGGCCAGTGGTTCTCAAATGGGGGTCCGCGGACCCTTTGGGGTCCGCGAAGGCCTTCTAAGGGTCCGCGAAGCCCTGCCTCATCAGTCAAGCCTGGCAATAAAAGTTTATTTTTTTCAGATTGAGCAGAAACGTTTCAATTTCCGGGTGAGTTTTCTGGTGCGTATATCAATGAGAGAAGTCTGCTTCACACTAGCCGTTTGTTATTTCCACTTATTGAATCATTACCATAGTTAACCTATACGTTTCCCTTCACCTCACCACGAACGGGGCCCTCCATCATCCCCGCCTATCCAAAAGGGGTCCGCGAAGCATCATTGGTTGAGAACCACTGATATAGGCCATAAACGTATGCTGTTGTTAGTAGTTGATTCCGTACTGGACGTATCTAAGGATGGATTGTCAGGTGACGTATTTTAGGTACATAATGTTTTACGCGTTGATTTATATCCACTTTCCGCCTTGTCCAATGTTGTCACCAGTAAAACAAGCAGATAAATTTGGAAGGGGAAAAAATGACAATGAGTCGAACTTCTGCCTAAAAGCTTAAAAAGAAAGGTCACACGCATCTTGCGCCGGACGGAAAGGTGATTGACCCGAAGCAGCGCATTTTCGCTACTTCCATACAGCGGCACCGGCACATTCAGGAATGTTCTGAACAAGAACACCCGATGACAGGCAATAATGGGCTGGGATTTCTTAGAAGAGTACAAAAATAATAAAATAACGGTCTGGGCCGAGCGGGACTCAAACCCCATTACTCTGCGTGACTGCCGCTTGCGTTGCCAACTTGGCCACGCACGCGACAATATCGCTTGTACTCCTTGCATCCTTGATCATCTGCACCGGTGTGCACCGGGGCACCGAGGTGCGCTCCTTCGTCTTCGATCAAGTTCACCGGTGCGCACCGGACGTCCTCGATCAACGGAGCGCACCCTCCCGGTGCGGCTTTTTGTTGTCCCAACGCGCACGAAGAAAACAGACGGTTTACTGGGTGCAGCCCCATCAGGCAGTTGTGGCCAGGAGCGGGAATCGAGGAGATGGCGGGAATAGCAACGCGCAGTCTATCGAGACGGCGACCTCGCAAAAATGAGCTCTGCCTCGCAGCGGACACTCGATGAATTCGCCACTGCGATTCTGACAGCGAGGACGGCGAGCTTCTTACCATCGCCGCGATTATCGGTGATTGCTGCGTTGGCAAGGAGCGCCCGAAAGTTATGAACTTGGTGGAAAGCGTTGTGAGGCGTTTCGATGACACCTAAGGTACGGCTATTATCTGGCGGAACACTTCCTTGAACCAACAACGATGGAAAAATATACATTTGGAATTGTCACCCGCTTCGTGACCCCATCAGCAATCACGTCCACGATGATCGTTAGTGTGTGACAGCTAAATCTGAGAGTAAGAAACAAACAAAACAAAAACGGGAGAAATTGACAGGAGACGGGCACCGCGCGCGGACGTACGCAAGAAAGACCGACCAGAACGTGAGGTGACGCATGGTGGCGGTCGCCGCGGTGCACCGGCGCGGCGCAGCTTGTCCTTGATGTTGCACTGACCTCGCACTGGACGACCGAGGAGCGCTGTCTACTGTTTCAGGGCGGATCCGGTGCGAGTTGATCGAAGATGCTATTCCTTTCACCTTAGACGCAGCCGACGGCACGAGCTTATGGGACCAATCGGACAGGGTCAAAAGCGTACCCTCACGGTGTTCGTAATGTTTTTGTATGTGTTCTATCATCTCTAAATGAATCCTAAGCAGAAAAGGCCCAGTGACTTTAACTTTTGGGGCTGCTAGATTGGCCCTATTAGCTCATAGAGGCGGATGCCTCTGCTGGAATTAAACTGAAACGAAGTATACAAACTATCCCTTATGCGGCGTTGACACCACGTACAAATGTACTAGAATACTAAATTCTTTACATTTATAGTATAAATGCGGGGTGCTTATTTTAGGCTTTATTGATCGCTTTTAAAATCTAATGAAGTATAATCACGTAAGTTATATGGCCAGGAGGAGGGGGATATTATATAAGTAAAAAATTGAAGCAGTTTACAACTCCCTGTAGCGCCGAATTGGAGCGCAGCTCTTGAGGAGGAGAAGGAAAGGGTACTGGGAGGGGTGGGTCAAGTGACCTCGGGGGGGGGGGGGGGGTCACGCGACCTGGGGGTCACGTGAAGATGACGATGCCGATGACGTCATCAGTGACGATGACGATGCGGATGCCGATGACGTCATCAGTGAAGTCACTGATGACGTCATCAGTGATGACGATGACGATGCGGATGCCGATGATGTCATCAGTGACGATGACGATGCCGATACCTCGGGGGGTCACGTGACCTCGGAGAAGGGGGGTCACGTGACCCCCCTCCCCCAGGTCACCGAAGGAGCCCGAGGTCCTCCCGAGGTCCTCCCGAGGTCCTCCCGAAGGAACCCGAGGTCCTCCCGAAGGAACCCGAGGTCCTCCCGAGGTCCTCCCGAAGGAACCCAAGGTCCTCCCGAAGGAACCCGAGGTCCTCCCGAAGGAACCCGAGGTCCTTCGGGAGGCCCTCGGGTCCCTTCGGGAAAATTTACCCATATGCACCGCGCGGTTACGCCGACGCCGACGCCGACGCCGACGCCGACGCCGACGCCGACGGCGACGCCGCTCAAGCCGGAAACAGGCGCCTAAGAGCTGCCCTCTAAGGCGCATGTTTGAGCGCTTTGGTTGTATTTTATCTACCCACCTCAATGTCGTCATAGGGGGGAGCCTTTGTAGAAATGAGTTGCGCAGGCATCCTCTTGCCTTGTGGATGTGCTTGCGCTTTGGTTGTATTTTATCTACCCACCTCAATGTCGTCATAGGGGGGAGCCTTTGTAGAAATGAGTTGCGCAGGCATCCTCTTGCCTTGTGGATGTGCCCAAGATTATGTCCGCTTCCCGGCAGCCGATGTCAAAATCTGGGCGTCGCTATCAGCCATATACTCAGGTGTAAGCTTTCTTCCGGATTCCTTCTAGGCGCTTCCTCGACCTCCGGCATGCTGTAAGAGAATTTGATCGGAGTGCTTTTCAATAAGCTTGGGGTGCGCCTTACTGACTTAGAGTTCTTGGGAATGCTCGCTGGTGCAAGAGGCGATAATACTTGGCGACCTGAGGAAGCTCCTTCTGCACTGCCTGTTCCCAAAAGCGTTTTTGTTTTGTTTGCCATCGGTGGCTGATTCTTAAGCTTCTGTTCGTAAATAAGTAGATACACCAACCTTGATGGCTATGATCAACATTGGCGGCATATAATCAGCTCCAGATCACGTGGCCGCTTGTTCTGGCTGCGAGTTGAGGGGGTGAACTATGCTCGTTTTTCTATATTTTTTTTTCTGCGACTTCGATTGCGTGTGGTGAAAAACAAACGGGTATTTCAGTGGTCATTAACGTCAGGGATCCGTTCTAAGAGGTATTTGCGCAAAATACAAAAATCGTTGCATCGCGCCTTTAAGCCTCTGTTCGTAAATTAGTAGATACACCAAAAATTTTTGCTGCGTTCTTTTACTTTAGGTTATACGCACAGCATCGCTAATGACGTAGTTCAACTCAGAAATCGCCAAGTTGTTCTATACTTAGTTTTACCTTAAGTTTGGACGCAGCCAATGATACGAGCTGGTAGGCCCAATCAGACCGTGTCAAGAGAGCACCATCATGGTGTTTGTGATGTTTCTGTGCGTGATATATCATGGCTGAACCAATCATGAACAGAGAAGGCCTAGTCACTTGCGTTTATGACACTGCTTGATTAGTCTCCTTACCTCATATCATCGTCTGTGTCTGGACTTAAGCTAAAACAAAGTAGTAAACAGTCCATTATCTCGTTTTGTTTGCTTAAGGTTTTTTGTTTCGATTAGTGGGAACCGGGATCTCGGGATAACGTCAAACACCTAGGAAGCGCGACTACTGGGCCTACATTAATAATAATGAGGAAAAAAAAAAAAAACGTAGCCCACGTTTCAGTGTCTCTACTCCCTTAAGGTTGCGAAAAAAAAAAGTAATAGGCATGTACTTTCGTTGAGCGCGTTGATGATGAAGTTAAAGACTAAAAATAATAAAATATGAACGACGGACGAAACAACACATCTAGAATAGGCGTGCTTGAGGGCTTTTTTATGTCAAGATTTTTGGAGAACTTCAATGGGGGCGTACACGCAAATAAAGCGATTTTTGTAGCTATTCATGCACTCCTGTATCCCCTTTTTCACTGGAAGTGTTGGTGTTGTTAAGCAGATTAGTAAAAGCACTAGACAGGTGCGGCTGCCAAATAGGTTCTAGACATTTTACTGCGCCAATGTTTAAATTTATGTTAACGAAAATACAAATATAGGTAGCTGTGACTGGTTTAATTCAAAGGCTACCTCATCGGGAATTAATGCGTGATTACGCGGTTTTTAGTTTTCAGCTTAAAAATACCAGACTGTTAATTTCTGATTCTCTTCTGTACAGATTTCCTACCACAAAATTCTGGCAGTATAGGTTTTACTATGGAGGGTATTCGCTCAACGCCATATTTGAGGGCGATGTTAAGAGCGCGTGCTCAGAACGAGCTTACATTAATAGGCTGCTAAGGCCGGCAATCTTAATGGGGCGGAATGAAAGCTGCAAAAGAACTGTGAAAAGATCGCTGTCAGTACGCGCTCAACAGTTGTGCACACAGCTATGGCCACCTGTGAACACTCGCTATAGGATAGTCGCAGTTTGTAACTGAAAGCAGATAATTTCTCGCCAAGTTCCGAGAAAGAATTACCGTGCTTTCTTGGTAGTGTTGCACAACAGGGCTTAGGAGATTCCTCAAAGTCCCCGGGTAATGACATTTTGCCAGATGATGAAAGTTAATACGTCTGTGAAAGTTACAAACCTGCTAAACAGGCTCGACAATTTCGGAACCGGGCCGATGCGCTCTTGAAGAACCTGTCGATGAAACCTGCTGTACGCGGCATTCACTTCACGTATTGAACATCAGAGGAAGACGTGTCGTGGTTCTTGCCACAGGTCTGACGGCTGGTCTGGCCCCGCTCTACCTTTGCGAGATCTCGCCCATCCGATACCGGGGGGCCACGGGTACCATCTACCAGCTGGTCCTGTCCGTGTCCATCCTGTTCGCCCAGCTGGTCGGCATCCCGCAGCTGCTGGGCAACGACGATAACTGGCCTTATCTCTTCGGTAAGTGGCAGTTGGAGTACGGATTAGGATATCTCTGTCAGGTCTCACCGAAACCGGTAACTGGTTGCCGGTTTACCGGAAACCGGTAAACCGGCAACCAGTTCGCTTACCGGTAACCGGAAACCGGTAAGCGAACTGGTTGATATTACATAATACATAATAAAATAAAAAAAAAACGACTGAAAACAAAAACAAAACCTAACAAAACTAAGACACGCGTCACTTTCTAGTTAAATATATTCCGTTCACCTTGAAAGTGTAGTGGAGGCGACGTGCTTGTTGCTCCAGTGATACGTCTATCCTTCGCCACGTGATCTCGCTCCCGCCTATACGCACGCGCAGAAAGCAAGGTGAGATGATGAAACGGATGTGGTTGATTGATCCGGCAAGCCCATAGCACCAATCGCGCTGTCAACATAGGGCAAATAGATTCTAAGAAGCACACAAATTGACCAGTACTCAATTCTCCGTCTTTTCATCTTATAGTCTCTTCGTCTTGCTCCGTCTCTCTAAACCATTTGGATCTCTCCCTCAGTAGTTTACACCTATCCGCTGACTTCGCCAGAAATGCTCGTATCACTTAAGCGTGCTCTCGATTCACTTTTCCTTGAACTGAAGAACGAAATTCTTTTTGTCTCAACCAACGTTATTACAATACTTTTGTGCTGGTTCCCTAACCATGTCTGCATTCTTGGAAATGATGCTGCCGACCCGGCATCAAGTTCTGTTAGTGACAGAATGAGTGCACAGAATACCTTACAAAATCAACCGCACGTTCATGAGGTGTGGAATTCGAGCCAAGTAGTAACTAGAGTGGAACACAAAAGATACAAGAAATTACAAACCATACAATATTATCTAAGCAAACGAGAGCGTTCCCGATATCCGGAACGCTCCTGTAAGGCGGTACGTGCTGATTACGAATCGGCCATACGTGCCTTACTCGTGGGAACATTTTACAGGGGTCCGTGCTCCAGTATCCCAAGCAGCACACTTGCTCGGCCCAGGCTTGGGCCAGACTGGCGCGAGCTAGAGACAATTTGGCTCAAGCCTGTCCCAAGGTGGCGCCAAGCTGGTCCAAGTATGAGCCGGGGAAGTGTGCTGCTAGGAATGCGAGCCCTGCAACATACTGTTAATCATCTTACACGACCAAGAATGTTACAAATATGTTTGATAATTTTATACAGAACCCAGATTACTACATTTAAATGTTTTGCTTAGCGTTTGACCGCTGATTTCATAGAACTCTGTTTTCCGATTTCTTAAGTATGGCAGACTTCTACACCAAACATTATTTTAATTATTACTCCGTAATTAATGTCCGCGACTTATAAATTGATGCACATTTGATGTTCATTGTTTTATCATATCATCAGCTGCTATAGCTCTCTTTCTCCTTAACCCTTATTCGCAATACTTGTGGTACTTGGTGCATGATAGCCTTAGTTTTTGTGAAATTAAACCCCAATGAAGCAACCGACCAACTATTGGACGAAAAAGTGAGTGGCGCTAAGAAATATTATAAAAAATCATGGTTGCTTTCGGGGGAAATAGGGAAATAGGGAAAACAGTGAAAAGAATGAAAATTGAAAAGGACCCCGGCGAAGGACTGAAGTTTTATTCGGACCGTGTAGGTTCGACGTGTGTACCTCCCTTACAGAAGATTTACACCACAGGCACAACAGACACCACTGGATCATTAGATTCCCGGAGCCTCGCACAAAACAAGAAATGACCCGAGTAAAATAAATTAATTATCGTTTTATTTTTTTACGATGTATAAACAAAATTGTATAATAACAATGTGATTTAAAATATTTAATTATAAATTCGGTGATTCATATTTATTAGTTTTTTTATATCCGTAGTTTTATTTAGCTTAATAGTGAAACGTTGCCCCTGAAAAAAACATTAGAGGTCTCCGAACTTTCTGCATTTGAAAATGTATGGCGAATAGTCCTGCAATTGTGGTACTACGTGAAACGTTCTTGGTTTAGCGCTAGTAACCTCCAGGCATTTCTTCTCAAGATGTGCCTTTAGGTCTCTCCACCCCTCTCCACACCATTGACTTTCTCCGTCGGGTCGGCCTGTGTCTATAGAGTATGGGGAATGACGGGTAGCGGGTTAACTGAATTTATGTGTAGGTGCCGTGACGTTAATTTTACCGCTAAAACTAGCGGGGAAACTGAAGTTCTGTATAGGTCACGCGACACGAAGTCACGTGACATCATATTCCCCACTAAATTTAGCGGGGAAACTGAATTGGCGTTGAGATGACGTGACGTTAATTTCACGCTAAATCTAGCGGGGACACTTAATTTGCGTATAGGTCACGTGACCATGTAACGTGACGTCGAAAGTTCCGATAAATTCAGCGGGAAAATTGCTCTTGCGTATATGCCACGCGATATGAAGCAATGTGACGTCATTTTCTCCACTAAGTTTAGCGGCGAAATTCGCGGTTACGCTTTTTGAGGCTTCACTTCACCTGAAAACCTAGCCTATAAACGTTTCAAGTTAATAATGCAGCGGCCGGTATACGGTGGTATATCAGGAATAAAACGGGTAACCACATTGTTTCAAAGGACCCCAACACCAAGCCTGCATAACGTAATTATTTAATGCTACGCCCACGACGTTCACGACAGAGGTTAACACTCAATCTTGTTTCTGGAGTCATAAAATACTTCCGGACATCCCGCTATCTCATGGAGGCTTTTGTGGAGTTTGGGGCCGTAAAATGGCGACTGTGTCAAATCTCAGTCCTTTGTTGGGGCAGAGATTATGGTCGCGCGTTAAGACGTCCAAGACGGTTTAAAGTCATCCTTAGTTCTTTCCTGGAACATGCCAGATCTTGGTTATTTTTGTTACGTAAACCCTACATTGTCTCAAGCAAAATACTAGGTAGGTCGTAAACAAATGGAGGCAGTACAATACACGAGGAAAAGTAAACAAAAATAGTACGTGCCAAGTCAACACCACCTTAAAATATCGAAGCCCGTGCATTGGCTTTCTCACGTCATCAAAGTGAGATTGATCGCAGACACAGAATGAACACCAGTGCTCCAGTTAGCGTCCGGCTGGGTTCGTATCCAAACAATGCGCCGCAGGAGGCCCGGTGTCGGGCCCCGGACCACGGAATCGCTGACTTGGCGCAGCCGCCATTCTAGTGTGGTATCGTTACGTGGAGGAAGAGCAGGCTGAACGCAGTCTTTGAGTATTCTAGGTGGCGTTGGTCGAGCGCACGGAGCCTACGTTTTGGCACAATGGTTGGTTATCTCCCGTAGCGATTTTATCGTAACGCGAACATACTCCATTGCGCAGGATTGGCGGGGTCTAGGATATCCGGGCTCATTGTTCATTAAGCACTTCAGATTTTTTTTCTTCGTTGCAGGCATAGGGGGTTGGTTGTTATCTTTAGAGGAGATAAAGGGCCACTTGACACTACGTGTGCGTGCCGTGTGGTGGAAGGAACGTGAGCGAGTGCATGGCTTTAGGAAACCTGTCCAAATACTCACGCAAAAAAAAAAAAAAAAAAAAGAAGCTTGTTTCTGAGGAATATGTTTACGTCCCTAGGTGATATCTATGTCGTTTCATCGTACAGCCCAGCGTAGATTTGAAGCCCAGCACGTGTGTGCTTGTTGCGTCTGAATGTAAGCAAGGCACACGCTATACGCACGAACTCTTTTAAGATGGCGCTTGCCAGTTCTTTAGTGTAACGATATATACACCAACACACGGCCATAACGTCACGCCGCTGCGATGACGATGATAATTGTAGGGCGCATGCGCGAACGCTCCACTTCACGCGAATGTGGTTCCTGCGCTTGCGCAGTATTCACACCTCGTGCGTAAACTGTGCGCGTGCCCACACCTCTTGTGAGCTTGTTCGTGAATCAGCGCGTTGGCCCATGGATGTGGTGATATGGGAAAGTGTCCTGAATAAACCCAGAGGCCTATGAGAAATGGTAACAAAAAATACCCGTATTTATTGCTGCATCGGTGGCTGTTTGTGCCCCTTCCCTGCAAAAAGTGCTCATGTTCGAACGAAAAATCCAACTCCAGAGCAGAGGCATGGCTCTCCCTCTCCCCGTCGGCAAGCCTGGCTCTTGCATGCCCCTCCCTTCCCCCTGTAAGTTGCCGCTGTTCTTGCTCCGGTGGTGTTCTCCCTTCCTCTCCCCGCCCCTTCCGGCAGCCGCCGCTGCGAAATACTCGAGTGCATGGTTGCGCTGTGCGGCCACGCTCCCTCGCCTCCCCACCGCCGCCGCCCAGTTTCCGTTTTCGCGTACTCTTCTCCCATCTACAGACCAGCTCGCGTACGTGCTTTCGCTCCTTGCACCGCAGGCGCAATCACGGGCGTCCCCGTTCTAAAAAAACAACGTTTCAGCAAAAAAGAAGAAACAGAAAGAATAAAAAATAATCACGTTTTTTTTCCAACACATGCAACATCTCGCCCAATCATTCCACCAGAGCGCATATCTCCTCACATGTGTCTCCTACATCAATTCCACTGAAAGCAAAGAACCCTTCTCAAAGATTGTACAGCACACTGGCTGAAGTCATATCTCCTTCGACATCCCTTTCCACAACGCAGCAGCTACCGCTTTCAATCGCAGCACACTTCGTGTGGTCGTTAATTTTTTATTTAAGGAATATGAAATTCTCCAATTTTAGCATTATCACCACAACCAGCGAAGTCTCATTCGCGCCAAATTTCAGCTTTCGGCGATGCGTAGTTTATTTTTGCGCGCCACAAAGGAGTTTCATTTTAGCAATCGGACTCTACATCGAAACAAATTGTAGTTACGGTAGCCTGTACAGGTATTAAACAACAAAACAGAAACAGAGTTTTGGTTTGTACAGTACGTTTTTGCGGAAGTCAATTCGTGCCTATCAGTGCTGCGTGACCTACATTTTGGTAAAGTTTCCAAATCGCGAAAATTGAAGGTCGCGAACATCAAGAACGTTTTAATTTACCATGCCGGCTCCTGACTATAGCTATTTAAATTATGTTCCTCAGTTGCGCTTTATAGCTTCGGCAGTGCAAGCCTTGGAGAATCAAATGCTTCCGACCTGTACACCCGTAACACAATTTGTGAACATGACACACCAGCTATACGGCGAGCAAGTACTCCAAATATGCGTCCTCTGGCGCATCAAAACTCACTCAAAGGGCAGCAGAAAAAAACGCGGAAGGAACGCACGATGACGAGGTGGTCAATCGCGCACCGTCACTGATGAATGTTCAGGAGGAACCAAAGGCACGTGACCGCTTTTGGCATGTAACCAAACGCACGAGATCCGCAAGGAGCAGACGAACTTGCACTCGTATTGTGCGCTAAGTCAACATAGAATAGTCAAAGCCCGTGTCCGTGCTCAATCTCGCTGGGATGACGCCAAAGTGCGAGTGCAATGGCCTTTATTTATTTAAGGTAGTGCTTGCTGAACACCATTATCAAAACTCTATTGTTAACGGTCGCGCTCATCTCGTACTAAATCTCAGGCCCAAAGGTTTAAAAGGCAGAGGCGTGTCTGAAGGTGAACGGCGTCAATTTTACTTTCAGGTGGCCTTTCAACTTGTTGCACTAAATAACTTGGAGTGTGCACTGGAAGCGTAATCTTGTGCCCCAGCCCTCCCAGAGCGCGAGCGAGCGGTTTTGAGGGTGGATCGTGGTATTTCTGAAGATGGCCGAGCGGCCGCTGAGCAGCTCCAGCGGCTCCATCATGCATGGAAGGGCGCGGAGAACGTGCATGGGTTGAGTCTGGCACGCAGACGCCAGTAGACAATTACAGCGTTGGGGGCATTCCCATCTTGGTGTTCGAATTCTAGCAGCTGGGCGGAAACGTTTGTCCCGCCAAGGGGTACAGTACAAATTCTCAATGTCTTTCTTTCCGCCAGACTTCAAAGTTGCACAGCATCACCGAGCACATTTCCGATGATGAACACTTCTTACTGCCGGACAGTCCAAGCGCGTACCGTAAAGGCCCGGTTACACACTTTCAACTCCTTAGGCCCGAGAGCTTAAAACCTCCTAAAATCGTTTACAACGAGAAAACACACTGGCACGCTGGCGCCATCTATGCGGTGACCCTGGAACTGTATTTTCACTAGAGCGAAGGTTCTGTGGTATTTGTGCGTGGTAAAACGCATGTACTACCTAAAATATACGTTTATAACATTGGCAAAAGTTTTTCAAACCAAAAAAAAAAAGAATGATGCGCGAGAAAAAAAAAAAAAAAAACACGAAATATATGGAAACTGCAAGTGTTCCACGGCCACCCGACAGTGTCTTTTCTTGACGTAAGATATTTTAAGAGGTTTCAAATCGCACGGTCCTAAGAAGTCGCAGGTGTGTGACGGGCCTTAAGTGCCATAGTTTTAAAAAAAGATGCACTGTACATTCGTCTTTCTTAGAGATGCCCACAAATCGAAATTTCATCACAAACACTGCCATTTACTTTGGAAAACGCCGATATTTTATTAAGTTTATTTTACGGGTATAAAAAGCTCAAGGTATAATTGCAGACGATAAGTTTAAGCAAAATCAAACTGTATAATATACCCGGGTATAGCTTTCGGCGGTATTGTGGAAGCGAGCCTGTTGGGTTGCGGAGTAGATACACACATCAAAGTGCGGATCATCTCACTCCGAGGCGATCGGAAAAAGGAAAATCGCGTAGGTTGAGTAAGTATTCAAGTTACGGGAGCGCACGCACTCAAAGGGTTTAAACTACATTGGCGCCGAAAGATGTCTCCGAAAAATATAGTATAACCACTTGGAACGCCCATTTCTTTAACAATGGTTGTTTAGTCGCTCGGATAATGCGTCTAGCCTCCCCGTGCTGAGGTCACCGAGGGCGTCATTTAGACACGCAGAACCTCAAGAGGCTGATACGCGTGAAAAAGGAGATAGAACCAGTCTGCTGTTTGGAGTGTCAACAAGACCTGAGAAACGTTTTAGACCCAGATTACAGCTAAAAGCTCCTAGCAACCTTTATTTCTAGCGGAGAAGGTGGGAGCAAAGTGACAGAGCAATAATACACAGTACAGCGCTTGTTGGGATGGACAGCTTGTTGTATCTTAACGAGGATACTTTAATGCAAACTTAACGTATGTAAAACAATGAAGTGCAACTGTGGATTTGACGCCGAACTGCTGATTCATTCGGTTATACTTTTTCCTGGCAGCTAGGTTTGACATTTTATTCAGAATATACAGCTATTTCACGAAATGCAGGACAAAAGTTTCCCACGTAAACTAGGCACTTCATAGGATTGATGTCGTATTGATGACTATCAAGAAAGTAAAAAAAAAAAAACTGATTTATCATTTTGTATAATTAACTTCCTATTTAGTGAAGGTAAGGGTACAGGTTTTAATCATATACGCCGACGCATTGTTGAAAGATTATGGTGCGGTGACTTGATATCTTTGGCGATTCATGTCCAGAGAACGAAATAACCGAAAGGCACGGGCCGAATGTGCACTGTTTGCTCGGGAAACGCTGGAAAATCACCACCGCCACGGAGTAACATAAAAGATATCAGCTTATTCAAATATGCTAAGAATAATAATTAAATGTTACTTACAGAAAGCGTACAGTTTTTTAATTATTTCTAAAAACGAAAACTGCATGTATGAACAAATGTCTATGTTTAGATATATCTGCTGATTCCAGAAAGATGCAGTCTCTAAAATGCGCTTCCGAGGTTTCAGTTTACTTTGGGCCGTTGACCTTCTGAAGCAGCCCTTGAAAGTCGGACCTTCGAGGGTGCGGTCAAATTAAGTTTGTTGATTTTGGAGTAGGATGAATCACTGCACTTGTCTATAGCTTAAAATAACTAGGTTACATTCAGTGGTTTTAGACACTAATTAGCAAGCGTATATTTGATGCTATTTTTGTTCTTACTAAATAAAATTTACTCTTTACTGCACAACTTTTAATTTTAAGATAATTTTATTCCAGGAGATCTAGACAACCATGGGTATACACGTACTGGCAGAGAAAACTAGTTTCAATGTTTTATAAAAATTGAGTCAGAAAAATATAGGTGTCTTGCATATTTGCAACATTTTGGAAATAATGCAACATTTCTAGCGAGATACTTAAAATGAATCAACCAGATTACAACGGTTATTTACAAGGGTCTATGAAGGATGCCTGTTCACTTGTTGGTGTGGTACAAGAGAAATCAGTTGGCCTTCTATAGAACAGTTCAAAAATATATTTGAAACAAATTATTTTACTTTACTAATAGTATATTATACAAATATATAAAAAAATACTCCGCAAGATATATTTGAAGTATATTTTCATATCGTTAGCTCCTAGGGTTAGCCTCGTCGCGCACATTTAGTTTCAGGAGGAAGTTACGCTACATTAAGGTCTCTTTTTTTTTTCTCGACTGGTGCCAACTGCGGCTCTACTGTCGATTGAAGCACCAACCTGACTGCCTGCCTCACTTGGCCATATGTGTGTACCGGATCACAAATATTCAAGAATATCGCGGTCATTTTTTACGGACAAAAATCACGAGGCAAAATAAACTACAAAAATATGACTTTCATGAATATTTCAGCGTGCTACGCACAGGCGCCAGAATATTTTGCAGGGTATCTCACTAATGTTTATGTCACATTCTATTCTTCACTTATTATGAAGATAATGTTTACATATTTTGCTAATTTTCTTTTTTTTGTGCCTGTAACCACCGTGTTGGTAACCGCGGTTCTGGATTGTGCGCTAAACTTTCTATAGAAAAAACCAACACATTACTTGCTATAAAGATTGATTCCTCACTATATCACTGCTACAATTCCCACCTATGCGACGAAAAACTGAGAGAAAGGATGAGACAAGAGCGCGATCAGCGATTTTTTGAACCTCCTCGAACGCTCGTACTGCGAACACGGGCCACAAACCACGTGAGCCTGATGGAGCAATTGCAAAACGTTTTGTAATACTGGCTATCTAGCATGACACGCCGGATTCTGTGACGTAATCTGTTGCTACTTGGGAATCAGTTTCGATGCGTGGGCGACTCTAAACAGCCAAGTTAAGGACGCGTTCGAGGCCCCTTATCAGTGTTGTATAGTTCGTGAACACATCCTTTTGTTTCAGGTTGATTACACTCAAGTCTAACGAAGGTTTCCAACGATCTGTTTACGAGTTTTTTTTATGCATCTCTTTAAAATGGTTTTTAGTGGAAATTAATAAGAAAACTCTCTATGTATAATGTTTGCCGGTATATATACTTTTTTTTTTTTTGCTCAGGAAGAGGTTCACTTTGTCACCGTCTGGTCTTTGACGCCAGTGCAGCACAACAGGCAGCGAGGTTAAAATTAATTTATTTATAAACGAAGGAAGAACATTTAGAAATAGGCGAACATCTGTGCACGCTTCAGAAGGAGGACCTTATACTTATAAGGGAAATGAAGCAGATGTGGGATGTTGGACAGCTTAGAAATTGCTTTCAGGAGGACTAAAAGAAATAATGCGCGCTCACTGGTAAGCATTAGAAAGAGCCTAACAAGTATTGAAAATATGCTGGAAAGCTGTGGAGACTTCCCGCGTTCCAAGTAGTTCTGGGCATCGATTAAAAGCTTCAACCCGATTTATCACCAACATTTAATCGGCTAAGAATTCGATTAATCCGTCTCGTTTATTTCTATGCATAATGCTAATTTTTTCCCTCTGTTAAATTTGTGATAAATGGCGAAATATACATCTTGGATTATGAATCAATCTCGATGTGTATTTGAGAACAGTACAAAGACACTCACACTTACAGATTATTACCTCAACTGCATGAAGAAAAGAGGTTCGTTGATATTTTCCGGCAAGAGCGACCTTCTTTGATTGTTAGCAATAGTCTCTGCTGCAGTAAACAGACATTCGGACGACGTTGAATTGGCCGGGACACGTGTAAGCTTCTTCACTTGTCTGGGGTTACAAATGTCGCCCCTACAATTCATTTTATTGTAAAATGTGATCTAAATTTTTCCCTTCATACGGGTGTATTCGGCTTCGTCTGCGTGGCGAAATCTTTTAATTTTTACTTTCTTTTGGTTCGTTAAAATTTTACCGTTTAACCGGCTAAAAAATGTAATCGCGTTTAAAGCATTAATTGTTTAGTCGGTAGGTTAATTGATCAATTGCCATTTGCTAGTTCCAAGTGTTCGTATCGTTGTGTATTTGTGGCTATGACTGAAAAATAGGGACCCAGGCAGCTGTAAAAAAAAATTCACCTCGTGCGATGAAGTCGTAAGGGTACGATTGACGAAAAACCGACAGATGTGCAATCAAATATTTTCCAAACGGAAGGGAAAGTGCACGAAAATTAAACACGACCTGTGAAAAGAGAGCGGTTGCTGGACTGTTCGTATGAGCGACGGCCCAGCAAACTTCAAAACATATAAAACCTAAATTACAAGTAGAAAAATAAATGTAATTTCTGTGTCAATCTGCAGCACTTGCGGTGATCCCATCGGTGCTGATGCTGATGTCGCTGCCCTTTTGCCCGGAGTCGCCCAAGTATCTGCTCATGGTGCGGTGCCAGCCAAAACAAGCCGAAGCTGGTAAATCCTTCGACGACCTTTGGAGACCTCTCGTACAACCAAAGAAAACTAAATGAAATGCTCTTAAATAAAGTAGTTATATATGATTGTTAACGGTAATATACCTCAGACTTAATGAACGGCGTGATTTTTCTTATTCGTAGAAAACATCGAAACAAGCTTGCTGTCTTTGTATTTCGACCAATTCAGGTTTTTTCGTTCAAGTCATTAGCAATCCGCTTGTTTTTTCTGTAAAATCAGAAAAAAAAACAATATAAGATTAGACATAACTGTTTAACCAGTGTTACACCTCATTTGTTAGTTAACATTACAGTTATTTTTTCAGTAAATTAGTTTATTAGATAACTGGTAATTGTTCTAGTGATGTTACACTAAATTATTTGTGTAGTATTACATTTATTTGTTTGAGTAATACTACATTTAATTGTTTCGGTAGTAATACAATGCTTCTTTTAGTAACGTTACAATTGAAATATTTTAGGAAAAGCCGATAGCTGACCATGTTGAATAAACCTGAAACTGGGGCTGAAGTGAACAAATAAGTTAAAGGAGCAGAAAAGGACTGGAGGACGTCTCAAACTCAGCTACCAAATTTATTTAGTCCGCCCCTTTATATAGCCCACAAACAGCCACCACCAACACAAAAGGGCAGCCTCTAACCAGCTTGTGGGCTATATAAAAAATCGGACTAAGTAAACCTGGTAGCAGAGTTTGAGACGTCGTCCTGTCCTCTTCTGTTCCTTCGACCTATATGTTCACTTCTGCCCCAGTCTCAGGTTTATTCGAAATGGTTAACTTTCACCAGCTCACCTGCACCCTTACTATATTATCCCTGATAGCTGATTCAAAACGATCATTGAGGCCCAGACTCGACATTTTTATCCCTGGAGAGTGGGGAAATAGAGGGACAGAACAACACGAATCTTCAGACTCGATCGGGTTTCATCACATATCTGCACAAGACGTCCTTATTCAAAGCTGTCCGTTGGTCATAGCGTATGCCACTTCACAACGCGGATGCAGTCGTGACACAGACAGAAAAAGTTTCGCCTATCCGTGGGAACCAGTTAACAACTTGGGTTTCGTGTCTGAAAACATTCTCCCCATTGTTTGTGACGCATTTGTTTGTTTCCTCGCTTGTTGTGCAGCGTTGATACGCCTCCGTGGCACGCGAGATGTGCTCTTCGAGATGGACGTCATGAAGAGTGAGGCCGAGGCAGCGGAGTTTGTTCCCAAGGTAAGACCCTCTATATATTGTACATGATGGTCGCACACAACATCCTTATAACGCGTGAAATAAAGTCCTTGCTTTGAACACTGTCTTCGCTGACCTAAGTTGAATCAAATCATGCTATTCTGAGTATAGAGTTGAACTATATGTGCATTGAAGTTTAAATTATGCCAGGCACAAAAAAATATAAAAACTTCTAGTAAATATTATTTACGAAATAGAAACTTATAATCACGGTTGCTTTTGAAAGGTTTCATTCTCTTTTGGATTTGGCAATACGTGGTGTCAGCAGGACCAAGCAATATGTGCATGTGCTAGGTTTGAAAAAAAATCTAATTGAAGGTAAACAAAATGAACGCTAACTTTTTGTCAGATTTATTCAATAAATATACAATTTAAATAACGTTTTACCTAATATATGAGTGTCTCCAGCTTGCTTTTAAACGTTGCAGAACCATTGAAAGCGGTTTCAATACACTTATGTGTGTAGAAAAATGTATAGGAAAAGTAATTTCTACTACACTTACTTGTGCCTTGAAGAAAAAGCAATCGCAACAGTTTTTTTTACTATACTGCGCCTCTCTGTACCCTTTCTTTAAAACTAGGGCAGCGTGACTTGTGTTTTTGAATGTTAGTGAACAAGCGTTAATTGGATTAATTCATCGAGACACCAATATATAAGCCACATGAGATAAATTTTGAATATCTTATAAAACAGCTTCCGTCTTACTTAAGCCTGAAGATAAAGGTGTCCCACTAACGTTTACAGTCAGTAGCGCACTCTCATGTTGAAATGCGGCCTGCCAAGGAAGCTGGAATAGGTCAATGCCCGATGCCGACCAGTCAAAATGATACTACCCTACATCGCGCACCAACCGAACTGTAGAAAACAGAAAACTAGTGAGATAATGACATTAAAGAGGGGGAGGTCACCGGTGCATTTTACCTGCTTATGATACTGGAAAGGAGGTTGGAGCAACGCACTGCTTTTTCATCAGCATTTGAATTGCAGTATTTACGTTGCAGCTCAAAAGCGAAGTGAAACAGGAAGCTCAAAAGTCCGATTTGTTCTTATTTTAACCCCCAAAACAACCTTTCTTACTTGTGTATTATTGTGCATTTCTTAAGTAAGGGTTTTAATCAAAAGTGTGTAACGATACTTAAGACGAAAGCATCATTTACTTAAAGTATCTCAGAAGAAAATCTGCTTCATGATTTTTTTTTTTACAGCAGTGGTCTGATGTGAAATGGGAAAGAAAAATAAAGATGATTTAGATCGTAATTTAGATAATGATTTATATTGTGATTTAAGACATCCGTTTTACTATGATAATTTAAATGAAATCTTTCCAGCAAAATAATCCCGAAAATAAATTTGCATTTACGGTTTGTCTATCATTTGATTGCTCTTATGTGGTTTTGTTTTGTATTTAAATCAAATAATCATCGAGCAAGAACGATTTACGGCATCCTGAACGAGAACGAAAAAGTGTCGCTCTTCTGAGCAAATCACAGCGAGCTTTCTTTCTACCTCCCACTTGATTCGTCAGTTACGCAATGTTCTGATACGAGAAAGTCAGGAAACTGACTTTCTTGTATCAGTCAGGATCATAGCGCAATAAAATTATGACGCGAAAACAAAAGCAATAAAGCTTTTTCACTAACTAAAAAAAGTCAAGCTGCTTTTCTATATCGGGGTTTATAACGTATAGTAATAAAACGTGAGGAATTAAGCAGTATTTAAAAAGTTACAATTTGGAATAATTCTTTCTTTCTCGTCGGATTGATCAAGCAATCTTTCATGTTGGAAAATACATCTATTGTCGGGGGCTGCTTTTCTTGGCATTTCCGAGAAGAGGAGGAGCGCGCGCGCACAGCCGTAATCAGCGCTCAAATGGGGAGAGGGCACGGGTACCTTTCACACCCTTGCCAAGAAAAGTTGTCCCCAAGTATAGTGATAGATAATATTTTTTTCTCTAGCTTCAGCGGTTTAAATACAATTAATCTTATTTATTTATTTATATAAAATAAATCTGATTTCAATAAAATACATCTCATCTTTTTTTTTTCAAAAACGTACTGATTTTTTTTTTACTTTTGCCATGTGATTTGTGTCAAACTTCTAATCTTGGTATAAATCATGCTTTAAGTTACCATGATTTATTTTTCCGCCCTTCTATGGACAGCTTTCAGATCTACCTTAATTAATATGTATAGTGATGAAGAGTTAGAATAAACAAATATGGCGCGTGTTTTATGCTTTTTGAATAGGGGTGACGGCACGATTCAATTTCTGTTCATTATAAAAATTGGCATTCACAGATTTAAAAGTTGTAGTTGTATCAAAACGGGAACATCAAATCTGTCTTATGTTTGTTTGCTGGCTTGAATTGCAGTTGTGAGATTAAATATTGGAACACCCTTAGTCCTAGCAGTAGATCACATCTTTTTCTGTATTACTCCAAACCATTAAATAGAGTTATTTAAACATGTGTGAATGCTCTTGATGTGGGCCATACATAACCGATAGGTGTAACGGGCTGGTTCATTGCAAAGAAATGCCTCATGTGGGGTGGAGCGGGAATAATAGGCAGTTACATGTCTAGCGTTACCCGAACGGAGTGGCACTGTTGCCGGCGCTGGCACTTCGAAGCATTCTCTTCAGCGCTCTCCAGGAGCCATACTGTGGCTGCGGTAGCCAGGCGGTACACCTTCGCTAAAATACCCATATGAAATCCCCCTAAATGCATCAGTCACACCATTCTGTCCCTCTTTCTATCAGGTGACGCTTCAGGAGATGGTGCGCAACCTGGCTCTTCGTACCCCGCTCATCTTATCACTCATGGTGATGCTGGCGCAGCAGCTCTCAGGCATCAACGCGGTACGTAGCGCTGCAAAACACTCGGCAACGCGTGATATATCTGACACGTGGCGCACTTTGTATGTGGCATGTGCCCGAGAGCCAAACTTGCGCGCAGTAGTTACCACCTCATTACATGGCTCACCGTACGCATTCACGCAACTCTGTGTTTTTGTTTAAATTTATGACAATCTTACTAGACGTCAAAGCTGTTCAAATAAAAAAGTTGAATAAAAATTTTGTAGCAGAACGATAATGAACCCGAACGATACACGATTCTCGTTTTGCTAAAATAGTAATGCCCATTTTTATTCTGTGTAGCTGCTATGACAAGTGTGTTAATAACTTCTCATTTTGTTTATAATTGCTGCCAAAATCAGGTAGGAGATTGTAGGACCACTTTAATACTTAGACAATACACCTAAATGTTAAACATCGCTCGCCCAGCTGTTCAGCTAATTCATTTAATTTTACACGCTTCTCATTCGCTGCAAGTAACTTCGATGCCTGTTATTAAAGACTTCGCAGAAATTCCCATTGGGTTAATAAGAAGAGGGTTGGCCCGTTTTAGGTAAAATTGGTTTGAAGATTATGCCACAATGAAGATATACGACCCGAAGGAGTTGCTATTTGTAGCACTAACTTGCAAAGCTGAAAAACAAACCCTAATGCAGAGATACCAATGCCACTAACTGCTGTCTACGAATGAGAAATGTTTACAGTCCCACTAAACGCCTGGGAACCCAAACTTCTAAAACACGTGTGGGTATACGTCATATATCATATAAGCCTTCAAAATAAACTAACTGTCGCCAACCACAGAAGTAATCTGGTGGACCAAAGAAGCCGAAAATTTTGACCTGCGCAAGGTCCCGCTCGATTTTCGTACTTTCCTTGTTCGTCAAGGGGATTCCAGAGAAATTCGTCTGGAGAACTGGTGCACTCCATGTAATCTGTTAAATTGAACTTTCTAAATGCAATGCCGAGTAGCTGCTCCCCCAAAAAATTTCAACCAAGGACTTTTTGTCCGCCAGGCGAAACGCCCACAAACCATGCCCCCCTCCCCCCCCCCCCCAAAAAAAAAAAAAGTAAATAAATAAAATAAGCACTTAGTTGGTGGCGCGGGCGGCTCTGATGTTCAAGTCAGCATCTCCTGCACCGGCGTTCACGACTTGAACATTCGAAATAAACCATGAGCTAAAAACAAAACAGGCTATTTTCACTGGCGCCTAGGGCAAGGTCCCACACAGTAAGACACCGCAGTCGATGTTGTTCGACCAGAGGCCTCTTGCGGCAATTTTATACGAGAACATAGTGGTATGATCGAAGTGGCGTATGCAATTCTGGAGGAAATGTTTTCTAGTGCTTGTATGTTTGGCTTACCTAAAATTGACAGATTTTGATGCAGTGCATTAAAATCCATATACTGGAATGAGCGCGTGGTTTCATTTAGAGGGCAACTCCACTCAATTTTTACAATTTTTGGGTAATGATCTGTTTAGTCGAAGTCGGCGACCCTGAATCATGAGATATAATTTGTTTTTCGGTAGTGTGTATAGTTTTGTAGATATCGCGAATCGAAGTATCGTTCCGGCGGAACGGCGAAACCGAAACTACCGGCTGAAGCAGCTTGGCAACACTGATATTAATGGCGCGTCGCCGGCATGACTTAGTTCTCGTTCCGCGCTTCTGAGCCGACGCACCGACAATGTCGGCTCAGTCGCACGTGGAGTTTCAAAACAAGGTAGGTTGCACATTTTCTTTTTTTACCGCTTCACTTTGTTAATATGCACCAAATGTAGTAAGTTTTAGTGTGTATTTATAAATTTGCCGACCGAAAAGCGAATCCGACACAAACTGCTATAAATATGACGCGGTCAGTGCCGGCGCAGCGTGACTGCATTTGTTTCTTGCTCGCGGACCAAGAGAAAAATAAATAATGGGAGATAGATGGACAGATGTATCCACCAGCCGTCTAAGTTGTTAAAGCTAATGTGCCTTTATGTGCACGCTAGTTAGATCAGCCGCGACCTGCTGCGTCCGGCCGATCGTGCTGGAGCAGCCGGCGGACGGTACGCGAACAGCTACGGCACCGCGTCGTTCTTCAAAGACGCATTTTTCGTGGAGAAACCCGCAACAGTCAGCAGCCGCAGATCCCGTGTGTAGGTGTCTGACGTAAAGTGCTGGGAGCAGAGCTTCGCGTTGGAGCTTGGAGTCGACGGTCTTCCAAATTCTATCCGGCGAATGGCACCGACCCACACCTTGTGCCTCTTCCGGTCTCTTGGGAACTGGTGGAACCGCAGCTCCGGGTTGCGCACCGGATTGTTGGTGCAACCCACAGCACTACAAGTCGTGCTCGACATCGCCCAACGCGAGTCCGGGGAGTCTCTCCGGCTCCACGATACGCGCGTGAGCGAGCAGCACCGCTTCGCTCTCTTCCGCGCTGTTGCGGAAGCAATACCGGAGTTAAATTAACTGCCTGGACGCTAATGAAAATAGGAGAACACAGGATAACGTGGTAAGCACCTCTTGCCGTCAGCGGAATCGCAGAATGCCACGGGAAACGAAGCGTCCGCGGCGTCCGTAAGAGAGCGTAGGACTAAACCAACGTTACTAAAACACTCAGTTGGGAAACTCACCCTTGAAACCTGGGTCGCTGACGCGAGCCAAATACGATTACAGCGCCACCCGTTAGTGACGAGTTGAAACAGGAAAGTTGCTTTATACAACTACTGCAAGATGGCCCTTCGAGATGGCGCCACCGGCCCTTCCGTGACTTGACGGAACCAGTAGGTGCAGCCGTGCAGTTCACGGAGTGGCCGCTGCGGGAGAAATGGCTGCGTTGAGATCGCCATTAGCTCGGTTCTCGAGTACGGATCGGAGCCACTTTTTCAGAGCAGGCTCTATGGCAGTTTCCCAACTGAGTGGTTCTAGTAACGTTGGACTGAACCTACGTCATTGCCCAGTGTTGCTTCACTAGCTCACCCGGTGCCAGCGTTGGTCACCCGCTTTCGGGCCGCTAACCGAGCCGGGAGAACATTTTTAATATTGGTTTTAATCGGTAATGCGGCGTCGGTTTGACGTGATATTCTGGGTATGACCGTATTTTGACCCCCTAAAGCGATATCAGTCATTTCGATAGGGTCGACTTTTTTAGTGGAGTTGCCGCAGCTTTGACAGCGTTGTACCTGCTGTCGTTATACAGAACAGAGAGTGCACACGTTTTCAAAATCTATATACTGGAATGAGCGAGTGGTTCCATTTAGCTTCTCATTTTAATTGTTAGATCAAGCCCACGCGCTCTCATAAACAACTTTGACAGCGTTGTACAGTGCCCCTCAAACTTAACGCCGCCACTGGGTTCCCCAGCATTGAGCTCGTGTCGGCTGCTTTCTGTTAAATTTCTCGCCAAAACGATCGGGATTCCTTCTCAGGGTGGGATATAAATCGGGATCCCAAACATTCTTTATATAGTTCAATCGGCCGCCGCAGGAGCTGTCAGAAACGGTCCATGCCGTGGCGGCGTTAAGTTTCAAGCGCACTGTGCGTGCTATAGTTATATAGAACACGGAGTGCACACAGTTCCCAAAAACAACTCGGTTTATGGGATCGCCTGATCGCATTTCTAAAAAACCATCTTTCCAGAATATTTTCTTTATTAAGTAGTTTTAATATTCAGCTAAAATGCTTCTTTCGTTGCGCTTAAAAATACACCGTCGACAACACGATAAGACAGTTTGCAATATTTAAGATCTATCGAAATTGCGAATAAAGCATTTATTGCATGCAGAATAGAGATGATATTGCTTAGGTACCAGCAGAAACTATTTTAAGAGGTTCCGGTACCTCCGATCCTTTTGAGGTGATATTGATATTTGTCGTTCGTGCTTCAGAAATATGCTCTCAACCTTGTTCTCTTCTAATCCAAGATTTTCATGCAGCGTTTTCAGCGTTACGGACGCAAGCGCACAGCTTTGCCGAGTGTTTTTCCCCCCCGCCTTTGACCGTGCGAATAAAGCACAGAGCAGCGCTTTTTGTTTTTCTGCCTAGGCTAGCTCTACGAGCAACTTGTGTGATGGGTTATTGCAGCAAAGATATATTAGATTAGCTAATGTTTTACCTGGTTCACATCCGCTGAGGTTTGCAAAAATTTTGACAATTCTGATATCTGCAAAATGCCTGACCTTCAAGGACGGTTCGATGAAATATTCACTGTTTTCCTTGACATTTTTTGTGACATGACTCACATGTTACAAGCTTACAAGCTTTGACATATACCCCTTCAAAAAGTAGGCCCTATTACTGCCGATCTGAAAGTACTCCAAAGTGGCGTGTACAAAAAGATAGAAACACACCATAAAGATACAGGTCTACCCATTGTATACAGTCTTTTGGAAGTGATTATTATATCAGTTACTAAGTTTCCAGCTCGGTGTTTTTTGCTCACGCCACTTTGCAGTATTCTCAGCTCGACCGTAAGAGTACGTAATTTTGTAAGGGGTCTGTTGTATATAAATGAAACATCAGAGATTTTGGCAGAAGAGCCACTTTGACAATCGTAACACGAACATAGCACGTGTAATTTGTAATTTATTGGCACCGTCACTAATTGAGAGGAGAAGCGCAGGGTGTCTCTCTTGAATATTCATACTCCAGCACGCGCTCGTTGCCTTCTGTTATGCACTGCGCTGACACCTAGCTGGCGTCAGCGTCGCCGCCAGCGCATCTTGCAGCGTCTCACAACGGGCCCGGCGCTACCACGCGGCAACGTCAGACGTGGCGTCTCTCGCATTGTGGCGTCTCTCGTCCAGCTTCGGCGTTTTTGCCACTTGAGGCGCGGTCGGGGATTCATTGACGATGACGTCATACGCAGGTTTCGTGTTATAATATTAATAATAATAAAATCTTTATTTCATTTAAAGAAACTGGTGGATCAAAAGGGAAAAAGCTTCAACAAAGTGGTATTGTTTAGACTAGGTGCTATTCTTTAGACTTGAGCAAGCTTTTAGAGAATCGAGGTAGGACTATCCGATACGACCCTAATAACATGTATTTTGTTTCGTGTCTCTTTTGGCAGGCCATCTTTTTCTCGACGGACATCTTCATGACGGCCGGCTTGGACGCCGAGGGCGCCATGCAGGCAACCCTGGGCATGGGCGTGGTCAACGTGCTCATGACACTTGTTTCCATGGTGGTGGTCGAGCGCGCTGGAAGGCGAACCCTGCTGCTCGCCGGCATGGCCGGCATGGCCTTCTCCACCATCGTGCTAACGGTCACCCTCGCCTTCAAGGTAGGCCACAACCGAAGGTTTCCACGAGTAACACCAGAAGAACAACCCTAGATTTGGCACTTTCTTCGTGACTGAGCTGTTTTTTTATGAGCCGATGCCTTGTAAAATATGTAAGCCCCACGCCTGGAATGGTCCTCTATCCTATGAATGCCATCTCCCTTGGCTAAGGGCCAGGCAGATGCCGCGTGCCTGCTTGGCGGCAGACATAAAAAAACAGCTCAATGGGCGTCCATGGGTTTGCCGAGGACCCCGCATTTACCAATGGCCAAACTAAGTGCAAGGCCTCCATGGCCTTATTTTTGTCGACATTGTTTTTACTCGTGCATCGAAAAAGTTCCAATGTTCAAGCTGTCAGAGCGTTTGCCAAAAAATGACCGGTCATTGTGCGATGTAGTAGCCGACGTGTGGGCTGTTCGGGAGCTACCGAATTAGATATTCGTTGGTTGGATTGGCTTGTGTTAGGTCAATCCTCCTGGTGAAGGATTGAGGCGGACTGGGTCCAATAACATAAACCTGTTCTTCTATTCTTTTTTTACCCGACCGTATGCTTTATTCTGCGATCCTATAGGCTATATTGCGATCGTAAAGTAAAGATGTCGCAATTTTTGTCGCACCTCAAGTTTGGCATTGAAATGCAGAGATCGACTGGTTTCTCAGTCGGTTTTGTTTTTCGAAAAATGGGAAGCAGCTTGATTTCATTAGCAGTTTAAACGACAAAATCCAACATAGTTCAAATGCTCTAAATTGATTCTGTATAAGGTTTGATTTTAAATGCAATAGCATTTTACTTACACTGATGGCGACACCGTTGTGGGAACATTTAGGCATCAATAAACGCCTAAGCGAAGCTTACTAAGGTTCTTTTCTTTCCGCGGCAAAACATGAAACGTGAAAAACATGAAAAAAAAAAAAATGACAGCCTATGTGTTTATTCCCTGACCGTTCTTTACCAACGTTTAGTCCGTCTGTTATTTTTCTGTCGTACCCGAGCTCAGATCTCGTTATATGAATCTCGTTGAGCGTAAACTTGACTCGTCATTCATTTATTGACCTTTCCCCGCACCTATTTGTTTTTGTGCTGGAGTTTTAAACAGACGAGCGTTTCTGACTTGCTGCCACAAATTATAGTGACGGTGTTTCACTGGCTGGTACATAAGTTATGCCTGCATGTTGGTAATAGTTGTTAGTTGATAAGGAAGGTTTTCTTGACTTCGCCAATGTTGAGCTGTTTTTTTTTTTGTTTTTAGCATGCATCCCGTATTAAACAACAACAACAGCAACAACAACGTTGTTGTTGTTGAAAGGTTCTTGGATATCCCAACACCTCTTTCAGATCGTGAAGAACAATTTCGCCTCAAGGATTACCGACCCCTGGCGCAATAGAAAGGTAGCCTGATGATGAGGAACTGTTTCGCATAAAAAAGAGCTGAAAAGTACCCTTTATAGGTTTTTCACAAAAACAATGCTCATGAGCATTTTTGAGGATGCTTAAAAGAACTTTTAGGTTGCAAAATATGGACAAACCGAAGAACCCTTAAGAGTTCTTTTACGACCAGATTTTTTAGAGTGCGAGTGTTGTGCACAGTGATTTTATTTTGCAAATTCGGGTATCTTCTCGCTCATCACAAGGAATACATATTCAAAGGCACCTAATCACGCGAAAAAGTTGGTTATAACTTGCTTACCTAGTAAAGCATACCAATCACGTAGACAAATTAGATTGTGTGCTCTGCCGCCTCCCACACAAATATACTTATTTACATGATTACCATATATTACATGACTACCACTACGTGGTTTCCCCTTCTTTACATGATTACCAGTACATGAAAACCGCTAATTTACAAACACCGGTTGCCTTGAACGCACACTCGAATAATCCTATGGCTCCAACGTTTTTCCATCGTTTCATGTATCAAAGAAAAACATTGGAGTACAGCTTTGCATCGATTAAGATTTTCGAATTTTCACGAAGCATCACATGATAATCGAAAAACGTATGCCGGGCAGGCGTCAACGTGTTGTAATTAAATTTACCAGTTCAGTTTATTCAACTGCAGACACGTAGTTTGTATGAATTGATGGCAGAAAGGTTCCGGCAGTGTTAGCATTAATCAAAGTAAGGAACCGGTATTTGGAAAACTAAAAAGGTAGAGAAAGTATGGGCTTTTATTTTCAACTGTTAATGCGTTAGAAACCTTCGGACTGTATCGCTTCGTGGTACGTGCCTGCATCACTTAAAAAAAGAATGGAAATTAATGCGTTTGAAACAACAAATTTTCCCTAAATTGCAAATTGAATATTCATATGAGTTTAGAGCAATCTTGATTTTTGATGAACCCAGTGGCCATATTTGTTTCGCTTGGAGTTCGGAGCTGATTTTTGCTACAGACGTAAAGGTTTAATTAATTTGCGCGTTCGTCTGACGTTAAAGGGACGATGAAATCATTTTTCAACTTCTTCCTGCAAGGTTTTATTCCTCAACTCAAAAACGGAATGAGAAATTAAGTGGTCGTGAAGTGCTCGGGCACCAGAGGCGATGACTCGAAGCTTTCACCGTGCTTTTTAAGCACACAATGAAACTTGCTAATCTCAAGGGATGATCATTGACGCCACGGCGCTCATTGTCCACAAACGGGAATCCAAACATTCGTCGACGGATTGATTGCTGACGAGCGCATACGTCCGAGTGACGCAGTGCTCGTGTCCAAGGCGTGAGCTGAGTTTGGCTGACGTGCTCGGGCACAGCCATAGCCTCCTCTATACTATCAAAGCCTGGCAGTTCGATGATGGAGCCATAGAGTGCCCGGTCGCAGATTTGGAGCGCGAGGATCCAGTAGCAAGCAAATTGTTGTTTGTATGTTTATACAGCCGGAAGTTAGTCTGCCTCAGTGGGCGTCTGGTGTCTCAGCTGTAGATGAGCAATTTAGCCAGTGCGGTACAACCGCAAACTTGGGGTCTTCAACGTGCACCACGCCGGCACCACGCCGGTACGATGCTCATCCAGATCGAAACGGGCAGGGGCGGGGATTGAACCCAGGACCCTGGGTTCTGCAGCGCGAGCTTTCGCTCCACGTGCTCCGAGCTGGTGTGCGCTAGACCGGCGCACAGCTTTTGCAGCGGCGAGGTCCCGAAACATGATTTTCAAACCCAACGAGGAAAGAAACGGCAGCCTGACGAAGGCGAGAAGCACGAGCGGACATTCCATCGCCCGGGACAAGTGTGTTTCGGCGTCTCGCCGCAGCGGGGAGACGCCGAGCGGCACACATGACTTGTCTGCCGCTCTACCTTTTCACTTTCGGCGGCCGCGTCTCGTGGCGATCTGCCAGGCTTTGTCAGTATTAAGGAGGCTATGGCACAGCGGATGCATCATTTCATAACTCCTTTCCTTCGAAAGCGGAAAGCTTTCGAAGGAAAGGAGGTATGAAATAGTCCGCTATATTTTCAAATTTTCCTAGCGAAAAACTGGTTTTAGGCTTTCTACGTTCGTGTACTAGCTTGATTTGGAGCAATAAATGATATGCGATTCCTAAAATCCCAATTTATCCCAGCCGAGAATTCATTTCATGGCCCTTTTAATGAAACGATAACGTCTTCAGAACATCTTGGCTTCTCGTACTTTTCCCTTGAGCATAATGGGCGTAGCTCTAAATCCCGTTGCATCATTCCAGACAGGAGAAGTATAGTTGGACGAAACTTATACTTCCAGCAAGGAAAGTGTAAACGATCCCGCTCCCGGACGCCATAAAAACCCGGGACAAAGCGAACAGGAAAAAACATTTACATACGATCAGCGATTCTTTTTTTTTTTTTTTCTAGTTTCCGGGGTCGCTTCTTTTTTGACGTTAGAAATTTTGTGGTCCCCAGTATATATATAAGCTTCAGAGGCCAAGTTACACACACCATCACAAAAATTTGAGTTTATTTACGCTACCGCGTAACGCGTGTCACGGCGACAGCAGTTCGGCGCTCGCGTAATTAGTTAAGATTGTGGTACCCGTGTCCTCTCCGCGCCGCCTCTTCAACATGATTCTGAGAATTTTCAGCTCATTTACGCTTCTGCTCTCGATTTCGCTCCGGTGCCTCATCCGTACTTCTACGGCTAGCCTCCTCGGCGCGCCGTAACTGAAATCAGCGTTCTTCGGATCCGCAACGGACTTTCTGAGGTCTAGTCATAGAGGATGCAAGTTCGTCTGCTTGGATGGTCGTGCGCATGGGCCAGCACAACGATGTGTCGCCTGCAGCGTCTCTTTCGAACGCCTTGCCTCCAGCAAGCACTCGCTGGCTTTCGCCGCGCTCCTGCGTCGCGTTCACTCTCGAGTCCCACAAGACGCCGAAGCGTTGTCGAAGGTAGAAGGAAATGGAATGAACACCGCATTTAATTCACAGAAATTTGTCCTGGCGATAGCTCTTTCTCGAGCCACTAAGTGAGCTACGCTTAGAGTATCGGCACTCTGTTCCATGATATTGTTGGGGGGCGCCGCCATCTTGATGCTTGTGCAGAGCAGACGCAACTGCCGATCGTCATGATTCAAAAGTGCGACTTCTTCAGCATTATATTCGGTGTCAGGAAGCTCATGTATTATTGCTTTGCTCTGTCGCGAACGGTTTAAACATTTGTGCAGGAAGGAAAAACGCTTCTCGTTATTTCAGATAAAGCTTTAGATAACTGGAAACCATGATTTTAACCAACAACATGGGTAAGTGTCGTTACTCTGAAGCGTAGTTTATTTAGTGGCACTAGCTCATTTTATGAAGAGGTTGACTAGTCATCGACAGGTTGCTGCTCTGAACCCGGCTCAACGGAGATAACTTTTTTGTTTTCTTATAAACTCAGTGGCGGCGGCGGCGCGCGCACAGCAGGGAGTCCAAAGTGTGGTCTCAAATCTGTTTTCCCCAAAATTCGTATCAATTGCAACTTTTTTACATCCAAGAATTACCTTCAGCTCAGGGAGTTTCTGGACCTTCTAACTTTTTACTGTTGTTTCATTCCCAACTGCGCGTCAAAGCATGTGACCTCTGACTGATGTGCCAAGGGTGTTAATTTCTTGGAATATGTACCAGCCAGTCGCTCTTTCAGCAGCATATAGGTGCATCTCTCCTACGCTACTCTGCTTGTTTATCTCCATCATAATCTTCCTGTGAGCGTCATGGTAGACTCCTCCAACGTGGCTGTTGGCGCTTTTCTGCAGTAACTGCCTCCCAACACATGTGGCAGCTCATCGCCTTCTACTCCCGGACGCTAACACGCGCCAAGTTCCGCCACAGCACGTTCGGTAGAGTGCCCTTCGCGACCAACCAGGTCGTCGAACATTTTCGTAATTTTCGGTGTGGTCGGAGTTTCTTGATACCTATCAGTCAGAAGACTCTAATTTACGGTTTCAAGTCTGGTGACGAATTTGCTTCTCCTGAAGTCCGTCAGATGTCATACATATCTGAGTTTACCACAAATATCCGAAACATCAAAGGCGAAGACAACGTGGCTGCTGATGCGCTCTCGCGTGTCGTCATCCCGCCCTGATACAACATAATACACAGGGCAGTTGATTTCAAGGTCATAGGCCCGGCTCAACGAGAGGACACTGAATTTCAACAACTTCGTTACACGTAGTACAGCCTGAATCTATGCATGGTCAATTTGTCAATTTCTAATCCGTCTCTCATCCGTGACAACACCATAAAAGCATCGCGCTTTTTCATCGCTGTTTTCTTTTTTTTTTACGTCAAGCCTTCGACTCTGTACTCTTCCTGACAAACACCTGATACTTTAATAGCAGACATCGATGCAAACATGGATACGCATAATATTATACTGCTTTTTAATCAGTATTACCACCTCTCACAAATTTTTAGAGATGTTTCCTATTTGTAATTTTTTATTGCGATATTTTATTGGGCTTGTTTTGAGAAACGTGTGAAATCGTCTGTAAGAAATGTAAACAAGTGCTTTAAGAAGTTATTTTTTTCACCTCTGGAAGACTTCTTCTTGCCCGCTGGACGAGAGCTTGCTGACCTTCGACTTTAAACGTTGAATTAACAGTGTAGTATTTTTTTTGGTCCAAATGTTTACATGGAATTAACGAAACGTAAACTTAATTCAAGGTATGAAGTTATGAACCTGCGCAAAATTATATAAAAATAATCAGCGTTAATTTTGTTTTTACCTTGTCACCTGGAGCGGCGTTATTGTTTATATAAATATAATTGAAAGGGTTTTTCGTTTTTTTGCGGTATCACGCGTGTAAGTGCACGCGTACCTCCATTCCCATTGGCTGCGACGCGTCATGTGGCTTCATAGCAATGGCGTCATCGTTGCTAAGGAGCCAGCCAAACTGCTGGCATCGCAGCGAAGAGAGTAAAAACACGTCAAAATACTCGGGTTGACGTCAAATTTAGCAGGGAGACCTGTAAACAAAGTAAACTAATGAAATTGAAAAAAAAATTCGTACATTTCAGTCTGGGGGGAACCGAACCCGTGCCTCCGGGGTGCGAGACGAGCACTCTTCCCCGACGCCACGGGGGCTCCACGGTTCCGGCTGACTAAAGCTGTGCCTAGTGCGTGCGTCATGCTTTCGCATTCCCACACGTAAGCAGTCTTAAGTGTCTTTGCCGAATTTTTCACTACGGGTATTAGGTATTACTTTTACAAGACAGAACAAGACCTAGTTACTGGTAAGTATATCAAACGAAGCATAAAACACGTTCACACAGCGATAAACAAAACGTCAATTTTATGGCTGTTCTTTACCAATGGCTCTCTTTTTACGCCAGCCTTTTCTAATCTTGCAGGACCACGCAGTGTGGGTGTCCTACATGAGCATCGGTGGACTCTTAGGCTTTGTCATCACGTTTGCCATAGGACCGGGTAAGTGATCCTTGGTATCAGCTACATATATATGTGGCTTACAAATAAGCACCAATTTAGCGCTGAGAACACGCAGTAGCTTAATTGATAAAAAAAATAGTCCGTTGCATGTTTCGAGTATCTAGCTTCTTGCCACTTGTTTCTAAATGTTAGGTACGCGGGAATCTGTAAAGATTGTAATGTTTCCAAAATATCTGTAAGGCGTGAAAAATCTTGCCACATGCAGGCGCGAAATGGGAACATTCAGGATGGCGACAGTCAAAGACTCCTGATTAGAACTGTACTGAAATTCATGGGTTGTACGGATCGTTGTGAGAGGCACGGGCGCATGTGTTTATTTATGAAGCACTTTCGCTGAACGCATTCTGCACCAAGCAAAGCATTTTGATACGGCATGCTTACGCGCGTGGGGCTTGAGTAGCGTATCACTCTAGGTTTTTGATGGGGAATACCCTCTAAATATCGTGCCCTTTGTGATATCGCTTACAGGCAAGAAAAATTTAATCGAAGTTCGGGTTATAAGCAGCCCTCAATTCGGCTCTATTTTCACTGTGTTATGGTCCTACACTCTGAACGTATACGCTATACCAAGTATGCTAGAAATATTACATTGTTAATGTCTGAATTACTAACTTGCTGCCCATGACCAGAACGGATATATATTGCTATTTATCCTTGCCATAAGCGAGCTTCTCATACCTTAGGTCGCAACGCACACTTTTATGATATTAGATTGTTTTGTCAGGGTCAGATCAAAACTCACGGAGTTTGTAATATTATTCGAAGAAAAAGCAGAGATATAAAATATGTCACAAAAGTCTTAATTATACGTCATTCGCCAATCTGAAAGCTTAGTGGCAAGAATGAATGATGTCAAACGTTTTGTATTGTTGGGACCATAGAGTTATTATAGTATACGCTAGAGGTTCAAGTGGCGCTAGTGTGCTGACGTTAATTGAAGCAGACTGCAACCAGTAGAAAATTGACTTCCGGTAATGCATTTCTATGGGAACATGTGAGTGCATTTTCTCCCTGCGCTCGATCATAAGATCAAATATCCCGAATAATTCGTACGTACTAGCTAGCTTGGAACATTTCTCAGTAAGGCCGACGAAATAATTGGTCAGTTACGGCTTTTTTCTTTCAAATTCATCGCATTAAAAACGGTGCCAAAACGTTTCGTACGTGCATTTATGTGCACTGTCGGACACTGTTAGCGTGAACACGACGTCGGTGCTTTTCAGTATGAGGCATATACGTCGCAAACGAACGAAGGACATCTGCAAATTAAGGGAGACGGCAAGAACTACGCAGTGACACTAGATCAGTAACTACCCGTTCATGTACGATCAAAATAAATTCAAGGCCACGTAATATATTCCAATTTTAAATAAGTACCGCTTTATTCTTTCTGCTCTGTGCGAAGATACTTGTTCTACGTTCAAAATATCACCCGCACGCTCAAAATCTTTGAGAACAAGTGCCCGATAAAAGCTGCCCGGCAGAGAAAACAATACAAGGGGACAACTTTCATAGCCCATGTACTTTATTCTTTACGTTTTGAATGTTTTTATCCGCTCATGCACGACGGGGTCATTTTCATATAGTGACTTGACTGGCATATTATAAATATTTAAAGATCACCGGAATGCTGGCGAGCCTTGAACACACTCTATATTCCTTTAAATTGTAATTTTGCTTTGAATCGTCGCTTGCCTTTACACGCCTACTGCGGAACACACGTTTGGGACTGAAATGTACCGAAGTTAAACATTGTTCAATCATGAAGAATAATGCGCTAACTAAAGCAATTATACTTTTACAATGTTAATCAAGGTACATACTATTCGGTACGACCGAAATAACCAAAGAGACAAAATCCACGCGCGTTTTTCCATAGGAATGCACAGGAGCACCGCAAGAGTAGACTGGTTGCTGCCCGCTTCAATTTGCGTCCCCGAAGTCGCATAGACACTAGCGCCAGTTGAACCTCTAGCGTACACTATAATAACTGTATGGCTCGGACAGCCCACGTCCGATTTTGTTATAAGTGCTTTATTTGGGTTAAACAGGGACACTAAGAATTCATTTTTTGCTTGTTTCATCGTGATGTGGATATTTTGGTATTGAGTGAGCAAAGTGGGTCTGTTTTTTTTTGTTTCTAATTTAAAAAAACAACGGAGACTTTAAGTGCACAAGTTATTTTTTACATCATCTTAGCTTGCCCACTCGGGTATGAGGTGACCAAGAATAATCATGAACCGGGTTTCTTCATTTTACCAATGTAGTACCAATCTGCAACGAGGCTAGTGGGCTTCCTTGTGACCTGATGTTTGTCATATGGGGCCTACCTGGGCTAGGCATAGGGAATGCTGGCTGAAATTACCTTGAATTTGTCAAAGTAAGCATGGCTATAGGATCAATAAGAACGTTTAAGAAAACTTTGCTCGTGTCTTACCGAATGGAACCGGAACAATGAGCACGGGCAGCTCAAGCACCATTTATTCATTCACATGGGGCCCGCGCTGTGCACTTCTGCGGCTTAAAAGTATTTGTAACCAGCGTTGTCTAGAAGTACCAGACATTCCAATAAATACGATGCTTTTTAAAGGTTGTCGATAAATATTTTAGACGAATCAGACATACATGTTTGTGCAGACCTCCTTGCACACATGTCCTTAATTCTGGAAACATAAAATATAGCAGTAAAGTAGCACGGAGCTGGAGGATATATAATCTAGAGTTGAATTCAGTCATTCTTGCTTCTGATTTTGTTAGATTTTAGCACCCCTAAAAAGTGAGCTCCTTTACTTTCTCGCCGTGCACACATAGGGAGAGACAATTTCTTTGTTTGCTTGTACGTCGCTAAGCGAGCTTTTCCCACGGTGACTGCGTGCAGGTTCTATTCCGTGGTTCCTGGTGACGGAGCTGTTCGGCCAGGGGGCCAGGCCCATCGCCAGCAGCCTCGCAGTTGGCGTCAACTGGGCGGCAAACTTCGTCGTCGGCATCGCCTTCCTGCCGCTCATGGTAGGCCTAGCCCTGTTCACTCCTGGACAGTGGTACTAGAACCACCCTGTTGGGCAACTGCCATATGAGCCTGCTTTGAAGAAGTGGCTCCAACCCATACTTTAGAACCGAACTATATTTGATCGCAGCGCCGCCGTTTCCATTGTAGCGCCCACTCCGGGAATTATATTCATACCAGAACGGAGAACAATAAAATCTTACCTGTGTCTGCAAAGTGAACTTTTGCTAACCCCCTTGTCTCAAAACGGATTATCTACCACCATCTAACCAACAAACGAATGAAACTAACTGACTGGTATGAAGCGGCGTTGTAATCGAATGTGGGTTTCGGTGTCTCGGTTCGGCTGGGCGCGAGGGGTCTGCGTTCCTAGGGTGAGGTTTCTAACTGAGTTGTTCTAGTAATGTTGTATTTGGCTGAGCGAAAAATGACAACGAGAAACATAAGCCTTTTCATTGCAGATTATTTTTATGAATGTGCGAGTTGAGCCGAGGCAGTCACTTATTCTGGAGACATACCTGCCTTAAACTCCAAATAAAAGGCCGGTTTTTCGCGTTAACTTTCCCCCGCCTACAAGTGACCTAACATCGAAAATGCTCAACTGTTTCTATCTGGTCTTTTCATACCGGGGGCAAAGGTGCCGACAAGGTAGCTTGAAGCCGGGAGGAGAAAGTTAAGGCCAAATAACCGTCATTTTACTTGAAGTGCTGAAAAGTTTATTATTGTTGGTGCAGTTTTCTTTGGAATTAAATAACATCTTTCACTGCGGTAGAAATTAAAAAAGAAGCATGCTTTCGCATGCCGATTTCTTTCTATTTTAGGCATACTAACATATTCAGTGTATTGTAAACATTCTAACAGCTGCATTGTGCTGAATACATTCGAGTATAAATAAACAAATGTTACTTACATTTATAGGCATAGACAAAATAATTAACAGATTCCATAAGTACTTCGTACCGCACTACCACGCCAATTTCAAGTATTGGTAAATTTATTAAATTGGCCGTGGTGCCAGAACCGCATAGGCATATAACTCAAGCATAACATTTACTCAAACTGACTCTTTATATTTAAAAAACATAGTTTAGTGCAAAGGTTGCATGCCTTGCAAAAATAGGAGGACCGTTAGCAGAGTCACACTTATCTTCCAGTTGTATTATTTCTGAGTATAGATAAAAGTAAAACGTAAAGTTTATTATAAAAATATAATCTCGAGCACCTCAACCAAAAATTCTCGCAACCTTTATTCTGCCTTGTCGTGAAAAAATACTCAATTTTAAAGCGCGAAGTGGGATATAACAGTGTTATCTAATAAACACTAAAAAATCTCTTTTTCTTTTATTTCGCAGGAAACGGTTCAGCATTACACCTTCCTCATCTTCACCCTGGTGCTGGTGTTCTTCTGGGTGTTCATCTATAAGAAACTTCCAGAAACAAAAAACAAGAGCATCGAAGAGATCACAAATATGTTCCGCGTTCGTGCCTACAAGGATGACATGCCCATGACAAAACTGAACGCCAACAGCAAGGCATGACTCCAGTCAGCGTAAATTGAACGTTCGTCAGTATGGAACTCTAGAAAATCAGGAAGCACGCCGTTCCTTTTTCTCCAAGACTAGACACATGCTGAAGCAATCGTCTTGAAGAGTGGAGCAGTGCTGTTTTGATCGTTTTGCATTCCGCTTTGTGACATCATCGCCAAGTTTCGCCGGGAATTGTTTGTAGTAACGTAAGAGAGCCATGAGGTAGACACATCCATTTTTGTGATATGCAAATTATGAAGAGATATCCAGGCAGGTAAGATATGACGTGTGGCAAAGATTCCTGCCTTTACGCATTCCGATAAGCGTTGTAAATATTCATATCAAACGAGAACGCAAAATGTTTTCTACAATGTGCATCGAAGTGACATCAATCAGGCTAAAAAAATCTACTACTTTCGCTGTAAAATTGGAAGAGGTTGGGGAAATATGGGATAGACGTGGTGGTGGGGTACTTGTAATACCCACCCCTAGAATACGCTTCTCAAATCAAAGTGAAGATTGCAGTATTGAGGTGTACATATCTTCTGGGTGATTTTATAAGGTTAGAAATGTCTGGTGCATTTGTATATATTGGTGGTACCAAGTGTGATGATTTCAAATAGAATGCTGGTTGTGGTGCGTTTGTAATTGAATGCTGCTCGCTAATGGTGGTTCATCGTGACCGAGGTGTTTTGCCGGCGATAGTTTACCCTTGAAGAACACAGACAGCCCTATACGCAGGCATAATAATTTGTACTAGATTTTTCTTGACTCACTAAAAAAAAACCTAGTTCTTTACTAGGCGTGCCAAAAGGTATTTGGGTTGGTCTGTGGCTGTGAAATTGGGAACGAAACAGAGGCCAAATTTATATGTTTAACTCTCTTCGAAATTTGACGACATTTTTAGGGAACCAGTTCTGCATAGGTTTGCCACCTTCTTATACATACCTGATTTGTTTGGAATCTAAACATATAAAATTTATGTTTCCAGCGGTTATAAAAATCGTGTTTAAACACATTTCTGAATATTTTTGTCGAAGTCATATTGAGAAAAGTTAGATAAGGTCCACTGGGACTCTATCCCCATGCCATTAACTGAAAGACGGACGGTGCTTTTAATCAAATAGGATATTTTAATAAAAGAAAAGCAAGAGACAATTTTTACTAACACATGCAAACTTTGCATTCTTTAGTGATTTTCTTTGAGTGCGGTGAAAAACACAATACGACGCACTTGGCTGTAAAATGTAACACAATTTGTAATATCGAAAATTTACCTTATCGATGCAAAATACGTTTGCTAGCCAATATATAACTTTGCGGGAATATGACATGATTGCACCATCCGTCGAGCGCTTTTATTGATAAGACTAGGGCGTAAAATTGAGACTACACGTGAGTCTCGGCGTGGCGTCGGTGGACAGGGCTGAAAAGTTTATATTTCTGATAACATTTACTGAAGGAATTACTGTATATTCCTTACTCCATTTACAGTATATTGCAATTTATGGCGCAAAAACGAAAATTTTGTTTTACGCAGTTCATGTCGAAGTTACAAAACACAAAAACACGCAAGAAGATTTTATTACGTTAAATTCAATCAAAGACGTCACATTTAATGGCTGCACTTGAACTCTTAGTAATGACCAAACAAATTGGCAGTCCTGCCAGGATAGTAAGTCCGTTTCCGCTTGATGCTAATTGGCTTAATTCTATGCAGTTTTTTTTCTAGGTCGTAAACGTTACCGTTTGGTAGCATGTCAACTGGGTTAATCTCTTTTAAGGACGTATGCATGAGCCAGACATTTTCCCTATCAGCCAAACAACCCGCAGTGAAACCTAATTCCTGCACTTGTTTTGAAATTTAGACGCAAAGTTGCCAGGTTAAAACCGAGCAACCAGAAATGAAGCCTTGATTTAGCAGTTCCTAAGAAACTGAGGCCCAAAGAAGCCAGTTTACAACCGAACTAATTAAGCAGTGAAGCCTAACTCTCGCACTTGTTTGGCAATTTAGAGCCAAAATAGTCAGACCCAGTCCATATAGTACCGAGTTCGGTTATACCTTGGTTTCTTCGGGCCTTCTGTGTCCTGAACTGCCAGAAAAACAAAAAACAAATTGTGGCTTAAACAACAGTGCTACCTGGGAATTTCGCCAAGAGACCTTTATGGTCGGTGGCAAATCAGTTCGCAATCCTCCGCGCGTGGTATGTGCTCGCGACCCAAGAGTGAGGGCTGATTCACCCCTTGGCAGGGGATGTATGTTAAAGGAAATGCTAACCGTGTGAATGGCCTTTTATACATGGCAAGGATTGGGAGACATTTGCTTTAGTTCCCCGAGGAGCCCCCGGATGGCGCGATGAGCGGACTACCAGCGTAACAACGGAGAGTGGAGTCAGGGAGCCGCTCTGCGACCTTCATCTTCCCTTTCCTTCTATCTTCCCCCTCCATTGCGTTGGCGTAAAGGCCCGTTCACACTCTTGCGACCGAGTTCGACCGAGAGAGACCAGACCGGTTTTTAAGCCTCTTGCGATCTCTTAGGACCAGCTCCTCTGCAGCGGAGCTGGTCCTAAGAGATCGCAAGAGGTTTAAAAACCGGCCTGGTCTCTCTTGGTCGAACTAGGTCGCAAGAGTGTGAACGGGCCTTTAGACGAACAGGGAGTAGAAGCAGAAAAGAAAGAAGTCTGCTAAGATGCCCCGGCCCCGGCACGTGGGTACGGAAAAAACAAGGAAAGAAAAAGAAGAACGACGACGATGAACGTGAACGATTGGACATTTTGGCTTTGCAAGCTTTTGAATGTCGATGTATTATTCTTAGTGGTGTAAATAGTAAAGTGTCCAACAGAGGTTTATCCGACGTTAGTTGCAACACACTCCCCACCGAATGGGTTCGAAACCATTCTAAGTTTCAGTTTCTTCTATTGGATAAAGCAATGGACCTCTTGGCGAATATGTGCTGCCACCTAGACACGCGAATCGGTTCGAGACTAGGTGACTGGAAAACAACGCGCGCCCAAGGCCTCTCCCACCCGTTCCACACCCAAAACGTCAGCTACATCCTGTTCACCCATTGAGGCGATGTGACCTAGATACGGCTCCCCCAAGCTCACCTTTGTCCCCATCGTGCGTAAACTTCCGCCCCGAGGTCGACACAACGAAACCGCTCAAAGGCGAGAAATGCAAGATGGCGGATTGTTTGGAACTAGATACTCTCGAACCCAGGCGCATGAAATACTCCGCGCATGCGCACCGCGTATTTCTACAAAAGCTCCATTGTACCGGTCGTTTCAACAACAATCTTTTGTTTAAACGCACGACATATGAACGAATCTTTCCATCCCGACCCAAAAACACTTCTTCAATCCTGTCCATCTTCCACGGCAAACGCGGAAGCTGCTCCTTAAGCAGGACAAGCTGTCCAACCTCAAGGGGTGTGGATTTCCGTTGCTTTCTTTCATAGGCGGATCGGAGCTCTCTGATCCTCCGATCGCCACGTCTCCCAAAATCTGTTAAGAACTCCTTCCTGCGTCTCCAAAGCTGGCGGAGCACCTCAGGTGACGAAGCGAAGTCTTTTTTCTCCGCCACCGGAAGCGCCGTCAGCCTTCGTCCCGTGAGGAAGCTTGCAGCAGTGAGCGACTCGCCCTCGTCGATCTCATTGTAGACAAATGTGAGAGGCCGTGAATTTACCACGGCTTCAATCTCGCACAGAACTGTGTGAGATTCTTCCGAGTCCAAACATTTCTTAGCGATCACTTTCCTGAGCCCAACTTATACCGATCGGACGAGTCGCTCGTAGAAGCCTCCCCACCATGGCGCCCGCTCAACAATATAGTGCCACTCCATATTCGCGTTGGCGAAGTGGTCTACCACCTGTGTGTTGGAGCGTCTTCCAGAGTTCGGCCAAGTCTTTGGATGCCCTCTTGAAAGACAGCGCATTGTCCGAGTACACGATGCGACACAAACCCCTTCGCGACACGAACCTTCGGAACGCAAGCAAGAAGCTTTTTGTCGAGACGTCCGGCACGAGCTCCAAATACACCTCGCGCGTGACGGCACAGGTAAACAAGGAAATGTATGCCTTATTCGTGAGTTCATTTTCTCGCACGTACATCGGCCCCGCAAAGACTATGCCGACGACCTCAAAAAGGTCCGCCTGCGTGGTTCTCGTACCCGGCAAAGGTCCCGTTGGAGCACTGGCAGGAGTGGCACTGAACCTCTGGCACGTAACGCAAGCATGCACTACCTTCTTCACCACATTAAAACTGACAACCCTCGCAGTTCTTAGAAATAAATATTTTGTGGTCGAGAGTGACTCCGCCGTAGTGCAGCTCAATGAGGCGAGAGTTACCTAGAGTGACCGCGGAGTCGGTGGCGGTTTCGTTGAGTTGGGTTTAGCAGACGACAAGCTCGAAGGCTTTGCTACGCGGAATTCGCTCACTCCCGGAATGCCGCTGTCGAGATGGAACTTCTTTGTCATTCATCAACTTCTGGGCTTCCCAGAGGACGGTCTTATTGACGGCAAGTTCCTTTGTTTACTCCACTACGAGAGCAAGCTTGCCAGCTCAGCCGTGGGTGCTCCGGTACGTTTGATTTTTTATTCGGCGACCGGACGTTTGACAAATACCGATTCAATCTCCAAACACCCGACATAAGGATCGCAGCGCGCAATAAAATACTCGCCTCCGAGCACAGCGTACATGCTTCAATATGCTTACTTTTGTGCGTTTCTCCCATAGACTTGCGTGTATTGCCTGGTGTCAAGCAATGGCCGCCGGTGGCGACACCGACGGGCTCCCGATCCGCGATCCAGCCTACTAAAATAGAGATCAGTGTTCTTCACCAATAGACCGATCTCACGAAGCATTCCACGCATGCGTGACGCCGCCATAACTGTAGTTCGTAGGAGGCAGACGCCAGTTCACGAGAGAGCTCATGCCGCCTCGTGCTCTGCTCGCGCAGACCTCCAGCAGGGTTGTCGCGCGTGCAGAAAGACTACAGCTCCCACGATTCATGTCGGAAGCGGTGGCGTCCTCAAACTATACTTCGTCTCACCTTAGCATGGACTAACCGCGAATGCTGTGCTAGCGCGAGCGGCTAGCCTTGACTGCCTTGTCTGGAGCACTCGCTGCACGAGCGCTCGTGCAGCCCCCGAGGCTTCATTCGAAGCAACTAGCTCGCGCTTTTAGCACGTGAGATCGGTCTATTGTCTTCCGCAGATGATCCAGTACCTCTCGCGAAGCTGCACGAGAGTGTCTCGTGGCCCCCCATGCATTATCTGTCGGTGAGCTTCGATTGTCAGCAAGGTGGAATACCGATGTTCGTTGGGCAGCACGATGGGTTCACGTTCATCGTGAGTCAGGTTTGCTGATCGGATACGGCCTTTGATCCGGAGCACTGCCTCTTGGTCAATGAATGTTTGGAAATTTCGCAAAGCTGAACCAGGCGGCGCTCCCTTTTTTCCAGCGGCACAACGAATCTCGGAGGCAAACGCCGAGCTTTGTGCCTTCGTTATCCAAACGGTTTGTGCTGCTTGGATCTCCTAGGTGCTCAGCAATCCAGTATTTTTGATTGGTGATCGAAGGTTATAGACAAACCGAAGCACCCAGGCTGTTGTTCGGTGTAGTCTCACAGCCGAACTGAATCTCGAGATGTCGATGAACTCCACGGACGTGTCTGCAGGTACTAAAGTGACTACAGCTTTCGAAGCTTTCTCCTCGAGCTTGTCGTGGGAAAGCACCCCAACAGTTTCTTCGGGCCATTCGGTTGCTGGAAGCTGTAACCAACTTGGTCCGGTCCACCAGAGCGAAGCAGAAAGCAGTCGATCAGCTTTCAGCCCTCGGGTCATCAAATCTGCGGGATTTTCCTTACCCGGGCAGTGGTGCCACTTTGCGTCCCCTGAGTTTCCTCGTATCTTCCAGTACTCGGTTTTTTACGAACATTTTCTATCTGGAGGCCTCTCCTCTTATCCAGTGCAAAGTGATCAGTCGAGTCCGTCCAAAAGTGAACTTCGTCGACCTGGATGTCGAGGCATGTCTTGACGTACTTCAATAGTCTCGATCCGATCAAGCTTGCCATGAGCTCCAGTCTCGCCAAGGAAATTTCCTTCAAGAGGGCGACGCGGCACTTAGCGAGCAAGATTGTCGCCTTCTTTGTTCCGCTGTCGTCAGTTGAACAGAGCAAAATAATCGATCCATAGGCAGAAGAGCTGGCGTCCGAGAACACATGCAACTCTCTGTGTCTGATGATTTCGCTCAGTCCGCTGTCGTAGTACCTAGGTAAGTTGATCTGACCCAGTTTAGTGAACTCGTCGCACCAGCTGTCCCAGTCTCCCATCAGTTCACCCGGCAGTGCATCATCCCAACGCAGGTTCCGCTTCCAGATCTCTTGAAACAGAATCTTGGCTCGCACCACGACAGGAGAGAGGAAACCGAGTGGGTCGTAGAGTCGCGCCGTGGTCTGAAGTACGGATCGCTTGTTGCTTCTGCGTTGGCTCGTAAACTCGAAAACCTGTTCTGTTGTAAAAGACAGTTTGTCTTCGTTCGACTTCCACGTTATACCCAGCACTTGCACCGCTCCCGTCAGTTGTCCAAGAGCTCTCTCTTCGGATCCGTTGTCCTCCAGCATTCTCTTTAGGACCGCGCTGTTGGAGCCCCACTTATGAAGCTTCATCCCAGCTGCCCCGAATATTTCGGTCACCTCGGTGTAGAACTTCTGGGCCGCCTCCTCACTTCCTGTGCCGGTCAAGAGGTCGTCATCATATACTGATTTTTTCAGTTTTTCTGCTGTTTGTGGGAACTGGCTTTCCCTAACTTTGTAATGGTGTTGTAGGGTTGCTCCCAATAGGGAAGGACTGCATGTGGTACCGAATGCTACCCTTGTCATACGCCAGACCTCGACTTCTGGGGTAGGTTGGTCTGGGTGAGGCGGCTCTTTATACCAGAGAAACCGCAAGGCGTCGAGGTCCTCCTCGTGTACACCGATCTGAAGGAAGGCCTTTTCGACGTCTGCAATTAGTACTACCCGATGCTGCCTAAAACTCAGGAGTAGGGCCACCAGGTCTGGATTCAGGTTCGGAGCGCCTTCAAGGTTGTCGTTCAATGATCTGGAATTCGGTCGGTGCGAAGAGGCGTCGAACACGATCCTCATTTTTGTCGTGCTGCTACCCTCTCGTAGAACGGCTTGGTGTGGCATATAATAAACACGTCCTTCGGAACCGTTTGTTTTCAACTTTTTCGGCCATCCCGTTATCTGTGTACAACCGGATAGCCTGGTCATACCTTTGCATGAGGTCAGGGTTTTTGCATAGCTTCTTTCGTAGACTTTCGAGGCGCTTCCATGCCACATCTCGGTTGCATTCTAGGTGCACGTCTGTTTTCCAAGGGAGGCCAACCTCGTACCTTCCCGTCGTCTTGGTTATGCTTGCTTCAAAGCGTTGCATGATGTCATTATCAGACCGATCTCGGTCCGCCTCTTCGACTACTCCCACACTTTCAAGCTCCCAGAATCTCCTCAAGATTGATGGCTCTTGCTCGTCTGCAGCAGATATGAGCACTATCACCTGGGAACAGCTGACAGTATCGGAAGTCAACTGTGTGGATCCATGTATTGCCCAGCCAAAGGCGGTTTCCACTGCGGTGAGGCTGTTGCTCAGTCGTTGGATCCTTCCTGTTATACATTCCCAGTAATGTTCCGATCCCAGTAGTATCACTACTCCGCCACAGTCCAGTCCGTTCAGGTCATCACATGGAGTAAGCCCAAGTTCTTCAATTTTTTTAATAACGTCCTGCTCAGGGCTAGGAAATTCTTGCTCCGTGATGGAATGTGTTTCGAGGGTGTCGATCTGGTATTTCTTGCCGCTGTTTTGGTTGCGCAGAATCACTTGGACTCTGCGGTACGTTCGTTCCCTATTCTTGCCTCCGAACACTCCGACAGTCAGGATCTCGGTCCCGAGCAGTTTGCAACCGAGACTCCTTGATAGCTCTTTCGTGATGAAGGAGCGCTGGCTACCACTGTCAAAACGAATCCGAGCTCGTTTTTTTCTGTTTTTGCCTTCCACCCACGCGGTAACCGTTTGTAAGAGTTCTGTCGGCTTGTTTTCCTCGTTTACATGCAGGCTAACTGGTGCGTCTTTCTTTTGCTTTGCGTTCGATCCGTCGGCAGATCGTCTCGGAGTATAATCAGGGTCGCACATGCTGGATGTATGTCTGCCTCGGCACTTGTTGCAGCAGGGTGTACCTCGACACATCCTTGCCATGTGCCCCACTTTCGTGCACCGAAAGAATCTCTGGGCGTTTTGTAGCCTGCGCTTCCTTTCAGCTAGCGTTACCTTTGAGTTGCAGTCGGGTGTTCCATGCTCTTTTGACTTGCAGAAGAAACATTCGAGGCCTTCCACAACACCATGCAGAGCAGCAGCAGTAGAGGTTCGTGGCTCGTCGGGATTTGTAGCCTTCTTCGCCTCGCGCTTGGTGAAATTGGGTGTACATTTACCACCAACGTCCTCTGGCTGTTCTTTAGATGCATTTTCCTGGCTCTCCACCTCTATGTGCAGAAACTCGAGGAGAGTCCGAACTTCTGTCAGATGTGTGCGATTTGTTGTAGGTTCCAAACTTGTCTGTGACGCTGGTCCAGATCTACTGGCGGTGGCACTCTCGGCATCCCGTTGCAGCGTATTTCGGTGGTATTTGATGGTCATTTCTCTTGGGAGCGCTCGAAGGAGCACTGGGTAAAGCATTGAACAGTAGGATTCTTCGCCCACGCCCAGTGCCTTAAGACCCCGGATGCGAGCTTGAAGAATATCATACAATCGCCGCAGGATTCTGACGTTGCGCTGAGGTGGAACACGTTGTATGTCCATGAGGCTCTCCATGTGATCCTGGATTAGCGCTTCTTGATTCCCGAACCGCCGCTGTAGAAGATCGATGGCGTCCACGTAGCACTCTGCTGTGGGCTGCTGTCCATCGATGGCTGCCGCTCCATCCCCTGTTAGTGTCGCCTTTAAGTAGTTAAACTTGTCGCATGGTGTCAAGTTAGGGTTGCGGTGGATTGCGGCATCAAACTGATTCCGGAAAGGCAGCCAGTTTTTCAGCTGTCCGTTGAACTTGATCAGTTCCAGCTTTGGAAGTCTGACCTTCCTTGATGTTGATGCTGCCAGTCTGTCTCCGTTTTCGTTCAACTGACTGTCACTGGCGGAATGCCCCAGTCCCGTGGAGCGCCTTAACTGGCTCTTCAGCTTGGTTAAGTATATGACGACCTTGTCTGCGTACTCAACGACTTGCGCAAATTCCGCATCTCCGTCTTGTTCCGAAACAAGCGGTTCGATGGCGGAGTCGACGTTGTTGAGTTGGCCCTGAGCAAGTTTCAGACGCTCGATGAGCATCTCTAGCTCAGCTACGTTCGGTCCTGGGGCCCTTAGCAACCCTTCGGCGTCGTTCACCAGTCGAGTTACCTGTGACCGGATGACCTTGCGCTTTTTCTTGACGACTTCCATTGTACGTGAAGAGTCACTCACGTTTCAGCTTCGAAGTATCCGCAGCGATGTCAATCCCGGGTTTCGGCACCACATTTTTGTTGCAGTCGCTGCGTGTCGTCACAGTAATCGTTCCATTTCCACACAAGGAGCAACACTTTACTATTTACACCGCTGAGCATAATACATCGACATTTGAAAGCTTGCAAGGCCAGAATGTTCACAGGTAACTCGACTGGTGAGTGACATTTGCGGGGATCCAAGGGCGCGATGGTCAACTGGGTGACTGGTCGAGCGGACCAGCCGTCGTGCGCAGGACAGCTGCCTGGCGAAAAAGGGACGTTTTGTGTGAGCAACAGCTCGCGGTAGAACTTTTTTTCCCCAGTTTGGCTGGGAAAGAATATGACAAATTTTTTATTTATCCGTCAGCTCTGAAAACATATTTGTCTGATTTAAGGAGAGTGTTGGAACTAACGCGTTACAAGTAACGACGTTACTGGTAACGCGTTACTTTTTTGACTAACGTACTAACGTACTCGTTAGAATCCCCAATGACTAACGAGTAAAGTCATGTCGTTACTATTTTACGGTATCTCCTATCAAATTACGTTACCCGTTACTCGTTACTTTTGATTAAAAACGGCCACATGATTGTTTGAAAGCAAAATAATTTTTATTCTGCGCACTACGTAAAAGTTTTAAAGAAACCCCAACAAAGCTATGTATAAACGGCGTCATTTCAATCTCATTCAGAAGACACTTCCAACGTTCGCACGACCGGGCCAAGACGCGAGATTTTCGCTTTGCGGACTTCCTAAGCATCCTTGGTGCAGTCTTCGTATCAAAGCTACTAAGACCACCGTCGCCGTGACCTGAAGGAGCAGCCGTCTCGCTGGAAAGAGACATCCGTTTAGAAGGCAACAGTCTGCCGCCTCTCGAATGGTTCTTCCTAATCGTCCCTAGCTCCAGCTTTTCAAATATTTCTATTCAAAATAAATAAATTCTCGTTCTGTTAACAACAGAAAGGATGAACTCAAATTTTGGAAGCCTTGACGATCCCACGCTTTGAACCAAAAAAAGTGACAAGGTTATCGCAGGATTGAAAGGCGTCCGTGACCAGAAAGACGTCACCATCTTCTAGAATCCCTGCCGCCGTGGTACAAAGGTGCTGTCTCTCGCTGGATAACGACTCCCGTTCAGAAGGTCGCCTCCCACTAGATCCTCTGGGCATCCTTTCTCCCTTAGTGCCTCACAAATTAGACGAAAGACTGCGTAACCACCACGGACGGCACCTTCTTTGTATCGCAGTTAGCCCCCAATTCCCTGGCATTCAAAGACCGAATTATCTATTGTTGGACGCTGCGCTCGCCTTATCCTTCTCGCTGTTCCTGGTTGTGTGTAAAGGCTGCAGTACCATTCTTCTAGAGAGACACGTTCGTAGCAGTAATAGTGATGGCTTTCGTCTGCTTCGTCCTTACTTAGCTGCTGACGGCGTGAAAAGAAAAGACGGTTTTTGGACGTGAAAGAAAAACTTAGGGTAAAGAGCTTATAAACGCTCGCCACCTTTTTTAATCATATATACACGTAAAGATACTACGAGTATGCATGTGATTACAACCAAAGTATGGCCGGCGCTATACTTCATTTATAATCTCCAATAATCTTCTTTGGTTATAACTATTGTTTATAATAAGCGATCGATATCCTCTTTTCGTTGTTTGTGTAGCCTAAACCGGACTTTGACTAAAACCGTTGTGGCTATGAGGCGTGTTGTTTGTGAGCACTCCGTGTGCTGAATAGTTATTTCTGTCATGCAATGTCTGCCTCTAACCAACAAGGTCGTTTTCGAACGCTTGTTATAAAAGCCCCTTTTGCTGCCATCTCGCACTCACTTTTCGTGCAAGATGGCAACGGCCACCGAAACTCCCTTATTACGGCCCTGGCTAAGTGCTATGTTTGAACTGAAGGAAACGAAGTCGGGCACTTTGCTGTTTAAATGTCTACACTGTATGCTGAAACTCAAGCTGCTGAGCACACACCCGGGAAGTCGAACTCTAGTTTGAGAAAGCACATTAAGGTGAGTTATTCTTCAATGTCACTTACTTTTTTTTTTTTTTAAAGTGTCGTTGTTAAACCTTTTTAGCTAAAAGAACGCACCTTTGTTTCGAGATCATTTTGTTAGTCGCAGTGTTTCAGATACATCTCACAATGCTCATTAATGTAAGCTAGCGAAAAGTCTTCGAAAACGGCTTGGTTTAGCATGGCATTTGATATATGAACACGCCTATTTAATATTTGTTTAAGTTTTTGCGATTTATTTATACATATTTTCTATACTAATTCGTGATGCAGTTTATTTAGTTAATATTTCGTTGTTCCACACCACTGATAACTAGAAATTAACAGCGTGCTCCGCATCAGTCTTAATTGTTTTTTTTTTCCCGTCAATCCCTCCATTTGCAGAAGCTATCAGAGTTCACGGTATTTTCAAAGAAACGAAAGATCGAAACTACAACCCACTTTCCCGACACACCCTTGCTGAAGCAGAGGAAGATCGACCGTATGCATCAAGCTCCCATTTCTCAAGAAGTGTTCGACAATCTTGTGGAAACGTTTGTGGTTGAGACTCTAGAGTCATATACTAACAGTGAAACACAAAGTAACGACAAACTAACGTAAAAGTAACGTCCGTTAGTCATGGCAAGTAACGACATCGGTATTTCGTTACATTTGCAAAACGGTAACGGAGCTCTGTAACGCGTTAGCTTTTTTCCAAGCTAACGACTAACGCTATTTCGTTACTTATTTTCGGTAACGGGCACAACACTGTTTAAGGAGGACCTTAAAGCCTGGTGAAAGAAGGCATCAGGCTTCCTTCAACAGTGATCTTCCTTGGAAACTGCGTGCTTCATTGCCATTTTGTTAAAACGTGCGTGCGTGCGCGTGCGCGCGCGCGCGCGCGCGTGTGTGTGTGTGTGTGTGTGTGTGTGTGTGTGTGTGTGTGTGTGTGTGTGTGTGTGTTTGTGTGTGCGTGGGCGCGTGTGCGCGCACGCGTGTGTGTGTGTGTGTGTGTGTTTGTGTGCGCGCGCGCGCGCGCGCGCGCGCGCGCGTGTGTGTGTGTGTGTGTGTGTGTGTGTGCGCGTGTGTGTGTGTGCGCGCGCGTGCGCGTGCGCGTGTGTGTTGGTAGCTCTGGATATCGGGATGCGGGGACGTGGTTTCCAAATATACGTATCTGCTTACGCGTGTAGCCTGGAGTTGGAACTATAAAGCACGCAACCTTCTCACTGAGACGTTCATGCGCCTCATTTGAAATACTCGACTCCGGGAGCTGTGCAAACTAAGCAGATATTTTATAAAGAACACATGCAACGTCGGTGATATTATACTATATGAAGGTGTCGATGGGTAACGCTTATGTTCGAGGGCTACTAAACATTCTATCGAATGCTGGTACATCGGAAGACGAAATAATCGCTTGACGCCGTTTTAACCAAGTTCGCATTAGGAAATTTCTTACCGCAATAATTTTAAAGCGACCTTTTGTGCCTTCGTTCTGAATATTATACGAGCTTGCCGGATTTATGTTTTTCATTTAAAAACACGGGCATCGCCACCCTTATCACGCGCTACAAATTATAATGTACCTGGAGATAATTACGCAACAGCATTTTAATATTTGTTCTAGTCACAGTTTATTGTTGTTGACGGGAATAAACAAATATATATCGTATTTCAATTCTAGAAGCGCAACAACATATTCATGCATAAAAAGAAGCTTTGCATCTTGTACAATCACGACCGCTGAAGTTTAACAAAGCTTTCTTATCCGCCAACAGTTATGCTAAACTAAGACGCAAGCTTGCCTAATTCCTTTGCTTTCAAGTTGAAAAGAAGTTAGCTGTAGAGAAAAGGAGGGAAAACAAAGAACATGCTTTCTGGCAACTTTTAGGGTTACATGGCCCTCAACCGACTTTCCCGCAAGAGAGGAAAACACATTCCTTTCTTATGCTTGTAAATTATTAATGAGCCTAGTGAAGCGTATGATAGGATAACGGCCAGTCCTATCACCTCGCCCAAGTCTTCACCCTACTGTATCCCTCGTGGTATACAACCAATGATACGGTGGTAACGGGCCACCTTGAGAACTACGACGTGGTTACGAACCTAAATTGTGGACGTTTTAACGAATACCTTCGTCTAATCATGTTCCTCGTTCGGCCAGGTTCGGCGCCGAACGTGGCCGAATGATGCCGGGGGAGGGTTAGCGATGTCTACGGCTGTGCTGGACGTACGCGCTGATAATTTCCATAAAAATAAACTAATGATGAGACTAATACATTGAGGCAGGGAAAAATCAGGTCGACGGCCTGATTAACATTGTGCTGAATTGAACAGAACAGATGAACTCGCAAGTTTAGTGCTCACTGTTCGGTTTTCGAGGGCACCAACGTTTTGTGAAAATTGTCGACCAGGAAGCCCGCCTATAATGACGCATATAATTTAAAAAAAAGAAGCGATATTGTCTCCATCTGTTTCTTTAAAGAAATTAAGTACTTTAGAGGTGTTTTCGATGGTGCTTGCTAGGCCGTGTGGGAAACGTTTTCAACTGTCAGCCCTGCTAAAGTGTTCATAAGCAGCATTTCGCAATGTTGACCTTGAGAAACTATTTGTTATATGGACATTTCCTTACAGCGTATTTATAATATGAGATAAGGGACAAACCCGTCAATCGAAGTCTGACATCTGTCTTTCGTATACATTGCGGAATAAAATTAAATCGGGCAAGAGAATTGATTTTCAGGAAGGTTGGCTACAGTCAGATGCCAGGCACCACTTCATGAATTTGGGTAAACATATATTTATTTGTTTGAACCTATGCGCTTTTTACTTTCAGCAGTGTCGAGAGTGAATCCGGCATCGACAACGCTAATGATTTCCATGCAGACGGCTTCTTCTCGGCGTCACATGTTGCGTGCCTCAGGCGCTTATCAGGCACTCACAAGCTGTCTCTGACACGTTTTCACCCGGGGAGACCAACCCTTTGTGTCTAAATAAATTAATTGAATTAGATATCTTAAGAAAATTGAATGACTGCAGGCACGAGACCGAGCACATTGTATAGTTCTTTTAAATTCATAAATAAACAGATCAAGCGAATGTTTATACGGTAAAATGATTCCCCCATATAATCAAAAACAACTGTTATGGATTTGTTTTGAAGGGAGGGCACGATGCTTTCAAGGAACATATAAAGTGACTATTTGCGTTGCTTATATTTGCCTTTTTCTTTAAGATCATAAATATTTGATTATAAATACACCTTCAGCTTCTTATTGCGCCACTAGCACTTAGCCACTATCACTTAAGCAAATTTCCGCTGTCATAAATAACTGGCCTCTCAACCCTCGTGTGTCCTAGAGTCATCTACATACCGAAATGCGCGCCAGTGCTAACGCCGATTCCTCTCCTCACACGTACCCGGTACGCCGACGGTGCAAATAGTCAAAACATGCTATAAAATCAAGTACAGAAATTGTGCACATAATGATGGAATGCAGTTAGGTAATAAAAATAGGTTTCAGACGACACTTTACAAAGCAAGGCAAAAAAAGCGCGGTAAAACGCGACGAAAAACACGAATGCAACGCCTTCGCCAGGGCGCGAAGTGAAGAGACGAGCGACGATTTGAAGCCACCTTATGGCGGTGTCGTCACGTGATTCCAAGATGGCAGCGCACATGCGACGGAGGGTGGAAAGGTATATCTATACGAATAAAACGTAGCAGAGTGGTATCACTGTCACAAAGACTCCTGCACTACGACCCTCCGTATCATCGGTGCCAAACGCGGATGGCCCTTCTAAGCAAATATTTATGTACGCAAGGTTGCAGAGAGAGAGAGGGGGGGGAGGAGGTGGAGACACAAAGGCATAGGCCTGGCAGGACGGCGACCGGGCGGCATCACTGGGAAAGCTGTCCCATCGCCCGAGGAGGGGCTTTTTCGTTCACCCCTAAGTCGAGACTGTGGTGGGAGCTACGTGCTACAGCCGGACCAATAAGCCGCCTTCCTTTTGTCACCTGACCCGGTTCTCTGAGCGTGGGTATGGGCGGGAGCGTGATCTCGTGGCGAAAGAGAGGCGTATGACTCCTCCAACGAAGACGTAACTTCTTCCGCGGTCTCAGCTTAGGGGTCCGGGCGCGCCCTGCCCTCCTCTCCTCAAAAAGGCCACAAAACGTGACTACAAACACTTTACTTGTTTTGTTTATTTTACCTCCTTTACACATACCCGCTTTGTCTTTCACCTTGCTACAACCAGCCTTGGCCGGACGGTGCGTTGCTGCCGTACGCTAAGCAGATTATTTCCCGATACTCTATTCACCACTAAGCCATCGAAAATCGAGTTGAAGGTAAACGTTCGGCAGCCCTCTGCCTGGTTAGGAATAGACATGAAGCGAAAAATAGAGACTCTAACCGAAAATTTAATAAACATTTACCCGACGTTTCGGGACCAGTTCGGTCCCTTGTTCACGGGTGAGTGACGAAAAGAAAAGAACACGCGTCGCCTAAATGCGCGTACGGATGTAGGGGGCTTTGCTCACGTCACGCAGTCCTGAGACGTTGCTGCTGGGCAGGGCGCCCGAAGAACGATTCACGTTCCCCTTTGTGTGCTGAATAAACCAAGACTCAACGAAGAGCTGCTTTCGCCAATTCTTCTCCAAGGCCAGCACGGTGCTTCCCTGGAAGTCGACTGTGTGGCCGGCTGCTTCTGCGTGCTCCGCGAGGGTGCTTGCCTCCACATCCTTCTTCCGGACATCATATTTGTGTCGCGTAAGCCTCTCTGCGAAGCTCTTACTTTCGCCAACGTATGAGGCCGGGCAATCTTAGCATGGTATGCGGTAGACCAAGCATTGGGCCATTTCTTTGGGGGGCCGATCCTTCGGGAGGGGGAGGCGATGACCGATTGTCGACACGGGCTTATGAGTCACCGCAATCCCGTAGCGACCGAGGACGCGGGAAAGGGCCTCGCTGGTGCGGCTAATGTAGGGGGCACAGACGCGATAGGAAGGGGGACCGCTGCGCCCTAGGGGTGGATGCCTTGATTTCTTGAATATCGGCCATGCAAAGATTGCCCGGCCTCATACGTTGGCGAAAGTAAGAACTTCGCAGAGAGGCTTACGCGACACAAATATGATGTCCGGAAGAAGGATGTGGAGGCAAGCACCCTCGCGGAGCACGCAGAAGCAGCCGGCCACACAGTCGACTTCCAGGGAAGCACCGTGCTGGCCTTGGAGAAGAATTGGCGAAAGCAGCTCTTCGTTGAGTCTTGGTTTATTCAGCACACAAAGGGGAACGTGAATCGTTCTTCGGGCGCCCTGCCCAGCAGCTACGTCTCGGGACTGCGTGACGTGAGCAAAGCCCCCTACATCCGTATGCGCATTTAGGCAACGCGTGGTCTTTTCTTTTCGTCACTCACCCGTGAACAAGGGACCGAACTGGTCTCAAAACGTCGGGTAAATGTTTATTAAATTTTTGGTTAGAGTTCCTATTTTTCGCTTCACAACTAAGCCAACAGTGCGGTGGGAGCTACAAGCTAGCTTTTTGCCACGTTATCATGCTCTCGTTTATACATGCCTTGCACGTTACATCACTCCGCGATGCTCCGCCCCCCGCCGCCATTTTTCCGTACCACCGCGAGCGCCCGAGCGCTTGGCAAGCCTTCGGTATGACCCGTTCCGTGTAGTCGGCCAGTTTTTGCGCGTTTTGGCAGCTTCACGTCTATCTTTTCCGTTGTTTTAAACACTTCACGTGTTGTCTGAAGTCAGTCACTCGACAAACGAGTCGCTCTAGTCTATTTAGGCAGCGCACTCGGGAAAAAGATGCCGCCGTCGCAAGAGCGCAGTGTGCCACTTTGTGGTGGCTATTTCGCCGAGCTCGTTGGCCCCACAAGAGCCAGATATGTAAAGAAGTTGGAACTTTGTGACGGTGAAGACCCGTACGAGCTTTGTGTCGGTGTGGACACGACGGCCGACGCCGGTGTTTTCCCCAACATCACGCACGGAGACATCGTCAACTACCTGGTGTTCTCCGTCAGCTACGCGACACTTCAAGAGATGAAGGCATTCAAGTCCCTTGAATCGCACAATTACTTCACCAGTGGTTGGGTGAAAGGTCCCTCGGCGCGTGGAATGAGCGGCGACAGGACCCTTTCGCTCAGCGAGGTATGTACGCGACGCACGCTACCGTCGTTTTCTTACCTTGGCTCGGTCAACGCACGCTCGTTCGGCGGTCGCCCGAAGCTTACCGCGTACAAGTAGTGCATGCAAGAGAGGTTTGAAGCCTGCAGCGAACAGCGGTGAGCGCTGAATTTAAAAACGGCGCTCGAGTATGTACACACCTTTAAGCTGCGATTGCATGACTACACAATGCAGGAAAACGTAATCTGAATTAATTTAAGGAGAAAGAAAATGGAGGGGAAGAGATTTCAGCTGTTATGAGCAATGAAATCAATCTAATTTTTCTTTTTTGAAAGTGCTTATCCAAAACGTTATTCCTCCATTTGTTCACCCTGCTTAACCCTATGCATAATTGTGTTCTTAATCTGCATTCTGTGCTTGTCATTTCAGGTGAACCACTCCCAAAGGCTAAGGGAGACCCCAGCCAAGGTCTGGATCCTAGTGCACGGGGATGGCAGCATCATCACTGCCCACTGCACTTGTATGGCTGGAGCCGGAGAAGCCTGCTCGCATATTGGTGCCACACTCTTCGCCGTCGAGACAATCGTAAGAATCAGAGACTCGTCAACCTGTACCCAGAAAGAGAACAGGTGGCTGCCTGCCTACACGTCGACTGTGGAATACAAAAGGCTCAGAGAGATAGACTTCTCTTCGGCTAGAAGCAAGAAGAAACGCCTTCAAGGCTGCGGTGAGGAAGAGGTTGCTGCAAGCATGAGACTCCCCATCCCGGAACCATCCGAGGATGAACTCAGAAGGCTGTATGACGTGTGTTCTGCTGCTGAACGAAAGCCAGCAGTGCCGATGATGGTCGAGGGGCGAAACAATGTGTTTCCCCCTCCACAAGCAAGAGAGCCAAGCACACTTCGGGGTATCTTTACTCAAGAAGCCTTCTCGGACACCCTTGACAAGCTGATTGAGCGGGCAGATGCATTTTTCGCTTCGTTTTCTGTTAGTGCTGCAATGGTCAAGTTTGCCGAAGCAACAACACGAGCCCAGTCCAAGTGCCCCAAATGGTACACTTACCGGGCGGGGAGAATCACTGCGTCGACAATGAAGTCGGTGTGCTCGACTAGCGTCGAAAAACCATCCCTCAGCGTGCTAAAGCGCATTTGTTACCCCGAAGACAACAAGTTTTCAACACCGGCAACAAGATTGGGACTGGATCATGAAGAGGAGGCAGTTCAGAGCTACGTGGGCAAGCTCAAAAGTGCCCATGCTAACTTCACGCACCGCAGGGCTGGGCTGTATCTAAGTGCACAGTACCCTCATCTTGCAGCCACCCCAGATGCCGTGGTACAGTGTGACTGCTGTGGCAGTGGACTTGTTGAAGTTAAGTGTCCATACACACAGCGGGCATCGGAACTGCATGTCACTGATCAGCGTGGTGTTGGTAACTCGGCGTCCCTTCCTTGCATCGCGACGAGCAGTGATGCCTTGGCGCAGTGCAGCGGCAGTGACTCTGAACCACGACATGTGTGCGCCGACCCCAAGTTCTGCCTGAAACGTGTGAATGGATGCCTATCGCTCAAGCACGATCACATGTACTTTTACCAGGTGCAAACCCAAATGGCCGTCTGCAACGTCGAGTACTGCGACTTTGTTGTATGGACTACAAAAGATATACACGTAGAACGAGTGTTCAGGGATGGGGCCTTTTGGTCGCAGGTACTGGCGAAAGCAACTCTGCTGTTTGTCCACGCTGTGCTTCCGGAGTTGCTCTCGCACTACTTCACGAGAAGTGCCACACCTGATGCAGAGCAGGGACTTCAACCGAGCTGCTTTTGCTTCTGCAGAGGCCCAGAGTCAGGCAAAATGGTTGCATGCGATGCCGAGGGCTGCAAGTTTAGATGGTTTCATTTTACGTGTCTTGGCCTTACACGCGCTCCAAAAAAGAAGCAGTGGTATTGCCCAGACTGCAAGGCGGCAAATGATTCCTCGCACTTGTAGAAGGCTGCTACTGAACTGTTTTGTTATACTTTCCAACCTTTTACCTGTGTCTTTATATTGCTAGTTACTGCAGTGTTGTTAGTAACTTACTGCAGCATTCTTGTTAGATTCAGTGAGAATATTATGGTTCACAAGGTTCAACAGAGAAAGCAGAGTGGGATGAAATGTCCAATGGTGGGTTACAAATAAAAGCCACTTGTAGGTGACATGACTGCTTCACTGTTACTGGGTGGGTCCACCTCACAAAACAAACACTACACAACATGCAGCAATTGAAGCAGGAGCACTCCAGTTTACAGTACTTTATTGGGGTCTCTGCAAGCAATCAACACATCTAAATGCAATGACAAAGCTAGAAAAAAGAAATGTCCTTACAGCAGGCCTTTTTGGCTCGACATAGCTGGCCAGAACAAATGGTATAGTATAGCATGTTCGAGAAAATAAGTTTTGCCCCAAACAGCCTGAATAAATTCTAGAAGTACTATATGGTGTTCCTCATGAAGTAGACGTAACTTAACATTCCAGCATCTAGCTTTCCACTTTCATCTGTCACAAAAATTAATTGCGGAGTTTTAAACTTACGACTGTATGGTTTCTTAAAAACTGGTCGCCCCATAGTGTGCTTGGTGATGACTGCGACATATTTGTCTGGACGAGCATCAAACAGGCATTCATTTGCGCATCACTAGTGCGCCATGCATGCTTAAGAGCCAAAACTAACGGTCCTACTGCGCTAACTAAAAAAAACATTCGGTTGTGTGTATGTCTACACAGCCTAGAACTCGGTCTGCCTCAACGGGCGAAGAGTCAGTCTCCCAGCTGTAGATGAGCAATTTAGCCAGTGCACTACAACCGCTAGCCTGGGGTCTTTAACCTGCACCATGCAGTAGTGATACACGACCACACGCCGGTACGATGCTCATCCAGATCGAAACGGGCAGGGGTGGGGCTTGAACTCAGGATCTTGGGTTCTGCAGCGCTAGCTTTCGCTCCACGTGCTCTGAGCTGGTGTGCGCTAGCCCACTCGGCCACCGATCCCACGCACTAACCAAAATTTCTCATCTAGAGCGTAAACAAGTGTCGCCTTACACTGGCAGACTCTCCTCGCACTGTATGAACACTTTCATCAAATTTGCTGTTGCTTTGCTTGTGGCAAAAAATTAGTTAAGATTAAAATTGACAGAGTTCATAGATTACAGACGTCCAGGTACCGTGGAATGCCGTAGAAGGCGCCCGACCATCTACTTCCTCTGCAGAGCACTTGAAGAGCCAATCACTTCAATCTACGGAAAAGACCTTAGCAAGATCAAGAAATGCCAACTGCACTGTGGCACTGAGCATGACGTGCACGTTAAATGTGCGCTCAGTGCCAGACTGCGGGCACCAGGATCTCCCTGTAGGTCGCAACGGTTGGCTCTCCAAGTGCTCTGCAGGGAAAACAAACACACCGGTTACTTTCTAAGAGCGTATGATACAGCTGATGAATTAGCAGGCACGTTGCCTCATTCGGCAGCGGCATCATTTATAGGTACTACTGAGGGAGAGAAGTTGGAAAGGGCACAGCACACCGTTACCACCTTGTCGACTGCTGGCAGATCATCGCCAGGCCGGCATGTAACAAAGTCAACTGGCAAAGTGCTCTTCAGAATCACATACTTGTTGCGTACTAAGCCGATAACCCTCTCAACGTGTATTCTTACATTGGCAAGCTTCCGTGTCGTCTCCACATCTGATACACTCAGCTGCTGCTTGCCCTTCGTAAATGCAGGGTATATGGAGCTTGGCGCGATGAAGTCCGACACTGTCCGAAATGTCAAAACCACGATCTGCTAGGACAACATCTCCCGGTTGCAGCTTGTCGAGTATCCCACTGTGTTCTGTGACATGTTTGTCGCTTGTTCTCCCTCCCCAACCCTCCGATATGAAAGTGGTGGTCCCCTGCGGTGCTATGCCTATCAAGAATTTGGCAGTGTTGCTTGATTTATACTGGGACCACGTCTGTGCCCTTGGGAGCAAGGATGAGGGCCGTTCTATCTTGATCTCAAAGCAGTCCAGAACAACCGACACCTTGTCCCCAAAGGCATCGTAGAATGGCTGCGGCATAGTTTGTTGTAGCGTTCGTCTTTCTGGCCAGATGATTTGGCTCTTGAGGCGAAAGTAAGCGACGTGCAACCAGCGGTCGAAAACTCGACTAATGGTTGCCTCGGAGACACCAAAGCGGAAGGCCAGATCCTGGAATGTTAAATTAAGTCTCAACTTCATCAGGAAAACCAGGAATTCCTGAAACTTGCTCAGGCTGTTTGTTGCAGAGTGACGCACAGCACACTCAATCAGGTGGTACACTCCGAAAAGGACATCAAAACTTTCCAATCCGGTGTAGCACTTGACCTTCTTGGGGTCACGCTGAAGGGCTGCTGCGGTGAGCTGGTAATCCTCTTTGCTCTGCCGCAATGTGTACACCTCGGTGTTGACAAAGGCCAGGTCATCCTCCATTGCAGCAATGTGGGCAGCTGTGACGTCAGTTTGCACGCTGGTGCCTGCAGTGAAAAATGGAGTCTTCGTGACCAAGCTCTTAAGATAAAGCAGATAGACCTTAAAAAATATCTTCTACGAAGGCCTGAGCACTGCTTAAGATACTGTCAACACAAAGCAATGAAGCAAAGGTCATGATTACCTGTCTCCTCGGAAATACTGACATTCTCGATGTCCTGGGGGTCCAAGCGCTGTCCTGTTGCAGGCTCTCCATCTAGTGCTGATGCCAATGAAACACATGAAAACATTTTATGATCAGCTGCATGTAACAAAACCAACTAGTGAAAGGCACCACATAACTGTTTATAACAATCAGGAGAAAAAGTTACCGGATTTGTCCGCGTCCAAATCCTGATGGTCTGGAGGGCGTACCGATGTTTTCGCATTGCAGCGCCGTCGCGTCCTCTCGAATCGAGAGGTGCGACGCGAAGCCGAACGATCCCCTTTGTCTGTGTAGGCAAGCTTGAGACTGGGAATCCAGTCAGGATTCGTCTCATCAAACAACTTCGAGGGAGCACCTGTAAGATGAGAAGAACGGCGTTCGTTGGCGCGTTCGCGGCAGCGAGGCGGGCGCACTTGTTTACATTGCGATGTTACACCGGCAGCCAGTTTACCGACAAATCCCGCTAAAGAAACGCCAGAAAACGTTCCTACCTGAGACGAAGTGGATGCTGCATACGTGTGTGTTATCGTTTGCGACCAGGTCGGCTTTGTTGATCGTCGTTACCCACGCGCTTCTTCGCATTTTCGACAGCTCAAACGTGCGCTGACACTGGCGCGTGATCACCTTCGGCAGCCTGAAAAACCTCGCGTCGCCGACTGTGTTGCGATCGCGACGGTTCTTGCTCCTCGTCCTGTTCGCACAACCGACAATCGCGCATGCAACCATGGCAAAAAAACAAACAAAAAAAAAACACACGGCAAAAAGGAGAGGCGGAGAGCGGAATCGCGGAAAGACGCTCGCCGTACTCGGCCGGCTACGAGCGCTGCATGCAATGGCGATTCGGCTTCGGCTGGTTTCGGTACGAAGCTATGGTGGCGGCTATCCCAGCATGCAACTTTTGATGACGTACGTGCAAGGCATCTATATCCACGCGCAGAGAGGGGAGTCATTTGCCGAAAGGAATACGGTTGCTTGATACGACGAGCCCGTAGTCCCCACCGTACTGTCAGCTTAGGAGTGAACGGAGTAGAATCGAGGTTGTGCGTCAATTTTCAAGGTTTAGATTTTGCTTTGACATATCCTCACATCGTGTGTCCACAACTTGTGGAAGTTGACTATAACCGAAATAGATAAAATAAAACAAATCAATTTTAACAAACTTAAAAGTCTGTTTTCTACTGTTACAAGGAATTTAAAGCGGATACACGTATTCTAAACAGATCTAGTAAAAAAAGAGGGAGAAAATAAACGCGATTGATTGCTAGCAGTTTTATTATAAGACTGCGCTGTAGGGCGCTTTTTTCTGTCATTTCTATGCATATAGTTTTGATGTGGACTCTTTGGGGCGTTGTTTATGTGCACGAACTATTAATTTTATGTCAAACGTGCCAAGTACTTTTTTCTTAAGCAGTGATAAAGTGCAGGCGAGCTGGTACTTATTCGACATCTTGACATCTTATTTGACATCGTTGATTTAAGAATTACCTTCCCATCACCAATTTTCATGACGCAGTAACAAGACTACATTGTTTTTTTTTCGAAGATATTAAAGTCAAAGTCCAGAATTATTTAATTTATTAAGGGATAAAGAAATAAAAACAAAATACGAGGACTTCATGTTGCAAAGAAACTGGGGCTGCGAGCAACGCTCCAAAGAATCTGGGGTAGGACACCCGCAGTTCAAATTCCCTCCACGTTGCGCTCAGGAGAACGCCACAAACGAAATCAAAATCATTAAAAAATTAGGCTAAAAACAAGACGTCGCGGTGTAGATTATGGCGCGCTGAATTTTATATTAATTGGAATTTACTTCGGTGAGGTAGAAAAAAAAAGAATTTAATGTGCACCTTTTGGCCGGCCTTTTTAAAGGTACATTTTCTGTTTGGCTCACAGGTTCAGATGCAGAGTAAATAAACTCTTCCATGTGATATCATTTATGTCTGCATGTAATATTCTTCATTACGGCTTGTGACTGCTAATGACTGTCTGACTCGCCATTTTTTTTTTTTTTGCGGTGGTGAACCAGCACATTATGTATGCGATATCAGGACATAAAAAACGAACATAAATGATGCCTCCGCAATTGTTGTGCCAAACCCCGTAACAGAAAAAATGGTTATTGGGTTTGGTAGGGAGCTCGACGAATTCACACCACCAAGCAAAGCCGATAACTAAGGTTGCGTGTTTTCGGATAAATCCGAAACAAATTCGAAAAACACTCGCCGGAAAATTTTACGTCAATTCGGATTTCGCCGAAAACTCAGAATTTCGAGGTCACAGCGACAAAATAAGCAGCAAAAAAGATGGAGTTTTACAACTCAACTTTCTAAGGCCACAAGGTCAGTGGTCCTGAGGTGATTCCACTTCAGTTTCCTTTGAAATTTGGAACTTCTGACAAAAAGGCGTTTGCTTTTTAGCACGTCGAGGTTCCTTCGGGACAACGGGTCATGGTACCCGAACCATATTCATTTATTTTTTTCAAATTTTTAAACTTTACGCAGTAAAATAAACTCCTAATTTCAAAGAATTGAGAATCTAACAAAAATAAACTCCAATAAACCCCGAATCCCCGGCGAAAAATAAATTCCGAAAAACACCCTCCGAATTTCGCGAGAAATAAACTCCGAAAACACGGAATCCTACCAATAACGGACATTATTGAGATTCGGATGTTTTATTAGGAGTATATCCGCAATAATCGAAGAAAAGTATTTGGTGAATTTGGTTGTGGCTGTTTCTTCGTGCCAGTTTTATTTTGTTACAAGTTAATTCGCCCGTGTGTCTGACAGGTAGTGTTCTGTGTTTTCGGAGGTTGTTTTTTTTTTGGTCAAATTCGGATGGTTTTTATTTTTCGGAGTTTATTTTTTTTGTCGAAAATGCGGAGTTTATCGGAGTTTATATTTACTTGACTCCCGATTCTCCGAAATTCGGAGTTTGATTTCGCGGTGTTTCCTATTAAAAATAAAAAAAATAAATAATACCGGATGTAAACGTATGCCAGATAAAGAATAAAACGCGCTTGTATCAATTAAAATTTTTTCAGTTGAATTTGGTGTTGGTGCAATTGCCATCGGGAATACTAATCTGTCCCACGACAAAGGTCGCACACAAGTGTTGCTTCGATTAACGTCAATACCTTAAAATCAATAAACTCCCGGAGGTAGTAGCTAGGAAGCTCGTAATCATCCCATCCGATTACATCAATCTACCCCGCGGTCCATAGTTTTCACTGTTACAAAAACATACCTTCACCTTTCTTTAAATCACAAATCGCATGGCCCTAACTGGATACCAGAGGAGTGGCTTTTGTCGTGACCCGAATTTGGGGGGGGGGGGGGGGGGTACAATGACCTGTTGCCCTGAATCAAAACAAGCGGCAAGACCCCTTTTGACCACGGTCCGAGACTTGAAAGATAATTATGGTGGCAGTTTCCCAGGACCATAAAACCTGTGCTGATCAAATTGTAAAAAAAAACTTGTACTCTTTTTTTTTTTTTTGCAGGGGGGGGGGGGGGGGGGGGAGTGGAGTGGCAGTGACACATTGTCACGAATTCCAGTTTTCCCTGTTTATTTTTTCTTTAACTTTCCGCCGATAGACCCGTTTATCGTCTATGTAGCGGCGCCCGAACGTCGCCGTGTTCGGGGGCGCGCCTTTCTTCCCTTTCGGGTTGGAGCTTAGCGGCGTCCACGGGAGGAAGGGGGAGCGTGGGGAGGGAGCCCAGGACGGCGCCGACATCCGAGGATGGACGAGGCCAACAAGAAAAAATGTTGTTGTTTCACCTTGAAGCTTTTGTCTCCCACGCCTAGGCGAGCGCTGGCTCACCCGCGGACGCACAAGGTCGCTCCAAGGTCGATTTCTCTGGAAATGTGCTTCTGTTATTTTTCTTTGCTTGTGCAAAACTGAGAGTGCTGATTGGCTCTAAGAAGGTCCTCTCTGATTCGCCAAGTTATCTTCCGCGAAATGCTCATGTTTTGCATATATAGATGGCGTTTTGGCGGGAATCAGGGGCGGCCGTCGTCGTGGTAGGGGTACCACTTTTTGGGGAGAAGTTGGAGACCCCCGGATCTGGCCGGGGCTCCGCTGGTAATCGTTTTTCTTTTCCCGCGTCGGGATTTTCCGTATTTCGGAACGTTGGGTCGAGGCCCTAGTTAGCCTCCGGGAGTTGTTTTTGCCTGCGGGCGCGTGTGTTCTTGCACTGCGGTGCGTGTTTTTTGCCTGTGGGCCTGAGTGTGGCACTCCGGTGCGAGTCTGTGCGTGGTGCGGTGTTCGTGCGGATCGTCTCTCCGATCGTCAGACCAGTCTTAATCGTCCGGGAGCCCAGCGTCAACCTTCGGCAGCGTCTGGACTTGGTTTCCTCTCAGATAAGACTTTGATTTTGTGTTTTTCCTGTTTTCAACGCTTTCGAGTTCTTGTTTCATTTCATTTCATTTCATTTGTCTTGAATTCTTGTTGTATTGCTAACCGGGATGTTAGTGCCTGTGCCCCGAGATTTCGTTAGACTGCGGTGTTAGCTATTTCTTTTTATCTCTCCTTCGTGGTCGTGCCGGCCGAATGATGCGTGTTTTGAAATATTAAATTTGTTTTGTTTTATAACTCTACGTGTCGTCGCCTCTCCACCGGCCTCTACCCCAGGCGTGGACCCATCGCTTGTCACCGGTCCAACCTTAATCTTCTGTTCTTTTAAAGTAATTTTTGTTAACCTCGGAGTGGGATTATTCTTATTCTTTTATTTCCTCCCCACTTCGTGACACACATAAACATTCGGAGTTTATCGGATAAATCCGAATTGACCAAAATTTTACCGGCGGGTGTTTTTTGGAGGTTTTCGAATTTATCCGAAAACACGGAACCTTACTGATAGGCGACAACTCTCTCCAAAACCCAGTTGCAAGGAACGCGGGCACAAAGTAATATCTTCCGCTACAAAGCGAACAAAACCAAAGCGGCGCGAAAATTGAAGTTCCAAGTTGGTTTGTGGTCCAGCATAAGTTTCAACGTAGCGCTCAAAGCATGTACGCTTTCATGAACCGGATATTTCAGTACCGATTGTTGATGTGCATAGTTTAAGGAAGTACTTTTCGGTGTATGAACGTATGGGTACGCGATGGTTTTTGTGTTGGTGCATTTCAAGACACTGGCTTTTCTTCGTGTATGCTTAGGTTTGAGGACATATCAGGCTCAAACATCATGATGGAAGTCCTCCAGCGTGTCCACGCGCAAGGAAAAAGCTCAAACATATTGGCAAGCAGTTCCGAGGAATCCGTTCGAGCTAAACCGACGTACACGAAGCGTTTAGAGGTTCGAAGCGACTAGTTTCTGACAGATGGTCCGTGCAGTATTCTGATGGCTAGGCTTTTACATAAATCTGACAAGATTTGCATTAAAAAAAGAGGACTACGCCCTAACTTCGCGCTGTTGACGCGTTTGAAAAAAAAAAAAAAATATTTAGGGCCCAATAAAAGATTTCGGGGTTAATTTTTTTTTTTTTTTGCGTTTTCAGCTTTCTTCATTTGGGGCAGATAGCCAATTGAAAAGTTGTTATCGGCAATACCAAAGAAAAATATATATATATTGCGCTTTGTAGTCGCCTAAACGTAATCGACACTTAGCTTTTGTTGTTTTGAGCATGTTAACGCACGACCGGTCGGTGCATGCATAAGCTAATGGTTTATTCGGTGTTAACTCCACATTCGATACATCATGCGAGCTCAGTTTGCCGGTACTCCGTGCAAGCGTAGGCCCTCATGACTAAAAAGTTTCTCTTGGGTTTGCATCATCGTAGAACCGTCCAAGCGCCTATCCGCTCAGTCGAGCGCATGGTCATAATCCAGTTATAAGACAAGGCCTGCGCATGACGTCATCGTGAGTGTATCCCGACCCGCCACAAACGGCACACACAGGTTCCACGAGAGTTGCCCCAAAGCAGCAGACGCGTCCGCCCTGACGTCACCGAGTCCTAGGGTGGTGCTCTTTCTAAAGGCTCTGTTATACTCCGACGTAACGCGCGCGCCAGCAAACGCTGGCTGAAGTCGGCTACGTCACGTCAGTCACTTCGCGCGCGTTAGTTAGTTAGAGTTTTGAAAGCAAGGAAAGCAAAGGAAATGTTTCTGTACCAGTGGGTCAGTATGTCACCGCGCGCGTCAAAAATTCGCCCTCTTTATACTCCGGCGGCCCTGGCGGCTCCCGCGGCGGACGTCGGTGGGCCGCCGGCGCGGCGCATGCGCAGAATCTGACTACGAGGGCACGTTTTCTGCTAGAGTGCGCCACTTCCGGTTCCTTTTCGTTTCGAATAGCAGACGAAAATTCTCGCGCTTCTTGAGCGCCAAGTTCGAGCGATGGCGTGGACGTACCTTGCACGACGAAAACTAGCGCTTGCATTGTTGGTGCACCGCCTGCGCCGCAAGCGTAGGCGCTCAATGTACATGCGGTACATCTTTAACGAGCGCACGGTCTACGGTACTCAAGCTTCCTCGTGTCGTAGACACACGGGTGAGGACGAATTCTCTCGATCAGCTTCTCGACGACCGAGTCCGATTCTTCAAACATGACGCCAGACGGAGTGGTGCTTCCGTCGTCTGCTATTGCTCGTATTCGCCGCGCTTCCCACGCGAGGGCTGCCGGGAGCCAGCGCGTGATGCATCCTGGTCCGGCGTCTCTGGCGCAGCCGGCGCGGAATACGGCATGCTCCATTTTGGCGTCGAGGCGGTCAGGCTGCGTCGAACGCCGCCGGTCGCGTCGGTAACGTTACGACGCCGGAGTATAGAGCGTCGGGTTTTCGCCGACGTGACGTCGCGTTGACGCGCTCGCACGCGCGCCCGCGTTACGTCGGAGTATAACAGAGCCTTAAGACGCTGCGAGGTGCGCTAGCGACGATACTAACGCAAGCTAGGCGTGACTCCGTGGATTCATGACGTTTGGGACAGGCTTTGTTTTTTAGTGGGCATGAATCCCAAACCGAATATATACAGCGTAAGAGTATGTTAAACCAACCAATCCCCCTTAAACTTATGTACACCAATATTGAAATCCCAGAACAAAAACTGAGTTGCGCCAAACTGGGTGCGGATTATTTATTCAACGCCGTTTCATCGACCACCGTTTTATCGAACGCCGTTTCATCGAGCGCAATTTTATCAAACGCCATTCTGTCGAGCAACGTTTCATCGAAGCCGTCGCAACGAACACCGCCTACTTGAATAGTATCTGTGAAATAATTCATTTCTTGGACCCGAAGGGTAACCGTATTCTAATAATCATTACAATTTATAAAATTTATTTTCTAGTGGAGTAAATGAACTCGGAATAAGAAACTCTTTTATTTTTTCTGCTATTTCAATGTTTTATTGTAAATTATAACTTCTGTTTCACTGTGGCTCAAAAAACGGGAACACTGACGGTATTTCTTTTTAAAACTGTGATAATCGGTACGAACTACCGTCCCTTCAAGGGCGTTTCTTCTTCTTTGGAGACGTAATCCGCATTAAGACGGAGCCGACTTTGAAGCAGCGACCCGGCCGTCTCTACGTCGCATGAAACAGAACAAAAAGGCGTATCTTCCCTACTTGTTCATTTATTGCAGTCTACAGAACCCAAGACCTGCCGAATTTTTAACATATGGCTATTCTCCTATTCTATAATGAATACACATGTAAACAGACAAATACAAAATAAAAAGGCGCAGCGGATAATAACTGGATTCCTTTTCCGGAAGTGCCTTTTATGCGTGAACAAATAGAGGGAAGAAGTGGGAAGAAAGCGTGTAGTGGAGAACAGCCGCTTACATCACATTGCACCCACTCAAATTTTGTTTTAGAGGTACATACTCTCTACGATTCAGTAACCAACATCAAAGTGAAAACAAATAACAGGGGCAGTCGTTCTACTTCTGGGGATTCGACAGCAGCGTCAAAACAATTTTAAGAGCAAAGAAAAACATAGAAAGTACTGTAATGCTTCAAAATTCAGTAAAGCGAAATTCGATGAAATAGCGTTCGATGAATTTGTGTTCAACGAAATGTCCACTTATAGGATAAAATGGCGATGGATGATACAGCGTTCAATGAAATGTCCTGTACCGCGTCGAACTTCGGGGCCGGCTTGCTAGAAACAGCGTCTCAGCTGAGACTGGGGGAAAGAAAGCACTGCTAAATTAGCCAGCGAACGAGTTGAGCGGGACTCAAACCGCGTCTCAAGACGCTCGCACGCCCCAGCCTTTGCAGTGCTTTCTTCCAGCCAGTCTGAGCTGAGACGCTGTTCTAGTAAGGCGGCCCTGATGACACACGGCAAGAGCGAGAGGCACAAATGCGCTTTCGCGCGCTTCTTTACGTACACTTTGCACACAACTGTGGCGCCGCAGACGTCATGGGAATACTCCCTACACAGAAAAGTCGCCCTTGCGGGTTTTTTTGTTTCGTGATCACAGGGGATGGCCCCTGTCTCAATGCGCTTTGTCAATTATTTTCAACCACCAAACACAAGATTTTGATATCCTAGCAATAAACCAGTGACCGGCATATTAAAGGGATACTACAACGAAATTTCGGCGCTTATGTCTTGGTCTATTCGTATTCAATGGAGCATTATCTCATCAGACACACCAATCTCTCGTTGAAAAAGACACGAAAAGGTATTTTAAAACGAATTAAACGATTAGCAAAGAGCACCTGGTGGATATCGCTAACGCCTCGTTTGTAATGCCCGTCTAGGAACCTTGACAGGTACTGACGGTAACTGTCTCGCCCTCGGCCACGACGAGAGATGAGCTGAAGGAGGAACTCCCCTCTCCCCGAGACTCTCTTCTTTGTGTGAGCCAGAAGTCGCTATTGTCCCTCTACAAGATTAAAGACGATTAACCCGTCACTCAAAATTCATACGAAGACAGCTTTGGGTTTACTTGCGGTGTACCGATCGCTGGTGTGCTCCGGCTGCTTTCAGGGGATGCTACGAGCTAGGGTGCCTACATGTTTCCGCCGCTCCGCTGTTTAGGGTGGCGACAACGTTTGTGATACCTGTTGCCGACAAACCAGTGTTGCCTACCTCGTTACCATGGCAACCTCCGCTGTTTTCGTCGACCATTTTGTCACACTCGCCCAGTCGCCGGTCGTGCGCTCGGACTACGCCGCTAATCCTCGTTAGGGCTAGGAAGCGCTCACCACTCTCGTTCTGACGGCGAGGTTTCGGCGTTCAATGCCGGTCTGTGGCGTTCCTTTTTTGTCGTGGGAGCTCGCGTTTCGATAAAAGCAACGCACACTTCCTGCTCGCAACTTCAAAATATGAAACACCCGAATAAAGAAAGCGACAGCCACGACGACCGCCATCCCGCTGAGCCTACGACTCCTCTTATGAACGGAAACGGAAGTGGCCTCACAGTGTTGCCGGTGTGTCGAGACTACAACGTTGTGTACGTTTAGCGAAATAAGAAGTGGGAAAAAATGGCGGTGGAGAGGATCTGGGAAAGGGTAACAAGAAGTTGGCGCCACCCTAAAGCGGAGCGGAAACATGTAGGCACCCTACTACGAGCCATCGGGGTTTATCCAAGGCCGTGTGATTGTCACGTGACCTTGGAGAGGGGGCACAGCGACGCGCGGAAAGCGTATCACGAGCTACGTCCACAGAGCGGGATTGGCTGGGATAGCTCGCAGCGTCCACTGCGTCCGGACGTAAGGTCCTGAGACAAACTACGTCACGATTGCTGCGGATGTGACGTGGTCTCCGCTGGCTGCTGTCCGAGCGTTTGCCAGAGTGGGCCGTTTATTTCGAAAAATACAGCCATCTATTTCGTCGTTTACCCTGAGACTGGGGGGGGGGGGGGGGGGGGGGGTTTAGAAGAGAAAAAGTAACAGAAAAACAGACAGCCATCTGGCTGAAAATAGAAAAGTGCGATTGTTCTTTGCGGATATTGTGGATCATATTCACCCTATTTCTGAACACGACGGGTATATTTCAAATTTCGTTGAAGTATCCCTTTAAGACGTTCATTGTATCGTATAATTACAGGGGTGGCTGCTAACGTAATCTACGTTATGCAACCTCATTTTTAATGCGCATCTAGGTAGCGTGGCAATCTCCTTTACTCGGAATTAAGAGCTCATGTTCATGAGTGTGTGAAATTTATTTGCCTGAAGGGGTCCCGAACTCGTTCGAGTAACCGCGCAAGGTGGCTTTCCGGTTCTGGACATCTAAAAAGGTAAAAAAGAGCACGACATCGGCGCATCTTCGCATTTTACACTGAAAAGGTATTGTGTAGCATTACGTTTTACACCTCAGGTATAGTGCCCCATTGGATGGCATATTTTTTACTTTCAGAGAAAGAATATAAAACGGCATAACCTGTTTGCGCTGACAACCTCGCGCAGTGCACACTCCGGCTCCTGTGTCCTAACTGGAAGACGAGGTGCCCGGCTTGGAACGTTTCTAACGTGCATTACCTAAGTTAGGGCAAGTACAGAACCCCTTGCAAACAATCCCTTGGGTAATTTTTATTATTTTTTTCCTGCGTCCGGAAATTTAAAATTGCGAACTGTGGCAAAATGAGAAGGCCCGCGGATGACGGAAAAGCAAACTCGTTTCGCTCGAGTGCAGGTGGCTCGGCTCAGAAAGGCTCAAAGCTTGGCCTTGGGGGAGGCCGCGGGCGAGCGTGACCTCCTGCCACAACCTTCCAACCCCCCTCCCCCCCGTTTGGCTTGAAGGTAAACGTTAAGCGCCGTTTACACTCTTGCGACCGAGTAAAGGCCCGTTCACACTCTTGCGACCGAGTAAGACCGAGAGAGACCAGACCGGTTTTTAAGCCTTTTGGGACTTTTTAGGACCGGATGCGTTGCAGCGGAGCTGGTCCTAAGAAGTCGCAAGAGGCTTATGGTGAATTCCACTCGTAGATCCGGAGCGCTTTCCACAATCCACGAGGGAGGCGAAATTCCGCTCCGTGGGACCCGCTACGAATCAACGAGGGGAAGATAAACTCGCATTTTTGGAGCGACCTCCCCCACACCCCTCCCGACTGCTTCCCCCTCCGCCGTTCAAAATGGCCGCTGCTCGAACTTGACAAGCCCACCAACGCCTCAGCCGACTGATCTTTCCGACGCAGAAATAACACGCGACACAGGCCGGGCGAAATTATACGTACCACGGCGCCCGTGTCGCAAATAACCAAGACGTCTGCGTTCGGCACCGTCACTATACCTTTCGGCCGCCTCGAAGCGGCGGGGCACGGACAGCGATTGCCAGCGTTGGAGTTCAGATTTTGTGGTACGACTTTAAAGGGCAACTCCGACCAAAACTCGAAATGAAATAAATTACTGGTATCGCTGTAGTGACACAAAATACGACCCCAGCCAAAAAAATACTTCCGGGGGGCTCGCATTCTCAACTAATGACGGTGATAAAAATGCGACCCGCCGCGAGCCACTGCTCCTTAGCGGGCGGCCAGCGGGTTGCCGATCGCTAAAGCAGCATTGGGCCGTGACGTCAGTATCGTTCTCTTTTTTTTTTTTTCCTCCGGTCGGGCGTTGCGCGGAGTGCGCTTCTTTGAGCCGCTACCACCGCTACTTCGGCTTACGATTGGCGTGTTTAGCCATTGCTTTTATCTGTAACCCGTGTAGCTTTGGTATAGCCTTTTGTTTATTTGCTTGTGAGGACTTTAAGACTCGATTTAGCGAGCGACTCGGTGCGCCCAAGACTCTCCAGCTGTTCCTCGAAAGATGCCGAGTACAACTTGTAGCGCTGTGGGCTGCTCAAACAACCCGCTGCGCTACCCGGAGGTGCTGTTTCACAATTTTCCAACGGGCCGGAAATTGAAGAAGGTGTGGGTGAACGCTGTTCGTCGAGTGGACTTTGGACTTCGGCTTTCACGCGCCAGAGGAAAAAAGAACGAAAAAACAGACATGCACAGCCCAGCACACGTCTGTTCGGGCACCGTGGCCCACGCTGGAGAGCCTCAAAGCTTCATGTCTGGGACTGACCCGCAGCGCGAAAGCGAGAGGGCCCCCAGTACTGTACGTCACTGGCAGCGCGGCGTAGAGCAACGCCGCTCCATCCACGGAGCCCCGATGACAATTTAGGCCTAGCGACGAGTACGGAAGACCGCACGCACGGCGACAGCCGCCGAGTACGGCACCGAACGAGTTCACTCGTTTTCCAGTCGCTAGCTTTTGGGTATACAAGCGACGAGTACGACATAGCCGCAGCGGCTAGCGCATGCATGGCGGCGGCCGCCGAGTACGGCACCGAACGAGTTCACGGGTTTTCCAGTCGCTAGCTTTGGGTATACGCACTAACTCTTGCTACATATGCTGGATAACTACCCCGTATACAGAATTAAAACAAAATCAGCTTACCTCCTATCTTTAGACGGCTAGTGCAAGAGAGGTAGGTGCCGCTCGGCCTGCGTACTTGTTGAACGCGAACGATCCTGACGTCACGTTCACATAGCGGCTGATTTACAGTGTTGCCGGGGCCTCGGGTGGCTAGTTTCGGTTTTGTTGGCCGCGCCCCAAACAAAACTTTGAGGCGTCAGTATCTTTAAAACTACGCACAATAACGAGAAAAAAAATTACACCTTGCAATTCAGGGACGCTGACTGCGCTAAAAACAGTCATAATCCCAAAATCGAAAGTATGGACCGGAGTTGCCTTTAATAAACACAGAGGTAACAAACCATCACTTGCACGGTCCTTGCCTAATCTCTTCTTGCCTTATTGCACGGGAAAACGCCGGCGGAATGCAGTGTAGAAAGGTTAACAATCATTGGCTGCAGAATGAACAGGCTTAACCTTGCGTCTGCCTCCGCTCGTTCTTCCGCTCACGATCACAGATGTCAGCGCTTACGATTTACCACGCTCCACAGTCCCGGCTTTGTATCCCTGATCTACGCGAGGTAAAAGCGTTCGAGCCGTCACAATCCCGCGTAAACAACCGACGCACCCGAACAAATCCAACTTGACGACCTGACCGTGGCCCCACCGGCCCGCCGACCCCGCCAACCTCGCCGCGCATGCACACTGCCGAGGAAATGACGTAGAGTGCTCTGTACTTCCGGAAAAGATCTGTGAAATCCCGCAGAGCAAGTTCAGCGGGGTTTGAGGCGCTCCGTGGAGCGGGCGCTGATAGAGATCTGCGAGCGGAAGATGACCAGCTCGAGCCAGATCATGCGGGCGGAATATGCGCGCTCCAAATGGAGCGCTTTTGGAGCGCTCGAGATCTGCGAGCGGAATTCACTATTAAAAACCGGTGTGGTCTCTCTCGGTCTTACTCGGTCGCAAGAGTGTGAACGGGCCTTAACCCTGCGTTTCGAGACCGGTCCGGCCTGCGTGTGAATGCGCGGCTAGATGGTGATAGGCATTAATATTAGAGCTAAGATGAAAGAGAAATTTTAAAAAAATTTACGACATGAAAAGTTCATTAGGATAAAAGATTAAAGGAGCACGATAGAGGATTCTACGATCGTCTTCTCTTGGTCATAACTGATTGAACGAACCATAAGCATCTTAAAAAAAAATTGCAATCACGCGATGTTGATTTTGCAGTTGAAAACACCGTGACCGGCGGCCGGCAGCAGCCGCAAAGCACTCTGGGTATTATTCCTTCCGGTTCGTAGCTAACAGCCGACGCAGCCCCATGACGGCTATGGAAGCGTGTGCGGGTGTTGAAACCCGATCAATCCGGGTCACCTTTCTCTGCTGCTGGGGGACTTACGCACTTCTGAACGTCTCAAGTCACTTCTACGGATATGTTAAGTAGTAATCGGTACGCAGAAGCATCGAGAACGGCCACGAAAGCGCAGAGCGAGTGCGGCCGGCTGCAAGCTGCACTCGCACCGCGCTTTCCGGATCTTCGCATGAAAACTCAGGTTAGATGTTTCGTTTTCCTTTTGAGCCAGCGGTCTTCATTTGGGTTCTGTTTATTTTTGATGGTTAGGTTAGATCACATCACCGACTGAAATAGGCGCGAATGTAAGCCGTGGGACGCGGCCAGCTGAAATGCCCGATCGGAGGTCTGGCGTACTTTTCTCATTTTGTTAGAACACCTGAGTCTGGGTAAGAAAATCTTCAGGCGACCAAAAGTTGAAGACAGGGAAAGAGGTCGGTCAGACGGCGTTTCAAACTCAGCTAATATGTTTTCTCGCGCGATTGAAACGCCACTTCCGCATAAAAGTTAGTTTTGAGTCTCGACGACATCTGACTACGTGACAATCCTTGCTTTTTAACACTCACGCGTTTTTGGTACTTCAACTAAGTTGTCCCCCGTGAACTACCATACCCCCCCCTCCCGCACGTTTTTTTAATGATGTCGAGTAAGAAAGCATGCATAAACGAGCACCGATCTTGATATGAGCTACGCAGGGTCGTACTACCGCTTTATTATCAGTCAATATGAAGGTGCTGCCCATTTGCTTTTGTTTCTTTATATTACAGCAAGCTGACCTGTCCTTTTGTTTATTTATATTATAGCAAGCCACCCATTCACGCCGCTTCGCGGGAACAGTCTGCGGCGGCTCATCACAGAAAATGTTAATTTTCTGTGATGAGCCGCCGCAGTCTGTTCCCGCAGAAAATCATCCCAGAAAATGTTAAACGGCCTGGCGATGGCCCTGTATGTCGACGAAACGTCGTGCCATGAACTGATTGCCTGCGAGATTGCATGCCGCGTTCTAGGGATACCTTGTACGACAAGCAGTGCTCACCCCTTCGCGGATTGATCGAGACCTTTTTGCTAGGTGCCAAAAAGACTGTTCGTTATTTTCCGCGGCCCCTACCTGAAGAAAGAGAGAACACGTTGTCATGGCCTGTAACAATATTGGCCGCGCATAAACGGTCACCGACGTTTGTCTTTCACAGGTCGACACCTCGCTCCATCACTCGCTTAACAGCGACGGCCCATCGTTGCTTCCATGCTTTGTTTCACGGGAACTGGAACATCTTCCCTCTATGGCTTGCGTTAGAACAACGTACCGCGGAGCTGTAGGCCATTTTCACCGCGAATACAGCACGGCTACCACACCTAGAAGGGCTCTCGATGCAGCTGGACGACCAGCACCGGACGAACCGGAAGCGTGAAGTCACGTGGTGCCTCGCTTCGGATGACGAAACGATGCGGTCACCTATTGCAAGCCGAAAAGCTGGAAACAAAATGCAATGGCATTCTGTTAATACAGAACGCAAAATCGAAATATGGGTTGGGTGAATAGCCATCACACACGAAACGGTCACGTTTAGGACAAGGTGTGCAACCTTTGCGTGTTGCGTGAAGGGAAGGGGGGGGGGGGGGGTAACTGATATTCTGGGTGATGGTGTCAAGCTTAAATCGGTCATGTTTTGGTTCTTTGTGTTTCCGCGATTGCCTTCAGGTAAGAGTTTCTGTGTCTATGTGTGTAAGTGTGCGTGCATTAGTCCGCGAAAGGACAAGAAAATCATCCGTGTTTTCGCATTGCCGGTTTTTTGCCAGCTGCACGAGTGGTAACTTTAGCGCACCCCTGCGCTTCCTGCGAGCTTTAAGTCGTCCTAAAATTGACTGATTTAGGGGTTTTAGATGACGCTTAGGACGTTTCTGATGAGAGCCATACGTCTGTTTTACATATTAAAGTGATAATTACTAAATATTAGGAGATACGTTTGCAATTGAGTATGTTTTTGCAATTTCTGACGTCCACCGTAGCTAATAATTTGTTCCCGAAAATAGTTTTTTTAACCACGGAAGTTTTAGGGACTTTTTAATTTACTTGCAGAAACACTCGGTACAGGAGGCAACGATATAAGATAAAAATTGAGTATAGTGAATTAGTTAGAGCTTTTTTTTTAATTTTCATTTTTACCAAGCTAGGCGACATACAGAGGCGGTACGTCTCCTTGCGCGCGCAGAAAAGTACGCTTCGAAGTCACAGCGTGAACTCCAGATAGCAATGCCTCTCGGCAAGGCCTCTATTCTAAAGACTAAAACTGTCTTATAGTGCAATTAAAATTAATAGCGCTCAGGCAGAGGTGTCAGAATTATTTGGAAAATTGGGGGGGAAGGGGGGGAGCGATTTTCCGCTTCCTCCCCCGTGTTCTTTACAATAAATTTCTGAGATGTCCGGGGGGGGGGGGGGGGGGAGGGGGAGCATCGTCCAACAGTGTGACGCAGAAAGCTCAAGTGCTTTTTGCGTAGTAGACCTGCTCTATAATCTTCTGTTACTGCTGAGAGCTCGCTGAGACTTGAACCCTAGGTTCCTGAGAGCGGAGTGCTTGCCCAAATGTTCAATGACACGCCCCTTTTTGGAAGGTTTTCGGCCCATGTGACCATGGTCATGCTGCAATATCTCGTAAAATAATCCGATTATCAAAATGACCTGCTCTATAATCTTCTGTTACTGCTGAGAGTTCGCTGAGACTTCAACCCTAGGTTCCTGGGAGCGGCGTGCTTGCCCGAATGTTCGATGACACGCCCCTTTCTGGACGGTTTTTGGCCCATGTGACCATGTTCACGCTGCAATATCTCGTAAAATAATCCGATTATCAAAATGCTCTCCGGGATTATAGTAGTAGACCTGCTCTATAATTTTCTGTTACTGCTGAGAGTTCGCTGAGACGTGAACCCTAGGTTCGAGAGAGCGGCGCGCTTGCCCGAATGTTCGATGACACGCCCCTTTTGGACGGTTTTTGGCCCATGTGACCATGGTCATGCTGCAATATCTCGTAAAATAATCCGATTATCAAAATGACTTGCTCTATAGTCTTCTGTTACTGCTGAGAGTCCGCTGAGACTTCAACCCTAGGTTCCTGGGAGGGGCGCGCTTGCCCGAATGTTCCATGACACGCCCCTTTCTGAACGCTTTTTGGCCTATCTGACCATGTTCACGCTGCAATATCTCGTAAAATAATCCGATTATCAAAATGCTTTCCGGGATTATAGTAATAGACCTGCTCTATAATTTTCTGTTACTCCTGAGAGTTCGCTGAGACGTGAATCCTAGGTTCGTGAGAGCGGCGCGCTTGCCCGAATGTTCGATGACACGCCCCTTTTTGGACGGTTTTTGGCCCATGTGACCATGTTCACACTGCAATATCTCGTAAAATATTCCGATTATCAAAATGCTCCCTGGGATTATAGTAGTAGACCTGCTTTATAATTGTCTGTTAGTGCTGAGAGTCCGCTGAGACTTGAACCCTAGGTTCCTGAGAGGGGCGCGCTTGCCCGAATGCTCGATGGCACGCCCCTTTTTTGACGGTTTTTGGCCCATGTGACCATGGTCATGCTGCAATATCTCGTAAAATAATCCGATTATCAAAATGACCTGCTCTATAATCTTCTGTTACTGCTGAGAGTTCGCTGAGACTTCAACCCTAGGTTCCTGGGAGCGGCGCGCTTGCCCGAATGTTCCATGAAACGCCCCTTTCTGGACGGTTTTTGGCCCATGTGACCATGTCCACGGTGCAATATCTCGTAAGATAATCCGATTATCAAAATGACCTGCACTATAATCTTCTGTTACTGCTGAGAGTTCGCTGAGACTTCAACCCTAGGTTCCTGGGAGCGGCGCGCTTGCCCGAATGTTCCATGACACGAACCTTTGTGGACGGTTTTTGGCCCATGTGATCATGTTCACGCTGCAATATCTCGTAAAATAATCCGATTATAAAAATGCTCTCCGGGATTATAGTAGTAAACCTGCTCTATAATTTTTTGTTACTGCTGAGAGTTCGCTGAGACGTGAACCCTTGGTTCGTGAGAGCGGCGCGCTTGCCCGAATATTCGATGACACACCCCTTTTTGGACGGCTTTTGGCCCATGTGACCATGTTCACGCTGCAATATCTCGTAAAATAATCCGATTATAGAAATGCTCTCCGGGATTATAGTAGTAGACCTGCTTTATAATCTTTTGTTAGTGCTGAGAGTTCGCTGAGACTTGAACCCCAGGTTCCCGAGAGCGGCACGCTTGCCCGAATTTTCGATAACACGCCCCTTTTTTGACAATTTTTGGCTGTAAATATGTGCTAAGAATTATTAATGCTCATCTATTATGTACTATTAATGATAATATTAATTCATTTAGTGTCATTATTCGCGAGAAACAGCTTTTTACTGCTCTAAACAGCCTTAAATTTATTTGGAAAGCCCTGCATTTTGTTCTTTCAATGACCAGGGCAGTTTGTAGAATTGACGGATCCTGAAGAAAATAGTACCAAGATGTAGTTAGAGAACTGGACCTTATAGAACCGTAGAGAGCAACTCGAGATACGGAGTGGTTTGTTTGTAAATCGAGTTTTACCTCAAAACTTTCTTTGTATTTCGCCGTACTCCCATAAGGATAATGCATTTTTTCCGATTGCCAGTTGGCTCTATTCATTTTAGGCATACAGCCTTTAAATTTAGCAGGATGAACAAAAAGTGTATCTATTAAAAAAGTGCGCTGAGAGCAAATAAATGCGCCGGTTAGAATTTCGTGAAATAAAAAAAAAAGTCTTGTTCGTCCCATTGAGTTACGGGGGGCCGTCCCGCCACCGCTGAGCGTTTCTCAGCGATGGGGAACGTTCAACAAGAAAAAAATGTACGATGACATCCTTCCTACACTCATTCCTTCTATAACACCGCGCCGCCTCGTATTCTTTTGTTTTTCTTTCATGTTACTAATTTCTTTCTGCGCATCACGGCTGTTACGACGCTAAGTCTGTGTGCACTCTCGAATTTGAACTTAGGCTCAGATCAGGGACGGACCAGTTTAAATCAGGGAAATATAATTAACACTCTAGCAAAGTAAATCGATCATATGGACCGGAAATACAATTTGACACAATCTATCTGAACACATACTGTGCACAGCGAATGCAATAGCGAGTCAGCGTGCAAAACGCCGCCACACAACGGTACCATTCATCTAAGCGATTTTTGTATAGCACCGAGTACGGATAAGAGAAAACAGTTATTAATTCACATAGACGAATCAAATTTATTTAAAGCCCGGACACTCCGTATGTTCAGTCTACCTAAGGTTATCAATAGACTCGACCATGTCATTTGTCGAAACAGATAAAAGACGTTGGCAACAATGATTAGGCTGAGTAAGTGAATCTAACGCGCGTATTTTACCAATCGACGGTCGCGCGCCTTCAATACCATTCCCAATTGTCACTGCGCACCTTGGACACACTTTCGGGAGCAACCCATATTTACATCACCGTCCGAGATCTTCATTGAACGTGCAGTGCCGACCAAAATAAAATGCTAACCTGACTCTCAATCGCTCGCCGCAAAGCACGGTTTCGAAAAGGCGGTACTGTACGTCACTTGAGATAAAAACCCAAGCTATAGAAACGAGCGTCGTAAAAAAGGGGACCGAAATTTTTATTCCTACCTCCGAACAGAAACGAGCGCCACCATCTTCATCACACACAGCAGAGGCCGGGCTCGACCACCGCGCGTATTATCACTGACGTCCGATGCAATGCACACTGAGCTGACTGACCAGACATACCAAGCGCGCGCGAGGGAGGGAGAAACTTCCTCTGCCGGGAGAACACGACACGTTTCGGGGATCTATTTCACGCAGCGGATAACGCGGGCCTTTTCACACTTCGATACTGGCGCCATCTAGAAGTCGCGCGTTTAACCACGTCACGAGCCGCGCGCCATCTGGTGTCTGAAACGGACGAATAAATAAAGGTACCGCGCCCTCTTAAAAGTTACTTTTCCCCCATTTTCGCACCGGCCATGCAACCCACTATATTTTGTATCGATAAACCTGACGAGTCCTCAGTGACCTCAGACTTCGTCTCACAATCTTGTCTTACACGCGATGTTGTTTATGTTGGCACACACGCAGTTTCCCAGTATTTCTCTTGAGAACCTTTTCCCGGTCGAATCATTCTGTATCATGAAGCAAGATCAAAGAAATCAAAATTTTTGGCTGGAGTGCAGAAATCGTGTAAAGTGGTTTATTATTATTATTTTTTTTTTGATAGCGGACATGTTGTTCTCCCTGTTTCGAGAAAACGTTTACACTTCCTAAGCTTTTCATCAGCCGTGAAGGAGCAAAGGACCACACGCGCACCAAGCGTTGGCTATTGAAAGATGGTGGCTCCATAGCGTGGAAACGGGATATTCACTCATCCGGATCGTTCGTGAGACGTTGGATGAAATACGAACTACCTCTACTGTGAAGTCACGTGACCCTACAACCGTTCAAGTGCTGAGTGCCCCTGCGTTTCTGCTCCGCACTTGAGGACAATGTTTTCGGGCTGCGAATTCACGGGTTGTCAGCGCCGCGGCGTCGCATAGCCTTCGCCCTCTACACCGAAAGTACAAAGAACCAGTCTGGTATTTTTACAGAGTGTCAATATTTTCATACAAAAATAAAAATAAATAATCTTCTCTTACGTTGGTTCGAGTGAGTTATTTATACTGAGTACTAGATTACACCTTTGGATATTGCTAGATGGCCAGCGAGAGTTAGTACCGTCACATTGAAGCATGCATTAAGTCAACTCCACCTTAATGCAAAGACTTCGTATTTCTTCCTCTCCGTAACACCAAATGTCACACTCTAGGGACTGGCAGCTTACTCTCAGTTACTATAGCGTCCTACGTGGCATGCCATTGCCAATACCGTGCCTGTAACCCGCTCCTAAAGAAGGCTGTTGTGTTGTATAAAAACAGGGACAAACAAGCTCTAGAGACAGTCGAGGCACACAGAATAAAAAAAGGATGAACCAAGTCAGGCTTGTTTTAATTATTGGAGAGCGAGGTCGAATTCTTAAATTGGGGGATGACGGATTGGTCGTGTATTAGCGGCGAGATGTTTCGGTGGCGCCCTCGTTTGGTTACCTTTCGTGACGTCATTACCTTGTGAACAACAAGTTCCATGGTGTTTGTAATGGGCATGGTGGAAACCTGAAATCATAGCGCTCTCGAAGCAACACTGCCAACACCGTCAAAATTTAAGTTCTTACATTCCTCTTATTTCCGTCGATGAGACATCCTTTGCTGACGTCATAGTCAGCACTCGGCCAATTGTGGTGGGCCGACCACAGCGACGCTTTCGATCGCTCACGTCGCCAATAACTGATGGCATCGAGTAATTTGTTGCGCAGGCACAATCCCATCCTGAGTAGAGAGTCGGGTATGTATGTTTTTTTTTTTGTTCTAGAAAAACAACACCTTAAGCCACGCTCGGCGTTTCCTAAGCATGATATAAAAATTAAGTAGCGCAAAAATTAGACAAAGGACAAGGGACAGAACACGTAGACAAGGACAAGCGCTAACTCACAACTGGCGTTTTAATAGAAAAGAAGAGAAGGAAGCAGCATATAAATACTCCGAAAAAAGGAAAGAAGAAGATCTATAATAAAAGGAGAAAGGAGAAAATTGAAAGGTATGAACAAAAAGGAAAAGAGAAGAAAAGAAAAGGAACAGCGTAACTAAATTAATTCCGGGAATATACTGAAATGAAGAAAAATACTATAGCTTAAAGGAAGAAGAAGTTGAAAATACTAGGAATTCCCGTTGAATCAATCTCAAGTTGGCCACCGAAGGTATAATAATTCTTTGTCAGTTAATTCCACGGATGGTGCACTCACACAAGCGTCTTCCTTTTCCTTGATGGTGAAGGCCTCGTAAATTTCTCGTGAAGTTTTATCTCGGAACCGTCGTAGGATTTTGGTTTTTGTCAGGATCGGTTGGCATTTACAGTCTCTAACGTGCACTGCTAGATGCCCCGCTGGAGTGGACTTGAGTGAGGTGGCGTGTTCCCGCAACCTGGTGTTGACGCAGCGGCCTGTCTGACCGACGTATGTCTTGCCACAGGTGAATGGTATTTCATAAATTACCTGGCTTTGGCAAGGTACATACTTTTTCTTGTGTTTGATGGTGCATTGAACTTGTCGATCTTGAGGAGTATTTATCTTTGGACACAGCTTCTTTAGCTTGTTTGGTGCTGAAAATACAACAGGGATGTTATATCTAGATGCCACCTTTTTCATGTTATGTGACACCTGGTGAATGTAGGGTATCGCTGCAAGGCGCTGTCTAGAAGGTTTAGTTTTTTCTTTTCCCTTTCGAGAGCTGATCATTCTTTCAACTGCCTCAAACAGGATGGTTTGAGGCAGTTGGAACTGCCTCAAACTGGAAACTGGAAAAATGCTCAAGGGCTAAAGTTTACATACGAGCTACCTACAGACTTCACCCTACAATTTCTCGATCTACAACTAAAATTCCAAGAAAACCACACGTGCTGGATATATAAGCCAAGGTCGAAGAAAAAATTACTGCAATATGAGTCTTCGCATTCAAAACTCATAAAAATGGCAATCATCAACAACAGTCTCCATGCAGCCCTCAGCAAGTCATGTGAGCACAAGGCGGGACAGAGTTTTGAAGACCAATTACAACGGCTTGCGACTTCTGGCTATCCAAGTACCATCCTGTTTGAGGCAGTTGAAAGAATGATCAGCTCTCGAAAGGGAAAAGAAAAAACTAAACCTTCTAGACAGCGCCTTGCAGCGATACCCTACATTCACCAGGTGTCACATAACATGAAAAAGGTGGCATCTAGATATAACATCCCTGTTGTATTTTCAGCACCAAACAAGCTAAAGAAGCTGTGTCCAAAGATAAATACTCCTCAAGATCGACAAGTTCAATGCACCATCAAACACAAGAAAAAGTATGTACCTTGCCAAAGCCAGGTAATTTATGAAATACCATTCACCTGTGGCAAGACATACGTCGGTCAGACAGGCCGCTGCGTCAACACCATTTCGCGGGAACACGCCACCTCACTCAAGTCCACTCCAGCGGGGCATCTAGCAGTGCACGTTAGAGACTGTAAATGCCAACCGATCCTGACAAAAACCAAAATCCTACGACGGTTCCGAGATAAAACTTCACGAGAAATTTACGAGGCCTTCACCATCAAGGAAAAGGAAGACGCTTGTGTGAGTGCACCATCCGTGGAATTAACTGACAAAGAATTATTATACCTTCGGTGGCCAACTTGAGATTGATTCAACGGGAATTTCTAGTATTTTCAACTTCTTCTTCCTTTAAGCTATAGTATTTTTCTTCATTTCAGTATATTCCCGGAATTAATTTAGTTACGCTGTTCCTTTTCTTTTCTTCTCTTTTCCTTTTTGTTCATACCTTTCAATTTTCTCCTTTCTCCTTTTGTTATAGATCTTCTTCTTTCCTTTTTTCGGAGTATTTATGTGCTGCTTCCTTCTCTTCTTTTCTATTAAAACGCCAGTTGTGAGTTAGCGCTTGTCCTTTCTACGTGTTCTGTCCCTTGTCCTTTGTCTAATTTTTGCGCTATTTAATTTTTATATCATGCATATCCAACTAGCCCACCTCAATATCTTAGTACAGTTTCCTAAGCTATCATTGACTATTGTTGTTCGGACACCGCAGGCTATTCGTCCCGCCATCAGAATCACGCGAATATGAAAATATATCATGGTGTAATACGCCAAAACAACACGGACGAAAACGAAGGGAGAGCTGGACAGGTCGCGGCATAACTTTCAACTGAATGGTTTGTTCGATAAGATACTTTTAAAAATATTAAAACAGGCACACTTGGCAGAACACAAAGATATGTTGTAACCCCCCCCCCCCCCCCCCCCCTCAAATGCCGTGATAGGGCCAGAGAGCATGAATTTAGCGATCAGGCAGTCCCCGTCTGACAACCTAGCGGTCCAGTGTGACTTTTGCGAATACGGGCCCAACTCGGGGAAGTGGAGCCCCATATTTTGTGGGGCCTGTGTTATGGGCCATTACAAAACAAAAACGGCCAGAGAAATTCACGAAGCTTTCTTGTCTAAGTCCCACCAGGACAACTCCTGTGTAAGCGCACCCTCTCTGTCATTGTCCAATAAAGAATTCTACAATCTGAAGAACCAATGACTCTGGTATTTGAGGGGTGTATTTTTAAACTATATCTTCGTGTTCTGCCAAGTGTGCCTGTTTTTATATCTTTAAAGCTACGTCATCGAAATGGATCATTCAGTAGAAAGTTACGCCGCGTCCTGTTTAGTTTTCCCTTCGTTTTCGTCCGTGTCGTTTTCGCGTATGATGCAAAACCAACTAACCCAACTAGCCATCCTTAGGAAAATATATGTGAAAGAGGAAGCAAATAAACTGCCGCGGTGCCCGTCAACGTACGATTAGCATGGTCTCATGGATAAAAACAGTGTTGGTGTTAACGCGTTACAAGCAAAGGCATTGCCGGAAATGCGTTACTTTTTTTCGGTAACGTAGTAATGCATTAATAAAGTGGTCATTTGAGCTAGTTGGTACATCGCTAATATTAAACGGCGCACAAAACGTCGGCGGAAGAGAAAAGGACAGCGCTCTTTCGTTCTACTGTCCTTTTCTCTTCCGCGGACGTTTTGTGTGCTGTTTAATATGAGAGAGTAGTAATGTATACTCGTTACTTTTTCAAAACAGTAACCGGTAACGTAGTTACGTTACTCGTTACTTCTTCCCGAGACCTAAAAACTGACACTTCCCATTTGTCTGTGTTTTAGATGCCAAGCCATGTAAATCTTTTAGTTTTTGCGTTTTTCTTTGGGTTTTTTCTCGTTAGTATTTAGGTAAGACCATAAAAAGAAAGTTGTTTACAGCTCCCTGTAACGCCGAATCAGAGCGCAGCTCTTGAGAAGGAGGGGAAGGCACGGGGGGGGGGGGGGAGGTCACGTGATCTTGGGGGGGGGGGGGGTGTCACGTGACCAGGGGGGCCACGTGACCTGGGGGCGCGTGACCTGGAGGGTCACGTGACCTCCGGGGGGGGGGGGGTCACGTGACGTCGGGGACGTCGCCGGGTTGATGCAACCCGGTGACTCCGGCGAGTTGCATGCAACTTGGACTGAATGCAACCTGGGTTGCATGCAACGCGCGGTTACGCCGACGTCAACGGGGTGCATGCAACGCGGGTTGCATGCAACCTGAATCGCATGCAACGCGGGTTGCATGCAACACAAGTTGCATGCAACGCGCGGTTACGCCGACGGCGACGTTGACGGCGACGGCGACGGCGACGCCGCTCAAGCCGGAAACGGGCGCCTAAGAGCTGCGCTCTTAAAAGATAAAGTAATGATGTTCAGTTTCTGCATGAACATAATGTTTCTTGAAATATGGCGCTTATGCATACCTGCACCGTCAAAACAGTAAACCGACATAATTCATTATAAAAAAAAGTGAAAGCCGTTTACAACTCCCTGTAGCGCCGAAATAGAGCGGAGCTCCTGAGGAGGAGGAGGGAAGGGTACTGGGAGTGGGTCAAGTGATTTCGGGAGGGGGGGGTCTCGTGACCTGGGGGTCACGTGACCTGGAGCTTCACGTGACGTGGAAGGGGTCACGTGACGATGACGATGCCGATGGCGTCATCAGTGACGTCACTGATGACGTCATTAGTGACAATGACGATGCGGATGCCGATGACGTCATCAGTGACGATGACGATGCCGATGACGTCATCAGTGACGTCACGCGTCCCATAATGCACCGCGCGGTTACTCCGACGGCGACGCCGACGCCGACGCCGCTCAAGCCGGAAACGGGCGCCTAAGAGCTGCTCTCTAAAAGTAACGCAAAAGTAACCTGCGGTACGTTTTATCGGTGACTGTAACAGTAACGCGTTTTTTTTTTTATTTTGAGGTAACGTACGTCGGTAATGCGTTCCTTTTATTTGAAAGTCAGGAGTAACGTATTTCATCCCTTGTTTTTGGTAACGCCTACAACACTGGATAAGAGTGAGCAAGGTTTGTCAGTATTAGCCGGGAGAACGAACACGGGTGGCGCTGAGGTCGCCGCGTTTTGATTGGACGAAGTGCGCCGTGACGTCAGGCAGAGGACTCCGCATTCCGGGATTCAGCGATTTGGCTCACGCGGGCCAACGCGGGCTTGATAATTATGGTTACTTATTGCTCTGTGCCCCAGTGTAAGTCTCGAAGAGCACCCGGTGTTAGCTTTCACCGCTACCCGAAGTCATCGAGGCTACGAAAATCTTGGGTAATTAAGTTAAGAATGGGGAAAGCACCAACAGCGTCCGCCCTCGTATGCAGCAAGCACTTCCAAGAGGAAGATTTCGCCTACCCGGTCTACAAGATCCTCGGTAAGACCGATAACAAGGAATTTCGGTGCAATTTCTCAACGTTTTTGTAACTTTTCCTTCGTGTTAGGTTACAAGTACCGAAAATTATCGGCGGACGCCATTCCGTCAGTGAATCTTCCCGTGCGTCCACACGACGTCGGGCGGTCATGCGAGGGATCGGCGAAGCGGCGACGTAAGTGTTTCAAACTGTGTTCATTGCGTTTGATGAGTGCTGGAAATATGTTAGCATGAATGCACCTCCATCGTTAACTAATAGGGAGATTTAGTACACTGCTTTCAGAGGCCCACTACCACTCCTAGTGCGCGCTACGAAGCATGCTTCGAAGTGGCAGCGCGAGCTTCCGATACAAATATCGCTCGCTGAAAATACGATCAGCTAATGTTGCGTGCACTAACTGCATCGCATGCGTACGCGAGGCGACAGAGTTAGCACGAACAAGCGACCACCCGTTTTCCTGAGAATTTTGAGCTGGAAGGTTTTCATCGAAACTGCTAGTGGTGGTAGTGTACCATTTAATGGAAAACAAACAGCGCAGGGACAAGGACAGAGTAGAAGGCGGTAGACATACACAGCGCCTTCTACTCTGTCATTGTCCCTGCGCTGTTTGTTTTCCGCTAATATGAATGACCAACTACCCCACTCGTCAACACTACTAAATACCATTTAATATCTATTTCCTATTTTTCAGGTGAAAGGGGCACCCCTGCGTGCCCTCCCCCGCTGCCACAACTTCCAACCTCCACACAGCAGGATTTCCTGATGACACAGGGAAACGAGAGTAACAATGGTGGTTCGGTCAGCTCTCCAGACGAGCATTCTGCAGCGGAAGCACGGGAGATTGGACTTATGGAAAACAGTAGTTTGTGTATGCAGAACTTTCGGTGTCTTCATTTAGCCTAGGACAATTTGAGTGTGCAGGAATATAATTTTTGGAGTATAAAAAGTATAAATTGTCGAGAAACCACAAACAATAGCTTAGACATCTTGCCTTACGTTAGTCTTTAAACAATGATTAACTTAACCAGCACCACAGATACCACCAAGGGGGTTTATCGAAACCCAGCAGTAATAATTTGCAAGCAGGGTTAACATTCAAATATCTGCTCACTGTGTCTTTTCCTTTAACTTCTTGGTCATCGTACCGGGCTTTTCACATAAGGCACTGCAGGTCTGTTCCTGGCTCGCAGATGCCAGCATGTTGATAGTCCAACACAAAGTGTAAATTTCCTGCTCTGGCAACAGGTTTTTTCTTTTTTTTTTTTTTTGCTTAAGAGGCATGAATAGCACTTATGGGAAAAATAAGAGGCATACCTTGTCAATCCACTTGAACTATTAGATTGGGTAACATGAATGTTTCATGATGAGAGCAAAGACGTGGACAAAATTCTTTATTTCCATATGGCAGTGATTCAGACACTCCACACCACTTCAACCTCATCTGAAACGTCATTGTGCGGCTCAACTGCAACGAGATCCAATGCCCCAGTGGTCCCCGACGAGAGTCCTGGGGAGCACCTCACAAACGGTGAAGGTAACAAACATACAATTTCATTACTTCGCTGCTATACAAACAGTCTAATCGATCACTTTCCGAGTTGTTGGTTCGACTGTTTTTTGGTATGAAGAGTGTGAGCAAGGCACAAACCAGTGCGAGCACTTTGCTTGGAAGCATGCCCCCATCAACGAGCACTGGAGGGAAGCGCGTGTTTCTACTATTTTCCTACATAGAAACCCTCGGACCAACCATTCGGGAAGTGGTAGATTGTTCTCTCCGTACCAATTTGATGATGCCGTCCTCCTGACCTATATGAAGTTGTACCATGACGTCACATTTTCGCTCTTGGCAGTACTGTTCGGTGTGCACCGCACCACAATTTCCAACATCTTTAAAGAGTCTGTTGTGATTCTTTCAAGCATACTTGAACATGCAATTTTCTGGCCGGAAAAGGATGTCGTGGTCGGCTGCCTCACAACCTACTTCAGCGAGTACAAAGACATAAGAATGGTGCTTGATTGCACGGAAGTAGAAATTGAGCGACCAAAGGACCTAATGTTGAGGCTGCGGACCTACAGTCACTACAAGCGGACATACACAGCAAAGGTTCTCGTGCGTGAGACCAGGTGGCTTGATTAGTTTTGTGAGCCCAGCGTATGGTGGGAACGCATCTGACACCCATATCAAAAAACAGTGCCAGCTACTAGACAAGTGTACCCCACACGTCGACAGCGTCATGGTCGACAAAGGGTTTCTCATCAATGAACTCTGTAGAGAGAAAAATATCAAAATGGTCAGAACCCCTTTTCTGATGGAAAAACAGCTCACAGCAGATGAAGCGAGGGCTAATCAGTCTATTGCAAGTGCCCGTGTGCATGTAGAACGAGCAATACAAAGAATGAAGCTCTACCGTATTTTGAGGAACCGATTCGACCTGGATCTTGTGCCATACATTGACATGATTTTTACTGTAATCACCGGCACAGTGAACCTCTCCAAGCCCTTGTTTAGCGAAAACAAGTTTTTATTCAAGGGTGGTCATAATAAGCTCGCCTGTTAACTAAACACGCTGTTAGGTGTCATGTGCATGGTTATTAAACTTTTCTGGTTATTAAACTTTTCTATCATTGTAACCTTGCTATGTATCATTGCTTTCTTCAAGCATGTGTAGTCAGTACAAAGCTTTTGCTATGTTGTGTTTCATTTTAGTATCAGTGTGACAATGCAGTAAGAAAAATACAAAAACAGAGCAGAATGTGGCAAAACAAGCACCATCTAAGATTAACGATTAATCTTGAAATGATGCGGACACAAAATTTAGAATTTACAAAAACTTAGCATTGAAGTTTTACATAGGAGCAGTGCCGCTACGCCGCCCTCGCGGCCAATGTAGACATAGAAATAGTGATATGGATATAAACTAACTCTTATCCATCATTTGTTTCTTAAAATATTTGTGGTAGTTTATTCGCAGCAACGGTACTTACCGTAAAATACCGGGCAAGCGCCCACTCAAAATTTAGAGATACTAATCTCGATAAAATGGGGGATGGGCGCTTCTCCGGTCATCAATTTTACATATCAATGTACTGTGCATATTTTCTCAGATCTTACAAATTTGGGGGTGGGCGCTTAATGTGGAATGGGCGGATGTGCGGTATTCTACGGTACCTCATCTGCTCAAATGAGCAAAAACACATTTAAAAATAAAGTTTAACTAGGAAACATTAAGTGATCACGCAAACGATGAGATGGAATGTGTTGGCACGACACCTAGATCACGAAATATGAATGGCAACAATTGGCTTGAAAGGAAGTGATAGATAAAGGAGATAGTTTGAATTCTGCCTCACCATTTACTGTTGTGGCATAGCAGTCCCAATGCACAATCCCCAATGGGCAAACATACTGAAGAAAAACATGCAACATTAGCTTGGTAAGCCTATTTCATGCTAGATGGTTCATCTTATGCAGACCATGTGTGGAAGTAGGTAGTTTGCAAAAAAAAAAAAAAAATGAGGCTCTTTCGACGACATCATTAAAATAGTCCTCGTCAAATTTCACACGGATGCACTGGTTTTCTTGCTCTCCGATGTACACAAACATGTCTGCATGGTTACAACCAGTCAAACCCATCTGCACCTGCACCTGGCAGAAGACTGTGGTTGTGTGCTTTAGCTTCATGCTAGGCATGTCGCCCACACTCTTCTCAGTGATTTCTCCAAGGAACTTTATCATGCTCTCTGGGCACTTTACCTCGAGGACCCGCTTTTCACAGCACTGGCACTCTACCAGTGCGTCAGGACTAGCTCCAATGTAGGGCCGCCCTTGCATGACATAAAGCCCGCACTTGCTCAACACCAGGTTTTGGTGGTGAGCCTGCTTGGTCTCGTAGCACTCCTTTGCGGGGCCCTCAAGTGCGCTGCCACGAGACATTGCCGGTGTCCTAACGTACGTTTGTCTCATCAGCTTCCTCAGCAAAGGTTTGAGGTCGTGTGGACCCATCTTTGTTTGGAGTGTTTTCACTCGCGTGAAAACGCTGTACGCGACAGAGGCAGTAATCATTCCGACCCTGTGGTGCATCCACAGACCAGACTTCGCCTGGTCTCGCGTGGACAACTCAATGTCCTCCAAGTCCTTGGAGCTCTTGCTCTCGTGCAAGTGCTTAAGAACCTCGTCGAGCGGCAGTCCACTGTCGCGGCTCCCGGCGAGTCTCCTCAACTCGTCTAGGCAACCCATCAGAGTATGGTCTCTCGGTCCTGGATCCGAGACAGTGCCAGGATCCATACTGGCCTCCGTGGCTGCACAAAAATACAGGAAAATTGGCAATAAATTGTAGCGTCACTTTGTTTGCGTCCTCATTAGATAATGTACAGTCATGGTTCACACGGAGGTGAACGTGCGATTGCCGACCGCTCTGCACTGGCAGTGCCATGGGGTGCTGGCCATGGAAGCCATGCAGGCTGTCTCGTGAGCATAGGAAGGCACACAATAGGGCTCACAAGTCGGCACAGCAATTGCTTCACGGCACTGCCTGTACGAAGTGGTAGACAGTAGCATGTGCGTATTCATATGGACCATGGCTGTGCAACCTACAAAACATAAGAGGCAAACTGCACCCCTTATTCCATTCACAACGCAGCTGGTTAGATTAAACTGACAATGCAAGGTCACAAACACTAGGGAGTTTTAGAATAGAGCACGCTAAAGCTTTGCGTATGCAGAGAATAGCGTCGTCGCCACTGCGCATGCGACAAACGCTAACCACGTTTTGCGCTTTGCGTGCGCTATTTCTCGGAAATTGTGCGCGTACGCAAAGGGTCTTTGCGCTTCTCCAAGGAGGATTCGTGATGAGAAGTTGGCTAAAGCCAAGACGAGCACAGTTAAAAAAATGGCGGCCCCCAGGACCATGGCTGCGGCCGCTTTGGCGGCGTCATGAGCGCGACGTCGGCAACATCTTCGCGACTGCGATTTTCAATACGGGACGACATTGACGACATTGCAGTCGGTGTGGAAAACCCGGTAAGGTGGGCAACGATCACCGGCAACTTGGTGCTTGCGACGAACGAACGTTTATCGGCGAAGGTCAGTACACTCTGGCCGAGGCGACGCATGCGGACACGACCGGTCGAAGGCTCGCGTCGTAGTTTAAACAAATGAAAAATGTTACTCTGAACAAAAAATCTTGTTTTTTCTCAAGTTACAGCATTTCGTCAGTTTGAATAAAAATTTTGACTGTATCTTGGTGGCGTTGCAAGCGCGAGATGCTTGGGCGTTTGCGTCTTTGCGGAAAAACGCCATTCTAAAACTTTCTTGCGCTGCGTGCGCTAACACAAGCGCGAAATTTAGCGCAAGCGATAAATTTAGCGCCAGCGTGCGCTAAAATTGCGTACGTTATTCTACAACTCTCTACTTACTGAGTTCAGTGGAGCCTGTTTAATACGATCTTGGCTAGGCAGCAGCTATGCTATTCACAATGAAGATTGAGCAAGATTACCCAAGCACCCAGGAGCGTATGGAATGGCTTTGCTTTCCAACTCCTATTTCTAATGAGAAATTCCACTGGTCGTTTTGGCGCGCGCTGGGCTCGTCTTTGTTTGGAGTGCATGTCTTCCACTGGGCGATCGGGATCAATTCAGATGTCTTCCGCTGGACGTTTTGAAGCAGCGCTAATTCCATACTTGGAGCAAGCAAAACTTACTCCGCCGACATCGGGGGGATTCAAACTGGTCGAGGGGTGGTCTGGCGGAATCCCGCTGGTTGTTTTGCGGCAACTTCTCATCTCGCGTTGCATGCCGGTCGCCACGTGTGTGCTCAAGTTCAAGCTGTGACTTTTATGTACTGTTTTAGTGTGTACAGAGAATACAAAAGTTTGAACAATTTCTTTGCCAGAGTGAGCCGAGTATGTTAGGGCTAGTATTCTCGAACGCTGATTTCATCTATGTGGGCTGGGAATCATATCTCTTGTTGATTTGTTGCGGTAAAAATGGCATTTGCTTCTACATCACTGCGGGAAAATGCACGTGGTGAGATTCATGCTCTCAGTAAATTTGTGAAGTGTTCGTCATCCTTAAACGGTGTATCGCTTTTCTCACATTTAGCCGTGTGAGCCTCACCTTTTGGAAAATAAAAGTAAATAAAGCTTGGGTCTATATTAAAAGAAAGCTCCCGCCTGTTCATTCGTTGTTGTGCCACAAAAGGACAACGCGCCCCTGGAAGGCACGGTAACAGAAATGTGAAGGCGGCCGAGATCAGCCATCTGCTATTGCCGTGCATGTCGCTCTCTCATCCGGATATCTGAAGCTAGGCCGCTTCAGGAGGAGAGGTCGTCTTCCACGGGTGGTTTTAGGGGTGGGGCTCGTCGCGAGATTCGCGTGCCCCATCGTGGAATTTGGTTGTCGCTCCAAAAAGACCAGGGGAATGCTCCATAAGGTACACCAAAACAGGCCCACTCGTATGCCCCTGAGGTTTTTCAATGTCTCCGGACGGCCAACAATGTTTGTTGCTGCTCTGACCGACATAATTAATGACCGAGTTCATTTCCTCACCCTGAATATTACTATCTTGAATCGCTCATTTATTTGCAACAATTTTACTCCTTTAACTTAAGCCAGTAAGCATGGCACTTAATTTCAGCCGTGAGAGTATGAGTCAGAAATAGCAGAAATGGCAAGAATTGGACTTCTGGCTATTCTTAGTTCACGACAGTCCAGCTATTCAAGTCTACAGCTTCAACACTCGCTTTTCATGAGTCTGCTAGGAACACATTGATAAAACCGACTGAGTTCCACATCCGACTTACTATAAAATAGTGACAGCAAAATATTAAACAGAAATGTTTTAGTGCGCAGCTCTTAGGCGCCCGTTTCCGGCTTGAGCGGCGTCGCCGTCGCCGTCGCCGTCGCCGTCGCCGTCGGGGTAACCGCGCGGTGCATTATGGGAAATGTCCCATAATGCACCGCGCGAGCCCCCCCGGGGTCGCGTGACCTCGGGGGGGGGGGGGGTCACGTGGCCCCTCAGGTCACGTGACCCCCCCCCCCCCGAGATCACGTGACCCTCCCCCTCGAGGTCACGTGACCCCCTCCCCCCGAGGTGCATTATGGGAAATGTCCCATAATGCACCGCGCGAGCCCCCCCCAGGTCACATGATCCCCCCGGAGGAGATTGAAAAATGAGGGGAGGAGGAGGAGGGGTATACCCTTCCCTGAGTACCCTTCCCTCCACCTCCTCAAGAGCTGCGCTCCAATTCGGCGTTACAGGGAGTTGTAAACGGCTTTCACTTTTTTAAACAAGCTCGTAGTTGGTCTTACCTCTTCGTTGTTAGCTCACTTATATGAGCAAAATGTGCATGAGCATAAAGGCTTCTTCTCACACTTGTAACCGAGTACGACCGAGAAAGACAAGACCAGTTTCTAAGCCTCTTACAACGTCTTTGGACCAGCTCCGCAGCATCGCAGCCGGTTCTAAGACGTCGCAAGAGGCTTAAAAACCGGTCTTGTCTCTCTCGGTCATACTCGGTTACAAGTGTGTGAACGAGCCTTAGGTACCCCATTATAACTAACTCTTGGGATTGGTTCTGTTAAAGGGCCCATGAAAGGAATTTTGGGTTGGGATAAATCATTTTAGATTGGGATTTTACTAATAGCACATCGTTCAGTGGGTCAAAAGAAAAAAAGGTAGAAAGTCAAAAGCCTGACTTTCAGTGCGAAAATTTGAAAACACAGCGGACTATTTCGTACCTCCTCCCCTTCGTAAGCTCTCTGCCTTTTCACTATGATACATCCGCGGTCCCAAAAGCGCGTCATCGGGTCCAAACACACGTCACACGAAACCGGACCTCACTTACTCCCTTCACCCCTAAGCTGACATTGTGGTGGAAGCTATGCGCTTGCCGGACCAAACAGCCGCCTCCCTTTCATCACCTCACCTCATTCTCTGTGCGTGGGTATGCGCAAAGGAGCGTGATCACGTGGCAAGTGTGGCTGGCCCAACGAGCACGTAGCTTCCGCGGCACTGTCAGCTTCGGGGTGAACGGGTTGGGGAAAGCAACTTTTGTCTGAATTTTGAGCGACGGGCTAATCTTCTAGGGGGACAATGACTCTCTCTGCCCGGGTACACAACCCAGATTCCGAGCAAAGGGGCCTCCCCTCTTTTCGTCTTCTTGAACTGTTTGGTGGAATGCGCGATTTATGAGTTGAGGAGGAAAGCTAAACAGGAAAAAGTTGGAAAAGCGTTTCATGACCCCTTTAAATACAATGCGAAAGTAGTCAGCCATGACATGTGGCATCTCATGGCATCACTGTCGAACAACCCTTTGGCCAGTGCAGCAAGACTCACAACCGGTGTGAGTTAAATGGGTAAACGATACTCTCCCGGCCAGTATCAGATACAACACTGCATTGCCTGGCTTGCTGTACTACCTGTGCCACCTGCTGGGTGCTTCTAGAAACTGAATGATTGCCGAGGACGAGATCTGTGTTCATAACACTAATGCCAACTTTCACTTACGCTGCCATGCAACCAAGCGTTCGAAGGACAGTAATTGATATGCCGTGTGCTCTTGCACAGTCTGATTTATACCTTTTTCGTCATAACAAGCCGCGTCGGCATGGAGCTTCATTCATGCAGCATATAGAAGACGGCTCTCAAGTTTCACGCACTTGTAGTGGGACTGCTTGTGTGAAGTTAAAATGATTACATTAACACCGGCTTCCAACGTTTTGAATGATTCGCACGCTGCATGACACAGCGTGCTGAAGTCTAAGCGGGTTGACGATATAAATATTAATAAAACTATGCAAAAACAGACGACGCCTTCAAACATCAAGCAACGCAATCAACATGACAATGGTTATGCCAGACGAGAGCGCATCTAGTGTTTCGAAACATTCAGCAGGCGGCACTGGTAGTACCGCAAGCCATGCAGCACCGTGTTGTATCTGATATTGGCAAACATAGCACATGCTGCACGATGGTACAACGCACATGCATTCAACTGCCAGGAATAGGAATCAAACTGATGACATCCGGCTCTGCAGACCAGGCTTCACTCTACATATCGGCAAGTTGCGGTGCATTAACAGACCTGGTCACAAGACCTAAAGCTGAATATGTGTGCATACCTGTTTCAACTGCTGGTTCTAAATGCATCTTCGCTGCGGAACAATGGCCTACATTCTTGAGGAGCCTCTGGAGGATGTTTCCCTGAAGTTGAGGAACCTCCTTGATCTTTACCTGTAAGAAGTCAAATAACGAGATGTCAAGAAACAAGCTGCAGATCGATGATTGGTGTGGCAATCAGATTATTCACTGCTTTCAGATAGCCAATTTTGAAAAGGGTTAATTTCCAGTTCATGTATGGCTACTGGTCTATTGCTTGGCAAAGCAAGGTATTTTTACACTACCGTAAGATACCGAGCCAGCGCCCACTCAAAATATGAAGATAATCGCAAAAATTGGAGAATGAGCGCTTGTTAGGCCATTAATTTTACCTATATATCTACTGTGCATATTTTTTCAGATGTTGCAAAATTTTGGGGTGGGCACTTAGTAAGGAATGTGCGGATGCTCGGTATTTGATGGTAGGCATTAGCTATTCGAAGTATTATCCCCAGGCTGGTAACATTACAGAGGTGTGACAGCTAACATACATGACTTTTGTGAAATCAAGACACTGATCTTGTTGTTTTTTTCTTTTCGAAAATAAAATCTATACCTCATTTGCTTGTAGACAGCTGCAGGAGTGACGCTTGTGCATAGAGATGAAAGAAACTACCAACATAAATACTTTTAACCGAAGCTTAAAGAAAGGGGATTTTGCCAGCTAAATAGTTTGAACAGTCTGCGTAGCTACTGGATGTAAACAATTAGGGGAGATCACCAAGACTGGCTAGAGGCATGCCATGATTACTTCAATCGTCCACGCTACAAGTCCGTAACTTCCACTGCTGACTTTTAAGTGTGGTACGGCCTGTCAAGCATCGGGCCAGTGGAACCCGGGGCGCTAGCCCTCCGCGACACCCCCCCCCCCCTCTTGTGACGCCACTGCATTGGGCAGCACAGTATTTTTTTTTTCTTGCCTCCGCAGTGTTTATTTCGAGAAGAAAAAAAAAACTAATTGAATTGCGTTCATTTGGTCTTTAGAATAACCAATGTGTATTCAATTCTATGCACCGGAGAGCCATAAAGGCAATTTCAAAATAGGGCTGAAGTCCCGCCTTCTTCGCTCTGGGAAGCTGAAGGCTCCGTCAAGGACATCACGAACAGTGCCAGGTTTTTCGTGGTTTCTCGGGTTTAACAGTACTTGTGCAGCAAATGGTTCAGATATTCGGGTTTATTGGAAAAAATATGCTAGAATTCACCTCCGATTCATTTTTTTTCAAGACCCTATTAACTCAGTCAATCAGAAACTGGCCGACAGCAGAGTACACGGATGTTAACAGCCACCAGCAGTTTACTGTGCTCACCTCAAGTGTGCTCATCCAAATTAAATTGTTAGATGCGAGTTCAGGAAAATGGTCAAGCTGGAATAGAGGTATGACACAATAACTTTAATCTTCCAACTAAATGTAGTGCAACAAATTCAACCTTGGGAACTTCCCCTAAACTGGTGCAACAAATCCAGCCTCGGGGATTTTCCCTAAACCTTTACATCTAACAATTTAAAAGTTTGATATGCACCCTTGTAGTGCATGAGTGGACCAGGCTGGTAGCAGCTCTCAACATTTCTACGCTCTGCTCACAGCTAGCTCTTGTTTGGCTCAGATGATTGCATGCTCTACTAGTAATTAAGAGGTCTTGGGACTGATGCCCAGGTTAGGCGGTTTTGTTCAGTCCTACACTAGTCGCCTCAGGGGCATGAGTTGCACTCCATTTAGGGGGAACATTAGAGGTAGCTTGTCATGCGTCAATGTCGGAAATCCTTGTCCCAGTCGCCCTTCAAGTCGCCTGCTCTTTCATTCCTCATAATATTATGGTGAATTCAACTTGCAGATCTCGAGGCTCCAAAAGCGCTCCATTTGGAGCGCGCATATTCCGCTCGCAGATCTGGCTCGAGCTGGTCATCTTCCGCTTGGAGATCTCTGGCAGTGCCCGCTCCACGGAGCGCCTCAAACCCTGCCGAACTTGCTCTGCGGGATTTCACAGATCTATCCGGAAGTTGACAGAGCGCCCTACGTCATTTCCTTCTAAAGGCCTGTTCACACATGCAGCGGAGCGCTACAAGCGTAGCGCTTACCTCGCGCTAAGCGCGTGCTGACGGGAGCGTTCACCAGCTTTGTATCGCACCGTCAAAACTGTTGCTCATGGCAGACGATAAGTAGCTGACGGCACGTGGGGAGCGCTACATCAACGCTTGGCTGCATGTGAGAACCGACCTTTAATCGGCAGTGCGCAAGCGCGGCGAGGTTGGCGAGGTCGGGTCGTCGAGTTGGATCTGTTTGGGTGCGTCGGTTGTTTACGTGGAATTGTGACGGCTCGAACGCTTCTACCTCGCGTAGATCAAGGATACAAAGCCGGGACTGTGGTGCGTGGTAAATCGCAAGCGCTGACATCTGTGATCGTGAGAGGAAGAACGACAGAAAAGCCGGAGGCAGACACAAGGTTAGGCCTGTTCATTCTGCAGCCAATGATTGTTTACCTTTTTACATTGCATTCCGCCGGCGTTTTCCAGTGCAGTAAAGCAAGAAGAGATTAGGCAACGACCGTGCAAGTGATGGTTTGATACCTATGTGTTTATTAAAGTCGTACCAAAAATCTGAACTCCACCACTGGCAATCGCTGTCCGTGCCCCGCCGCTTCGAGGCGGCCGAAAGGTATGCGACGGTGCCGAACGCGGACGTCTTCGTTATTTGTGACATGGGCGCCGCGGTACGTATAATTTCGCATGTTATTTCTGCAGCTGAGCAGTGGCAGTTGTCACAGGTCGTCGGAAAGACCAGTCGGCTAAGGCGTTGGTGGGCTTGTCAAGTTCGAGCAGCGGCCATTTCGAACGGCGGAGGAGGAAGCGGTGGGGAGGGGTGTGGGGGAGGTCGCCCCAAGAAATGCGAGTTTATCTTCCCCTCGTCGATTCGGAGCGGGTCCCACGGAGCGGGATTTTGCCTCCCTCGCGGATTTTGGAAAGCGCGCCGGATCTACGAGTGGAATTGACCATTAGAAAGGGTTGTGACCGAAACGTAGCCAGGATTTGGTTTGGGGCACGTAGCCCCCCTGGCTACGTGCCTGGTTGTGAGTCTTACACATACCTTCTTTGCACAGGGAAGGTCGATCATCATCCTTGGCTCGTACTTCTCTTTTATGCGCTCCTTCTGCGCTTTGCCCCATTTCTGAGGCTGGTCAGTCGATGACAGCTGCTCAAACGTTCTTTCTGCATTGATGTGCAGAAGGACCGCTACAATATGCTTGCATTTGTAGTTCCTGTAAAGAAATAAATCAGCTTTTGTTATCCCATCTTGCAAGAAGGCTGATCGATTACGTGCAACAAATTATTGGCCCATATCGCTCACATCCATCTCATGTAAGCTAATCGAGCATATCGCAGCAATTTATATTAATAAATTTCTGGAAGACTGCACCATTGTCACACTTTCAGTGTAGCCAGCTTTAGTTCACTTCAATTCTTGACAAGGCAAGACAAGTTGACATTGTATTTTTGGGTTGTAGCAAAGGGTTTGACCGGGTAACCCATATTTGATGCACAAAATAGAACAGATTGGCTCGCCCTCATATCTGGTCCACTGGATTACCGCTGAACACATAATTAATTAGCCTCCTTCCGACAAGAAGGTTCATTACACATGATCACGGTAGAGGAGGTATCCCCCAAATCTACTCGGACCATTCCAGTAAACAATACGAGGGAAGGGGGACGGGGCCGAGCTTTGCAACTCCCGATTTCCCCAAAGCCAATGCTCGAGTTGCTTTGCCTATCGAATTGAAACAGCCGAATAAGATCGGATAGTCGGATATCTTTCGGATATCCAGACACTTCAGGTTGCCATATAAACCAAGGACGCGCTATAGGCGTTTGACCGACAAGTCGGCAGTAAACAGAGCTTACCCTGCTTTGCACGAGCAGCTGGCTTGATCCACCTCCGACATCTTCACGGTGATCCTCACTTCGTCGGGGGCACTACCAATCGCGGTAGTTTGTAGGACAAATTCCAGGAAAGTGAAACGGCAGTTGTGGACCGTTTCGACGGCGCACTCAACAACATGGCCCGAGTAGTAAACATCCTCGGCCTCATTGAGGCACCGACTCGTCTCGCACGCCTTGTTTACATAGCGATTGATACTTGTCAGCGGCAGCGCAACTGCAAAGAGATAAGACGAACTTGCTGGTTAGAGAGTGACGAGCAACCACAGACACAACCACGTTTCTACGCCAAATATATTCCATCAAGGCACCGGCACAGCAACGGTACCGCAAGAAGCGGAGAACGAAGAGTGGGTTTGCTTACCTGGAACTCGATCGCTGCTGCATGCGTCGTTCATGGAGAAAGAGGATCCATGACACGGTCAACAGAGTTCCCCGTCGCTGTCCTTTTGTAAACACGAAGGAAAACAAATACTCGGAACGAAAAACGTGGCGAAAAAAAGGAAATCTGAAGCGAAAGTCTGCCGAGTACTACGGCGTCACGGCGTTCGGAAGGCGAACTCGGCGAGCGCATGGGAAAACCGTCCTCTGGGTGACGTCACTGCCGTCGGCCGTTTGAGGGCGAAACCCAAACTTCTCCCGGCTAATATGGAGTATTCATTGGCGGCCATAGCTTTGTGCGCGACTGCCAAGCGCGTGCTGACGGCGAACTTCCATAGTTAGTTTGCAACGTGCATTCCACACCATCAAGATTTCCGGCCTTATAGCAGCCTATCAATGTGAGCTCGTTCTGAGCATGCGCTCTAAACAGCGCCCTCAAACGGCGGCGAGATGTTCGGCGGCGAGATGTTTTGGTGGCGCACTCCTATGGTTCCCCCTCCTGACGTCAGTCATAACCTTGCGAACAACGAGTTGGATGGTCTTTGTAATGAGCATGGTGTAAACTTGAAATCATTGCGCTCTCAAAGCAACGCTACCAACACCGTGCAAGTTGAAGTTCTTACATTACTCTTATTTATGTCAATGAGAAATCCTTTACTGACGTCAAAATCACCATTCGGCCAACCGTGGCAGGCCGACCAGTGCGACGCTTTCGATCACTCACGTCGCCAATAGGCGGTGCTAGTTAAGTTCACGCACACAAGGCCGCACTTGTTACTTACTCTCTTGCAGGTACGTAGCCAGGGGGGCAATCCATGGGGCCCGCCCCCCCCCCCCGAAATCTTTCATTTTGCTGGGGCCTCCTCTCCCCCCTCCCCCTCATACAGCATTTTGTCATGGGCGCCCCTCCCTCCCCCCTCCCCCCCCCCCCCCCCCCAAAACAAAATCCTGGCTACGTGCCTGCTCTGTTCTTATACGCTGTTTTTAAAAACGTAGGTATGGAGCTTGCATAATGTAGGTAGTATTATGTGCTAGGTTCTTCTGTTTCAGTACATAAGAACGAGAGCCTTTGATTATACTTCGTTTCACCCACGGTGGTTTCACCTTAGCATGGACTATTGTTAGCCGCGCATACTAGAAGCACGAGCTATTTTGCTTTGGATAAAGCCTCGGCGGCCACACGAGCGCTCCTGCAGCGAGTGCTCCCGTCAAGACAGTCAAGGCTAGCCGCTCGCGCTTGCACAGCCTTCGCAGTTAGTCCATGCTAAGGAGCAACGAAAAAATCAACAAAACAAAAATTACAAAAGTTGTATCAGTAAAGGAAGCACACATGGTTGACATTTAGTGAAATAGCGCTCGTTAAAGGTTCAGTCCGCACGCGAAAAGTCACGCTACATGGTCTTTCTTCCTACAGGGTGAAACAAGGAGACGGCAGGCTCTTTGAATCGACCGGAAAATTCGGTTTCTTAACCTATCGCGCTACGACTTCGTGCAGCGTTGCCCACAGATGGTGCATTTTTTTTTGTAAAATTTGCAAAGAACGAACTTACCTGAGGAAAAAGTAAAGAAAGAAAAAGGCTTAGCTCCCATGGAAACTCAGCGACGCCACCGGTCTTCAAACAACACGGCGCCGTTTCGCACGGAAGACAAGAGATGGCGCAAGTGGTCGCGACGCCAACTGCCGCCAACGAACGAGCAGACGACGCTCTCGGCAGACAGGTAACTGCAGTTCCTTGTTGTTACCACGCCTGTTTTTGTTTCTGCGACTGTCACCGCCTGCGGAACGCGCTCCGCTTTTGAGTCGAAAAGTTCGTCTGCTAAAGAGGCCGGCTCTCGGCGCCCGTCTCCGGTGCCTCCGGTCTCCGGTGCGAAACGGCGCCGTGTTGTTTGCAGACCGGTGGCGTCGCTGAGTTTCCATAGGAGCTAAGCCTTTTTCTTTCTTTACTTTTTCCTCAGGTAAGTTTGTTCTTTGCAAATTTTACAAAACAAATGCACCATCTGTGGGCAACGCTGCACAAAGTCGTAGCGCGATAGGTTAAGAAACCGAATTTTCCGCTCGATTTAAAGAGCCTGCCGTCTCCTTGTTTCACCCTGTACTTGCATGTACGCTGCCGGTAAATTCGCTGCACCACTTGACGCTGCTGAGAGATGTGTCATCTGGTTGGAGAGATCGCTTGAGGTTCTTGATTGCCATGAATGCGGGGCAGTTGAGTAGGTGGACCTTTGGGTTCCCGACGTTACCAGCCGGGGTGAACCCAAATGGAGGTAGACGAACGGGGGGACTTTTGAGCTCCGGTCCCTGAAAGCCGAGACGAGCCCAGGTGGAAGTAAACGAGAGGGCGTACCCTTAAGTTCCCGGTCTTAAAAAGCCGAGATGACCCCAGGTGGAGGTAGACGGACTTTCGAGTTCCCAACCTTGAAAAGCCGGGACGAACGCAAAGGCGGTAGATCAGCGAACGGACCCTGGCGTTCCCTCGCACAGCCTTTCTTCACGGTTTCTTGCCTTCCAGCCCGTATTCTTTCTTTTCTGTTTTCACGTTCTTTTTCCCGCACGTGCTCTTGCCCCGGCCGTCGACGGTTCATCTCGCAATACGCGAGCCTGTGCCACTGTACCTGTGCCATGGCACGAAGATCGAAAGTCCAGTCATGCCGTTTGGTCGAGCACATTGGCAGATCGCAGTGGGTGATACAGTTTTTGCAATAGCGCGTTTGTGTTACTAACAAATCGTGAACATGTGACAACTGGCTTCGAGGTACGGAGGACTATGTCATAATAGCGTTCCTATAATCCATTGGTAATGCGAGGGCACGAGGTCAAGCTAAATTCAAGAACTTCGTAGCCAGAGGCCAGGTTCACAAAAGTCGTCTTGTGCAACAACCTTTTCGCTAAGTTTGTAAGCTATGAACATCGTACGAAGTAAACAAACTGGTATTCAAGAACACGCTTTTAAGTGAAAAAAGGAGAATTATTTTCTCTCGTAAGAAATGAGGAACTTCTTGAGTCTCACAAGTTTCGGATTATCACCATACTCAGTTCACCATTAAAGAGACAATTAAATGATTTTCCAGCTTTTTCCCAAATGAAGATCCCAATTCATCTTCAATGTCCATAGAACCCGGATCAGGAATCCGTACAGAAACCGTGAAAACGCATATCTGCTTTTCTCCTTCGCTCAACCGGTTCGGCCACCAACATATGAAATCACGTGGCCGTGACTAAAGCATGCCTTTCTAGCGGAAACGGAAGTTCTCCCAGCCGAGCGAGGGAGTCGCATTGGACACGAGCGCTGCGTCACACGGACGTATGCGCTCGACAACAATCGATCCATCGACGATTATTTAAAATCGGGTTCGTGGCCATTGAGTGCCGTAACGGCACTTATCATAAATTGCGAATGACAAGTTCCATGGTGTGCTTAAGAAGGACGGTGGAAGCTTGGAATCATCGTACCTTTCCTGTGCACAAGCACTTCACGACCGCATGGTTTCTTATTTCGCTTTTGAGTCAAGGAGGAAAGCTAAGGTGGAAGAAGTTGAAAACTAAAACTACTTTCCTATTCCCTTAGACTAGAAGCTCCGCCTCTAGCGCCAAATTGCTGGCTTCCGCAGCGCTTTGGTTGCTCGTGACTGCGCGTTAACACTTCTGTTAGCAAGGGCAGAAAGCTCGCGCTGAAGGCAGAGCTTCTACACTCCGTTTCACCTTATTTTGTACCGCAGCGAAGGCTAGAAGCGCGAGCTCATAGGTTTCCAAAATTCTAGCCATAGGAATTAAATACATCAAAATCAAAACAAATGAACTACATTTTTGGGCGGTCAAGTGTCTCATTTAGGCAGCTGGGTGTTTATTTTGATCAAAACCACAAGACTGAAAAATACAAAGGATGACACTCAGGTTTAGATATTTAGTTTAGGAAACCTGAAGTAGGACTGGTGCGGGAGTCATAATAAAAAAAAAATGACAAGGTTAAAAATTAACTCGCAGCAATAAATGATAAGAATTCATTTTAATACGAGTTCAGTAATAAATGCGATGACTGGTCAGGCAAAGATTCAGGGTCTGTAGATAAATTTTGCAGAAATTAAGCAATGTACCAGTCTTAATTTGGTTATTTATGCGTGCAAGTAGTGGTGTGCAAAAATGAAAAAGATGCAAACGGGTAGAGTTTGACGTTGTATAAAATATAGTGTAAGCACGCACGTGGTACGCTGATTAAGACTGAAACAGCGCTACATTTTTCACAAGCGTTGAGCGTATCGAAAGTTAAGGGTGCATCGAAAGCTAAAGCTTGTACACATATACTGCTCAGGCCGTTATGTTTGAATGTTCATAGTACTTTATTATCCTCAGATTTAGTGCAAGTTGGTTCCTGATTGCTTACAACAGAAGAAAGGAAACATTCTAACTCTGGGTTGAAAGAAAAACTCCACCTGCTGACAGCTACCAATCATCTGGGCGCCGATATTCACTGCATGCCAACTGTCGCGTGCTTAGAACGAGTTTTTCCCACGTGATTTCATACAATCGCAATTGTTCTTGACAAACAACATCGTTTACTCACGCAAGCGGCCACATGTGAAGTTGAGAATATTGTATTGATTGTGGCACACGTGGCAAGTAGCATAGGATTTTTTTTTTTACAATCCGCGAAATAGAATGCTCCTGGGTTACCTTTGTGTCTAATGCATGTAACACAAAAAAGAGCATGAGCTGAATTGTAGTGGGAAAAGATAACAATAATGATAAACAAGTGTGTAATCACGTGAAGTCTGAGGGCATTGCACATATGCAGAAGGTAAGCTTTGTTTCACTAAATACATTACCAGTAAAGTATTTGGTTTTATCGTGCGAGCGAAGCGGAACACACAAGTACGAGCATGCTGCCCTGAACTACTCTTTGAGTGAATAAGCGCACCGTTCAAAGCATGGAGCTCGCTTTTATAGCACTTGGTGCGCTCAAACCTTTTAAAACGCAATTATAATCAATTATATTACTCTATTTATTTTTATGAAGTGCGCCTATGTTTTTTTTTATTTTGCATTTACGTGCTATTTCCTTAGTCATATAATATTTTTCAAGAAGTCCAAGAACTATAGTCTTTTACATCTTAAGTAAGAGCCGTATAATCAAAGATGTAGACAAAAAAGTGAACTCGCCAACACATTAAAAATGCAACGTAACGGCGCATTCAAAATTAGTCGTTAGTTTTTTTGAGAGTAGGAATTTCGCACGGCGACATTTTTTCCCGCTGTAGATTATAAAAATGTCCAGTACAACTGTTAGCTCGGGGTCTTTAACGTGCATTACGCAGTATATATGATACACGATCGCACGACGGTAGGATGCAGATGGGTGACAGAACCAAGGGTCTCTGAGAAAGCCCCTTGATAAAGGCGTTTTTTACAAGTACCACCAACCATTTGTTGTGGAAACGCGCAAGACACGTGCCACGAGCGGGTGCTCTGCCGCCATTCGCTTTCAAGGGCCAGTCATTTTAGTGCTGCACCGCCATTCACCTTCAAGGGCCGCTCGAGACACGGGCCTCGCGCACTGGCACATTTGACGTTACTTGAAATACCAACACGAACGTAGCACGCAGCACGATAAGGCCGGTTCAGACACTTGCGTTTGAGTGCGTTTGACTGCGTTGCGTCGAGAACCGAAAGCGAGTCACCGGCACATGTGTGCTTCATATGAAGCGTGGAATCCAATTCAATGAATCATCTTGGCACGCGATATAAGCAGCAGGGATGTCCTGGTTTCTCGCTGCCGCAACGCAGTCAAACGCAGTCAAACGCAACTGTCTGAACCAGGCTTTAAGGCCGGTTCAGACACTTGCGTTTGAGTGCGTTTGACTGCGTTGCGTCGAGAAGCGAAAGCGAGACACCGGCACATCTGTGCTTCGTATGAAGCGTGGAATCCAATTCAAGGAATCAGCTTGCCACGCGATATAAGCACCAGGGATGTCCTGGTTTCTCGCAGCCGCAACGCAGTCAAACGCAGTCAAACGCAGTCAAACGCAACTGTCTGAACCGGCTTTACGCTGCAGAACCTACAGGTTCTGCAGCGTAAGCTCTGTGCTTTGAACGGAGCTCGCACTCGCGCATTTCTCCACGTGCTTTGAGGTACCACAACACACTCGGCCAACGATCCCCCCCCCACACACACACACACTTGGCGCCCTCTGTTGCACGTTTTGGACTCCCATGGCGACTATGGAGAAGGAAGTGACGTCAACAACGCAGCAAACGCAGATTGGATGTTGACTTTCTTTTCTTCTGTCAACATCCAATCTGCGTTTCCTGTGTCGTTGACGTCACTTTCTTCTCCATAGTCGCCGTGGGAGACCAAAACGTGCAACGTAGGGTTCTTGGTTTGGCCTGTCAGCAAAAACCAACGGCTCGCTGAACCAAATGAGCTACGCTTAGGGTATCGGCACTCTTTTCCTCGATATTGTTGTGGGCACCGCCATCTTGGTGGTTAGTGCAAATCAAACGCAACTGCCGATCGTCATGATTCAAAAGTGCGACTTCCTCAGCATTAGTTTTGGTGTTAGGAAGCTGACGTAAATATTGAGTTGCTTTGCCGCGAACTGTTTAAACATTTGTGGAGGACGGAAAAGCGTTTCCTGTGATTTCAGATAAAGCTTAGGATAACTGACAACCATCATTTTAAGCACCAAGATGTGTATGAAGCGTAGCTTATTTAGTGGCTCTCATCTAGGCCGACCGCACAGGCACAGAAAGAGAACTAACTGCTTGACCTCGCGTTCTTGGCGCTGCTTCAGTAGCTTCCTCAGCCCGTGGGACGACGACGGAGTGCCCTGCCAAAGGAACACTGAATTTTCGGCTCCTGATAATTTTCTAAGTTTGGCGCTTTTGATAGCTTTAGAACTTCCAACTGCCTTGGATATCGAACCTGGACGCTCCGTGGCATCGTTAGGGGGTCCCGACACCCCCGAAACAGTGCCACGTTTATGAAGGTGTCATGGATCACCAAAAACCCTCGACGACGCTCCACCCGCTGATTTTGCGACCGACGGGGTCAATTTCGACGAGTTCAGAGCCAGAAGAGATGGACACCGCAGCCGCCCTGACTTCGGGAACGCACGGTCCACAAGCCAAAGTGAAAGCGCAGCAGCAGCCTGAACCTGCCAGAACCACGGCCATCGAGCTTGACGATGGACTCCTCGGAAAATTGGGAATCACCAAAGAGAATACCGGCAAATTAATAACCACACCCTTGCACAGCTAAATACAGGGGACATTGACCCCAGGCTGGATGGAAAGCCAGCAAAGGGACGCCATGGATTCCGAAGAGGTTCTCAAGATACTTCCCAATTTCCACCGCTACAGAAATTACATAAACTAGAAAACGCAACTTCAGAAGAACAACAAGCAAAGCCGAACAGCTTAGGAACTGCCCTCTCGGAGGAGAACCCCGAAGACGAAGTGTTTGAAATGTATGTAAGTAAACGCCGACGAAAACGCCGGTGTCCGATAACATCACCTGTGGAAGATAGGCGCGAAAGTCCCACGTCAACCCAGACAGTGGTACTAAAAGCGATATGCAAAAAGAATGTCAAGGACTTCAATACCCGAGATATAAAAACAGCGGTGGAAAAGACTGGAGTCGCCAGTCCTGATGACTATAAAATTCAAATTCAGCCGACGACGAACACCATTGCGCTAACAACGCGGAACGAAGAGATAATCGAAAATCTCCTAAAAGTCACGGAGATCACGAAAGGCGAAGACTCGTACGCCTTAAGCCCATACAAGGCAATGGGGAACGATCAAGTACGTGGAGTCATCTACTTGCACGGTGATAACAGCGACGAGACACCCGAAACGCTACTACCGGACTTGGAGTGCAGAACGTCCAAAGTAGTCTACGTCCACCTTATGGGCAAGAAAGGCAACGCTGTGGTGATCACTTTTGATGGAACTTGGCTGCCGAAGAAAGTCATGTTCTGCCGCGAAGTGTTCACCGTGAAACCGTACTGTCCAAGACCAATACTCTGCTTCAATTGTCATAACATTGGGCACAAAACGAACGTATGCCCAAGCAAAGAGAGCAGATGCGACCAATGCGGCCGCATCCACGAAGAAGAGATCGAGGAGTGCACAAGAGATCCACAGTGTAAGAACTGCTGTGGGGCCCCCGTGGCAACCAGCAAGAATTGTCCTAAGAGGAAGATCCCAGAGAACAATCAGCCCGCAAAACCGCCACAGCCGAAGCTACCGAGAGAAAGTTACGCGACAGCAGCCAAAGCAACTGGGACCTCACAGCCCCAACTTCGCGGCCAACAAAACACACAGCAGGAGGTCATTCAAATTCCTCCCAACCCAGGAAAGGCAACAGTTGACTCCATTGAGAAGACGGCAGCCCCAAGCTGTATCCCAGAATGGGCCCAGCGCACGAAGGCTAAGGTCACCGAACAACCAGACTGGAGGAAGGAAGTACAAGCACTCGAAGCAAGGTTCGAGAAGCAAGAATCCAAAATCGTCGAATTCGAGAAAGACATGGAAATGGGATTTAATATGGTATTCTCTGTACTCGGAGAGACTAAAAAGGAAATTGCTGAACTCAAGCATAACCGATAGAACTAACCAACCCGGACAGACCAAGATGGCATCGACACGGATCCTGCAGTGGAATTGCAACATGTTCTCGGCAAGAGCAGCGGAGCTCAAGCTCCGCTTCGAAAGAAATGCGCCACCTGAAATTCTGCTGCTGCAGAAGACTAAAACACCGGACATGACAATCACCGGCTTCAACGTTTACCTAGCTCCGACCATCAAATCTAAGCCAAGCTCCATGGAGAAGAATTCAATTGAAAAGAAGAGATTTTTTATTTAATATTAATACTGCAGACTCATGTTAGAGTCCAAGCAGGAGTGAGCATCACAATATAAACATGATATACAACACCGAGAAGACATCAATACCAGCTGCAAGACTTAAGAACAAAGTAAACTTGAAGGAAAAAATCAACGACAAAACACTACAAAACAACCACATGAGCACAACTTTCAAACTTGAAATAAATTCTTCGACACTGGCACTTTCTACTATATCTTTTGGCAGCTGGTTTTATGCGGTTATTGTCAAGGGAAAGAACGAAAATTAAACGTATGGGTGGCAGCTTGCGTACTCCAAAAACAAACCACAGACGCAGCTAGACACAACTGCACTCTGCTCGGACAAGAGGGAGGTAGTTGCTGTCCGACTAAAGCGAGGTAAACTCCAACTGGTGGTGGCATCTGTCTACATAAAGCCCAATACAACCCTAAAAAATGGAGAGACGGCAGAATGGATCCGAAAGTTATCCGAGCTCGCGGATGGAGACCCACTGATCGTCGGAGGGGACTTTAACGCACAACACAACGAATGGGGATACGACACAAAAACCAAGAAAGGCCGAGACATCATCGCAGCCATGCAAACAGCAGGGCTTAAACTCTGCAATGAACAAGGGGTCAAGACGCAACTAGCCAAACAACAACGCCAGAAGGACACTACACCAGATCTCACGTGGGCCACAGAGCGCCTCGACATCCGATGGACACCGAGGAGGGACACGCAGGGCAGCGACCACTACCCCATCGAGATCACATTCACATACCCGAGTGGGGGAAAGATAAGTAGCTTCAACCGATCATAAAATGGGACGGATTCCGAGAGCTAATTCTAAGCAGCCTAGAGCGGCACGAAGACATTGAGTTAAGCATCTGCAAGGCAATGAAGGAGGCAAGAACCCAAGTGCAAGGCGATCTGACACCGGACACCCACCTTCTGAATCTATGGGCCAGTAGACTGCAAGCGTTAACAAGATTCAGGAGAAGCAGGGCGACGGCGCATAAGATCAAGCTCAACAAAGCGACCGCCATGGCTATGAAATACTCCAAAGAGCTATGCCGGTATAAATAGAGAAGCCACTGCGCATCATTCAACGCACGTAGTGGACTCGGAAAGGCCTGGGGGACCTACAGGGGGATGAACAAGAACAAACGCAAGAGCCATAACGCAGCACAGAACCTTGCGCTTCGCCTGAAAATGACACAGGAGGAGCTGGCGGAAAAAGCAGCTCAGATATTTTTCCCGCACATCACGGCGGCAAAACAGGGAGGCAAATAACGCTCAAAGAGCTGGGCTGCAAAAACACCAAAGGAACCGGGAATGGACGAACCTTTAAACATGGGCGAGCTACTTGAGGCCATCCACTCAGCCAAACAAGGAAGCGCACCCGGACCCGACGGGATAACATATACGGCTCTTAGTAACCTCCCAGGCGAGGCCAAAGAAGAGCTATTAAAGAAATTTAGCGAAACATGGAAGAAAGGAAAGATCCCTGACTCCTGGAAGATCTCTTGGGTTATACCAATACCTAAACCCGGAAAGACGCAGGATATAGAATCAAAAATTTCAGACCAGTTTCACTAACGTCTAGCACCTGCAAAGTCTTGAAGAAGATGGTCCTGCAGAGGGTACAATGGTACCTCGAGACGTCCGACAGGCTGGACCCGAGGCAAACAGGATTCAGAGAAGCCATGGGAACACCAGACAGTCTCAAGCTACTATACGAAGACGTGATGGCGGACAAGAAGAGCATAATCCAAGACTTGTAGTTGCTCTTGACATAAAACAAGCCTTTGATGCCGTACCGCATTGGCAGTGAAAGAAGGAGTTAAGAGATGTGGACTGAGAGGCAGAGCACTAAAATTCATCAAAGACTTCTTGGCTAATAGAAGGTTTAGGGTGAAAATCGGAACACAATGGGCCCGGAGACACTCAACATCAAAGGTGTACCACAGGGGGCAGTGATATCACCCACATTATTTAACACGGTAATGGCAGATTTACCAACGAGACTGCGACGCATCGAAAACCTCGGGTTCACAATATACGTGGATGATGTCAAATTGTGGACCAAAGGAGGCTCCATGGGAGACCAGGAGTTCACAATGCAACAAGGCATCGACGAAGTTGCAAAGTACTTGGAGGAGGTCGGGATGGAGCCGTCCCCTGAAAAAACGCATTACATGGTCGTTGCGAGACCAAAGGACCACAGAATATGGATTGCACAGCAAGCGCAACTTCGACTCATGGGAAAAGAAATAGAACGACGTCCGTGCATAAAAATCCCTGCAGTCAGATTTGAAGAAACAGCTGGGAGTACCAAATGGCTACCCGAACTGAAGAAGGTGTGGGATCAGGCCCTGAAACTTATTCGTAGGACAACGAGTAAATCGTGGGGGGTGGGGGGGGGGGGGGTGGACGAAAAAGCAATCCGGACCATGGCAGAAGCCCTCTTCACATCCAGAGCGCTCTACTGCCGCAACTGAATGAACCTCACCAAGACTCAGTGGAAGCAACTCGAAAGACTGAACAATCAAACCATGAGAGTGGTAACTGGACTATCGAGATACACACCCCTCGACGAACTAAGGAAATATGCAGGAATGAACAAGATAGAGGAGAAAGCAGAGTCACAACAAATCGCACACTTCCAACGCCTCGAAAGAACTAAACACGGGCGAAGACTATTGGAAATCCTCGGATATTCCATGGAGGGTAGGCCCCCCATCGAGGAGGCTTCTCCACCATGGCAAGACATAGGCATAACTGATCACAAGTCAACATTCATGGGACAAGAAACCAGAGACACTTCGCAGCCAAGAAACACGTCCAGTGGCTCGCGGAGTACACTCAATATGTAAGGAGATAAATACACGGATGCCGCGAAAGACGACGGGGCTGCCGCAGCAGCCTTTGTCGACCTTGCAAGGGACAGGACCTGGTCAGAGAAGCTTCCAACGCAGACCTCGGTTAAAGAGGCTGAACTGCGTGCCATTTTAGCCGCAGCCAAAGATATCCGAGAAAGAATTCGACCCAGGTAACAGGGCCTGGATCTTCACAGACTCTCAAACGGAACTGAAAGCTTGTCGCAGCTGCAGAACGAGAAGCAGAATGGTCAAGAAGATCAAGAATATTGCGGAGGAGCTCAGGAAGCTGGATTCCAACATAACGATCGAGTGGCTACCCGGACACAACGATATCCCGGGGAACGAGAGGGCTCACCAGGCCGCAGCGGAGGCAGCTAGCAGCACCAGCTCCGCGCCAGGCCTTACCTCTCGAGTAGAAACGACGAACGAAATGTCAATAGACCCAGATGAAATGGCCGAGCAAGCCAAAGAAGGGAGGAAACTGTAGCTGAAGGGTCTTCTACTAACAGAGGAAGACCCGATACCACCAGGGTACACTAGGTGGGAGACGATTCGGTTACGACGAATCAGGACAGGGACGGCACTAACTCCGGCGAAAAAAGCGTCATTCGGACTGAAAGACCACGAGTACCCAACGTGCAAAACGTGCACAGAGGGAACCATGACAACGACCAAACACGTGCTCTGGGAATGCAAAGGCCTGGAAGACTTTAGAGCCGAGGCATGGGACTCGCTACTCAGCGAGAAAAGGCCCACGAAGTTTGAAGACTGGATCCACCGCAAGGGACAGCCGCAGCACAGAAAAGAAATCCTGGACTCCCTGATCAGCTACATCAGGGACTCTGGGGTCCATCACTTCATCTAGATTTATACATAGTCACTTACCCTTTCCTATCAATCCCCCCATTCCTTTTTCCTCTCGCCCGAGGGATACCAACCCATAGACGAGTGAACCTTTCATTATATAAATACATGTTCTCCCTCTCTCCTCACCCCGTAGCGTTGGCTGCGCCCTTTATAGTCACCGTAGGCATGTGTACTGACCACCGTGGTACCAACGCAGAGTTGAACGCGCGCAAAAGCAGCTGTGGTGCACCCGCAGCCTCGCGCTTGTTGTTGTGACATCCCTGGCTCGATCACTGCGGGCTCACATCTGGCGATTTTTCTGGTGTTTCAAGCGGCACACGACGTAAAATGCACATCAGGCTATTCTTGAACACGTGTCACCATCTGTTTTTTGTATTAAGGAACTGCAATTTGTTGTAACTGAAGGGGAAAAGTTTGAGATCTAATAACATTCTTAACGCGTATTATATCGATATGGAAGTTCTGGAAAATATAGTATCGTAGGATGCTTCATAATTTAATGTCTCGTAATTTTGATTAGTTGACGTGATTCCATTTTTATAGCACTTTGAAATAATACCATTTTAATCATTTTTTTTTTTATTTTAAAATATACATTATCTGTGTAGTTCGTTGCTTACTGTTTTAATTCATTATATTCAACCGAACACTCACGTGTTCGGTTGAATAGGGCAGTCTTCGCTAGTTTTATTTTTAATGGGTTTCAACGAGATGGCGACATCAGCACAAAATGCCCCAAGACAGATCATTTGTCGTTTCTGTTTTCACGAACTTGCAAGGAAGGCGACTCGCGGAACGAGTCTTTTGCTTGTCACCACAGAGATCGGTTTTGCCGTTTTGCCGGAAAAAACAATCAATGTGTGTGTGTGTGTGTGTTTGCGTTTGTGTTTGTTTGTGTGTGTGTGTAAGAGAGAACTTTACCGGAACACCGCGCCTACCCCATCGACGTCACTGCGCACGTGACCCGGAAGACGATGTACGAGTTGAGAGGAGGCAAAAACTGGATCTTTTTCATTGTTTTAAAATAAAAACTAGGGTATCCAGGCAAAATCTGTTTTCTGTAGTTCAATTCAGAAGTGTCAGGCATCAACTTCCACAATTATTTAAGCACAGCCCTGAAATTGTTGCACAGCTCCTTTAAGGTGCAACCCCACCCTTGGTTAGTGTGATTCTGAACCAACAGATGGCGGTGGGATCGCCTTCCAGGCCTGTACATCAAGGCGAGAAATCGTGTGTTGTCGCGCTTCGATACAGTGGGATATTTTTCTACATCCTGAATTTGACATCCCTGGTCCCTTCTTGTTTTTCTCTGCACGAGCTTTCTTCGGAACGCGCACGGCTGCGCCAGTTCTCGTGCAAGGGGGCCGGTTGCCTACGCTCCGAGCTCACGTCTCCAGCAAATGTGGGCATAACAAAACGCGAAAATAGTCCTGAGCCAAATGGCGAGACACACGCACAACAAAACCACCGACGCGTTAAAATATATAAAATTGCCTGTGCGCCGTTATCGGAGATTTCAGAGGTCAGTTACACATATTTCAATGTGTTTAGATTTATATTGACACGAATGAAGGTGACGAGAGGACGAACAGTGAACTGAAAAATAAAGGTTTAATCGGCGAACCTGTGCCAAACAAAAAAAGTAAAGAAAGAGCGTCGAGGCAGCAGAAAAGCAGGCGGCGATTCGGCAACGTAACAGAGAGCGAGAGCGAGACTGACTCGACAAGGTCGCTGGCAGCTGCTTATGTACTGGAGTGCGTCACCATCTCGAAAGGTCGGCAAAGAAGGTTCGAGCGTCGCGCGCTCGGGGCGGGGATGAATTGGCACTTTCGAGAACAAGAAAGCAGGGCGAAAGTTACGTCTGGTGCAAGAATGAACGCGAATCTTCTAGAAGTCCGTGACCGAGCGTTGCTTTTTCGGCTCTGCGGGCGGCAATATGACGGGCCGGCCCTTTTGTCGTGCATGTGTTTGGCTCTTTGTGGACTTCCAGGAAAACGTGTTGACGTGACAGACTTGAATTTTCAAAATTCTAGCTTGAAAAATCAACTACCTAAAAAATAAAGAAATATTTTTTGGGGGGAGGGGGGGGGCGGTCAGGTGTTTTATTTAGGTGGCTGGGTGTTTATTTTGACCAAAACCACGAGACTGGAAAACACAAAAAATGACATTCGGGTTTAGATGTTGAGTTTGGTAAATCCAAAGTAGGACTGGCGCGGGAGTCATAATAAAAAAATGCCGAGGTTAAAAATTAACTCAGAACAATAAATGATACGAATTAATTTTAATACGAATTCAGTGATAAATGCAACCACTGGCCAGGCAAAAATTCTGGGTCTGTGGATAGCTTTTGCACATAGTTTAAGCAATGTACAGGGTGTCACAAAACAAAAAATTAGTTTTGTTTTTACCGCAAGAATAAACTAGGTATCGCCGAACGCTCATTCTCCGCCCACTGTAGTGCTAAAGGCCACAACCAGATGTCAAAGTTTCAGCCCGGTCCGATACCTTATTCAAAAGTTATGAGTGATTTTCTGAAAAGTTCAATGGGAAAATGGCGGCCGACGGAGTTTTCGAATACATGGGGCTCTGTGGCACCAGAAACCGAAAATGGGCAAAAATTGGCTCCATTTTCCCATTGAAAGTTTCAGAAAATCACTTTTAACTTTTGAATAAGGTGTCCGTTCGGGATGAAACCTTGGAATCTGGTTGTGACCTATACTTCGTTTCACTTTCTCTGCGAGCGAAGCCAAAGCTAGAAGCGCGAGACCAGCGCTTTTCGCGTTTCTCCCCAGCTCACGCGCTCGAGCAAAGCCTGAACGCACTGGAGCTTTCGTGCTCGCGCTTCCAGCTTTGCCTTCGCTCGCACATAAGGTGAAACGAAGTATAGTGCTACCTTTGGGCAGAGAATGAGCGTTAGGCGATGCGTAATTTATTTTTGCGGTAAAAAAAAAATATAATTTTTTTTTTGCGACACCCTGTACCAGTTTTAATTTGGTGATTTATGCGCGCAAGTAGTGGTGTGCAAAAATGAAAAAAGATGCAAACGGGTAGAGTTTGACGTTGTATAAAATATAGTGTAAGCACGCACATGGTACGCTGATTAAGACTGAAACAACTCTACATTTTACACTAGCGGTGAGCGTATCGAAAGTTAAGAGTGCATCAAAAGCAGTATATGTGCATGTACACATATACTGCTCAGGCCATTATGTTCAAATGCTCATAGTACTTTATTACCCTCAGATTCGGTGTAAGTTCTCTCCTGATTGCTTACAAGAGAAAGGAGGAAACATTCTAATTCTGGGCTGATAGAAAATCTCTACCTGCTGACAGCTACCAATCATATCGGCGCCGATGATGAGTATTCACTGCAAGCCAACGGTCGCGCGCTTAGAACGAGTTTTGACAAACGACAATGTTTACTGAGGCAAGCGGTCAGATGTGAAAGCTTAGAATGTTTTGTATTGATTGTGGCACACATGGCAAGTCGCATCGGTTTTTTACAATCCGCGAAATAGAATGCTCCTGAATTACCTTGGTCTCTAATGCATGTAGCACACAGAAGAGCACGAACTGAATCACAGTGGGAAACGAAAACAATGATAAACAAGCATTTAATGACGCGAAAACTGAGGGCACTGCACATATACAGAAGGTAAGCTTTGTTTCACTAAAGACATTACCAGTAAAGCATTTGGTTTTATCCTGCGAGCCAAGCGGAACATACAAGTACGAGCATACTGCCCTGAACTATACTTCCAGTGAACAAGCGCACCATCCAAAGCATCGAGCTCGCTTTTATAGCTTTTGGTGCGCTCAAACCTTTCAAGACACAATTATAATCAATTCTATTATTTCAATTATTTTACTAGGTGCGCCTGTGTGTGTGTGTGTGTGCGTGCGTGTGTGCGTGTGTGTGTGTGTGTGTGCGTGCGTGTGCGTGTCCATGTGCGTGTGCGTGTGCGTGTGCGTGTGTGTGTGTGTGTGTCGTGTGTGTTTTGTCTTTTGCGTTCACGTGCCATTTTCTTAGTTATATAATATTTTTCCAGAAGTCCGACAACTATAGTCTGTTTCATCATAAGTAAGAACCGCAAAATCAAAGATGTAGACAAAACAAAAACGCGAACACGCGAACACGCATTAAAAATGCAATGTAACTTCGCATTCAAAATTAGTCGTTAGTTTCTTAGAGAGAAGCAGTTTCGTAGGGCGACATTGTTACCCGTTGAAGGTTATAAAATGCGCAGTACAACTGTTAGCTCGGGGTCTTTAACGTGCATTACGCAGTATATGTGGTACACGATCGCACGACGGTAGGATGCAGATGGGTGACTGAACCCAGGGTTCCTGCTAAAGCCCCTTGATAAGGGCGTTTTTTATAAGTATCGCCAACCATTGTTGTGGAAACGCGCAAGACACGTGCCTAGAGCGGGTGCTCCGCCGTCATTGGCTTTCAAGGACCAGTCATTTTAGTGCTGCGCCGCCATTTGCCTTTAAGGGCCGCTCGAGATACGGGCCTCGTGCACTGGCACCTTTGAGGTTATTTGAAAAACCAACGCAAACACATTGAGGAGATTTATACCCGTGCCACACGAGCAACTCAACTGCCATTTACAAAGAATGACATTTGAGCGGACGGCCAATCAGCGCGCGACACTTCGGGAGTAGCGCATTCCACGCGCGACAGATTGCGAGCTGATTCGCCGATCACAAAAATGGCATTCATTGTAAATGGCATTCGGGTTGCCCGCTGTGGTACGGGTCCCTACAGGCTCTCCAGCGTGAGCTCCGTGCTTTGAACGGAGCTCGCGCTCGAGCATTTGTCCACGTGCTCTGATCGGTGGTGCTACAACACACTCGGCCAACGATCCCTCACCGTACTTGGTTTAGCCTGTGAGCTAAACTAAATGAGCTACGCTTAGAGTATAAGCGCTTTTTCCCCCGATATTGTTGTGAGCGCCGCCATCTTGATGGTTAGTAACAAATCAAACGCAACTGCCGATCGTCATGATTGATAGGAGCGACTTCCCCAGCATTGGTTTCGGTGTCAGGAAGCTAACGTAATATTGATTTGCTTTGTCGCGAACTGTTTAAACATTTGTGGAGGACGGAAAAGCGTTTCCTTTGATTTCAGATAAAGCTTCAGATAACTGACAACCATCATTTTAAGCATCAAGATGTGCATGAAGCGTAGCTTCTCTAGTTTAGCCCGACCGCATAGGCACAGAAAGAGAACGAACAGCTTTAACTAGCGTTCTTGGCGCTGCTTCAGTGGTTTCATCAGCCCGTAGCGTTGACTGTGCTCCGAACTAAAGTAAAGCAAAGCAAATATTCAGATCTTAAGGTTTCACAAGCCAACGCAACAAAAATCGCTTAACACGCCCCAATAAAAAAAATAAAAAAATTGCGGGTTTATTTTGACTAACTGGAGATCTTTTGACGTTCAACCGAAATCTCAGATTGGCCTCCGTCGGATTGCGGGCACCTCGGCCGATATTTAAACCCGACAAATATGGACACATGGGCCAGCGCTTTGGCTCCGAGACACTGAGACGATTTAATGTTTTGTGTTTTGTTTTAATATTATTGCCACTTAAAAGCCACCGAGGTGTTTTTTAAACAAAATATAGTCAAACCATTCCGACAAGCATAGTTTGATTGCGGAAATGATCTTTGCAAATGATAAAAACATTAAAATGTTTTCGCATACGTGGCGGAATCTGAAATGGCAGAATGCATTTCATGGCGCTCATTTCATTTGGATCGCGTCGGGCGTGTGTTCCGACGCACAGTAGAACGCGCACAAAAGTAGCTGTGGTGCACCCGCAGCCTCGCGCTTGTTGTTCTGACATCTCTGGCTCGCTCACTGCGGGCATCCAGGCATCTGACACCCCGACATCTGCCGCTTTTTCTGTCTTTCACGTGGCGTTCCAAGCGGCACACGACGGAAAATGCACATCAAGCTGTTCTTGAACACGTGTCGCCATCTGTACTTTATATTAAGAAATTACAATTCGTCGTAACTGAACGGGAAAAGTTTGAGGTCTTATAACATTCTAAACGTGTAATATATCAATATAGAAGTTCTGGAAAATGTAATATCGAAGCATGCTTCATAATGTAATGTCTCGTTATTTTGATTAGTTGACGTGATTCCGTTTTTATAGCGCCATAAAATATTACCATTTTAAACTTTATTTTTTATTTTAAAATATATATTATCTGTACAGTTCGTTGCTTACTTTTTTAATTTATTACATCCAGCGGAACGCTCACGTAAAATATCGTGGACGATGGTACGTTATAACTCGAGAAATAATTTTTTTAATATTAGAGACTGTGGTCTATTAAAAGGTGAATAATTAACTAACAACTAAAAATAATTGTAATATCAAGACATTAAAGTATCGTTGAAAAACAGCTCTTTAATTTGACATTAAATTTATAATTGTAAGATATATGGAAAGAAAGTTATAAGCCATCAACAAAGCACCAAAACGCCTTGCACGGTGGGGTTGCACCTTAATGTGCACCACGCAATAGTGATACACGACCGCACGCCGGTACGATGCTTATCCAGACCGAAACGGGTAGGGGTGGGGCTCGAACCCAGGATCCCTGGGTTCTGCAGCGCGAGCTCTCGCTCCACGCGCGTCGAGCTGGGTGTGCGCTTTAGCCCCTCGGCCACCGATCCTTTTTTTTTTTCTTTATTGCATGGTAGTTACAGCACCCCTATGTCGCCTCCTCATCTCAGACACGCCTGTAAACAACTTTGTCTTCTTTAACGGCACATCATCACACTTGAATGGCGTCACCTCGCTATACTCTATCTTACAATTGTCTCTATACCTGTTTTCACCTTAAGAACCGAAGTAAAACAAGTCCGGCTCCTCGCGGAACATTACTAATTTCCCCCTTACGTGGATAATGAAGACATATGTAGGTGAATTTTAGATTAGATATATGTTATATTTTCACTATGTACTCGTTCCAAACGTCAAAGGCATCGCTTTTTCCTCCGACAACCGAATCTCGTGAGAACTATTTCGCGCCGCGTAGGAACAATGCGCAAAACGTACTTTTTTCTAAAGGTGAAAACAGGTATAGTAACGCCAGAGGCACAGGCCGGTGAACCTAGCTCAGCAGAATGCTTTTTGTCTGTACGAGAACTCGTGCCGAGGAGGCGCTTTCCAAAGCCACGCGCTCGTTCCCATGCTTTGGCACTGCAGGGCCCGTTTGCTCGAAGCGCTAACCGCGGCTAAAGTTAGCCGCAGTACCTAGGAGAGGGATTTTGAAATCACGTGACTTGCTCGGTGGGGATGCGGAAAAACATGGCGGTGCCCCGGTGAGTGAGCGCCGCTCGCTTTAAAATTAATATGTCGTTGCAGCTGCAATATCGGGCGCGTTAAGGCCTGTTCACACATATACAGCGGAGCGCTAAGTTAGCGCTACGTGAGCGCTCATGTGGCGCTTCCTAGCGCGTGACTTCGTTCTAATATAGCGCGCGATTAGCGCTTTAGTAGCGCCTTGTTAGCGCTCCAGTAGCGCCTTGTTAGCGCTTCAGTAGCGCCATGTTAGCGCTTCAGTAGCGCTTCTTGTACCGCGGTGCTGCGGATTAGCGCGTGCACTGCGGTTCCGGTTCCCGTGGTTGGGTTTGCATCAGCAGCACCATGGAGGACATGTGGGATGCTGAAATAGAAATGCGACAAATTCTCTTACACGCGATTAGTGCATATGTGTGTGGACGGCTTAACACCCAGAAGAGCCTTCTGGGTGCGCGAAATCTTTTGGCACCGAGATACCGACGGGTACCCGGCGAACCTTGTTCCTAGGTTGAGGGACCGAGACACAGAGCTCTTTCGAAGGCGATTATTTTTAACTGCGTGTCTTTGAAACCAGGATCATGCATATCGAATAGAAAGCGATGAGGTCGTACCCAATCAATTAGTCGCTCAGAGTCCACGACTCTGGTTCGCCTGCTCGACCCTTTGCTTGGAGAGCGGCTCTTTTACTTCCTCTTCTTTCAATGCCAAAGGAAAAATAATAACAAAGGAATCGCCGTGCACGCGCTGTTCCGCAACAGCAAGCATGGCACAGGGAGCGTGAGAGCGCTAACAAAGCGCTTCTGTAGCGCTAACAGAGCGCTAACAAAGCGCTTCTGAAGCGCTAGCAGAGCGCTACTGAAGCGCTAACCGAGCGCTACATCACGCGCTTGGAAGCGCCACATGAGCGCTCCTTGGAGCGCTCACGTAGCGCTAACTTAGCGCTCCGCTGTATGTGTGAACCGGCCTTTAGTCAGCAACGAATGGTGCAGGAGGCTTTCGCTTTGCCTTACCTCACTTAAATCGCAAAGCATGAGCAACGACCTCGCCGCATTTGTTTAGATAGTCTTTCGATTCTGGCCATTCCTAAGCCTAAATGAACGCGATAATTGTCGGAATGGCAACATCTTTGGAAAGTGGATTGCCTTGACTCAATCGGCCGGGCATTGATAGCACACAAAAGCAGACAGCGTCCCAATAGACCTTTTTCTAAATTTCCCAAGCGCCGAGGTGCATGCTACGAGTGTAGTTACACGCGTTGCACGTTCTGGCGTCTGCATTAGTAATTGTTCTCAAGCAAAAAGTCTAAAACAAATTTTGCCTTGCACGCGCGTTCGTCAAAGCCTTATTATGATTATTTACTTCGAATCTTTTATAAGAGGAAAGCCAGCGCACGCGTACCGTAGAATTACACTTCCAGCGTTCTCCTCGATGCATGGGTAATTTAGAAAAAGGTATTTTGGGACGCTGTCTACTTTTTTGTGCTATTAATACCCGGCCGATTGAGTCAAGGCAATCCGCTTTCCAAACACGTTGCCATGCCGACAATTATCGCGTTCATTTAGGCTTATGAAAGGCCAGAATAAAAAGACTATCTAAAAAATGCGGCGAGGTCATTGCTCATGCTTTGCGATTTAATGGAGGTAAGGCAAAGCGAAAGCCTCCTGCACCATTCGTTGCTGACTAACGCGCCCGATATTGCAGCTACAACGACATATTAGTTTTAAAGCGAGCGGCTCTCACTCACCGGGGCACCGCCATATTTCCCTGCATCTCTACCGAGCCAGTCCCATGATTTCAAAATCCCTCTCCTATACTTCGTTTCACCTTATGTGCGAGCGAAGGCAAAGCTGGAAGCGCGAGCACGAAAGCTCCGTGCGTTCAGGCTTTGCTCGAGCGCGCGAGCTGGGGAGAAACGCAAAAAGCGCTGGTCTCGCGCTTCAAGCTTTGGCTTCGCTCGCAGATAAAATGAAACTAAGTATTAACCTTTCCAGAAAAGAGCGTGTGGCCGGTGCCATTTTGACTGTTCGTGCGTATGGCGCGTGCTTAGCTCGCTTTCCGGAGCGATGAACGCGCACGTGCTGGGCTGTGAAGATCGCACGCTGGACTGTGATTTTGTAAACATTGGAAAGGTCTATAGACCTTTCCAATGTTTACAAAATCACAGTCCAGCGTGCGATCTTCACAGTCCAGGACGTGCGTATTCGTCGCTTCGGAAAGCAAGCGAAGCACGCGCCATTCGCACGAACGCTCAAAATGGCACCGGCCACTAGCTCGTTTTTGGAAAGGTCTATAGGTACTGCGGCTAACTTTAGCCGCGGTTAGCGCTTCGAGCAAACGGGCCCAGATGTTTGTGAGATATAGTATATGCAATGAGGGTTTATGGCCATTTTCTAATTTGCTTCGCGTTCGCTCAAACTAGTGTGTGGGATTGTATCAACACATTAAAAATATAATAAAAAATAACTCTGATTATTTTGAACAGGATAGGTGAAAGAAGTTTAAATTTTTAGCATATTTTACATTGTTGTTGACGTCATTGGTCTTAACCAAAAGAAACCCGAAACGACAAAAGCGTGCAACAACCATGCGCGCTCTTCCTAATTGTTGGAGTTAACATCCAGTTATAAAGATGTAAACGCCCCACCTTTAAAGGAGCTGTGCAACGATATTCAATTGGAATGTTTTTCACTTTACACGAGCTTACTGGCACTAGTGGGACTCAAGGATACTCGCATGCAATGCCACTGGCCAAGAAACTCCTTTGTTGCGGTGTAATTTCAAGGACAAAAGTGATCATTTTCATTCAATCTCTCCCTTGCAAAATTCGATGACGTAACGCGGGGATCGCAGTACACCCGTATGACGATATTTGAATGCGGTTCATAGATTGGACCCGAGCATTGCGTGGGCACTCGATTTAGGCTCGTGATAATTGATAGCTCGAGAAGCATTCGAGTAGTGGCCCGTGTCCAATCGCTGCAACGACGACAATAGCCGAGCCATTACAATGTCTGGAACTCAGCGCGTGTCCTGTGCTTTGCCAACCCCAGCGCGTGGCTATGATCAACATTGGCGGCATATAATCGGCTCCAGATCACGTGGCCGCTTGTTCTGGCTGCGAGTTGAGGGCGTGAACGCTGCTCGTTGTTTTTTAATTTTTTTTCTGGGACTTCTAATGCGTCGGGTGAAAAACGAAGGCGTGTTTCATAGGTCATTAACGTCAGGGATCCGTTCTAAGCGGTATTTGCGCAAAGTAAAAAAATTGTTGCATAGCCCCTTTAACGGGTGTTCCAAGCAAACATCTGAGTGAGAATCACGCGCTTGAGAGGATCAGGAGGGGTCACGTGCACCTATTCGGGCAGTAATCTAATAACGCTGAAGCAGTCTTACCTCTAAGTTCTATGTCGCCATTATCCGACGCTCTAGACTAATGTCGTCACTAAACGCTCGTGTTTGACACTGATAGGCACGCCGAAGCAGCATTCGTTTTTTTTTCGTCCCTTTGCAATGCGATGGAAGCTGACCCGAGTTCAACCGTCACTCCGATTGACGAACTGCTCGACGTCCGCGATGAGGCCAATTACTCAAAACTGCTGCTGGAGGCGGCCCAGCTGTTATACTTACGGGTTACTCTAAGATTATGGAATATGCCCTGATAATATAAAATAAATGACGTAATGACGTTCCTATTATTGGCTGGGCTTGATGTCATTCCACTGCTGATAGTTTCTAATACCCAGTGTAGAAGAAAATACAGCTAGAAAACGCGCTTCAACCCAAACTCAGAAAATAATTCATAAGGAGCAATGTCAATGTATACTATCTGCAAACCTCAGTACCCAATTCACACACAATTTGGTACTAATGTTTACTAGGGCTGCCGAATTAAATGCTATCGCATTGAAAATACACACGAAAGACCCATATTCCCGTACAGACGTACGCTCATAGGCGAGTATAGAGGGATATGCAACAGAGAAGAGAATTGGACTAGTTGGAACTCTATATCGCCAACTGGTAAAACAAAAAAAACAAAGTAACTATAGTATATTCGTATCCAAGTATGCAATGGCCTGGCCTCGAGGTTCTTGATTAACTTAGTTCCCAACCTCATTTCACCCTTCTGAGAGGGCAGACAAAAACGAAGATTGTTTAGTAGCGTAGCTAGTCACGAGCCAACGAAAGAGCTGTTTCACCAACGGAGGAACAGTTCTCGTACACCAAAACACATTACTTGAATAGCCATTCATTTACGGTGATTAAATTACTGCAATCAAATTCACTTTCAAGGTACTTTTTATTGTAAATTATTAATTTTGTAGAAAAAAAGAATTTAATTCAAATTAAATAACTATCAAAACTATAGCCCTCATAAAGGGAAACGACGATGCTCCGCATACAGCTGCCTTACATTGTTAACCCCTCCCTCCCCCCTCCCCCCCCCCACACACACACATACACCAAAGAAAAAATCAAAATGAAGTGATTTCGGCTTGTTTACTGAATACTATCTTATCATTGCCAATGTCCTGATAAGCTTTCTAGGATACTTAGGAACAAAACATTTATTCAAGCTTTTTGTGTCTATTACTCCAACTAGATACGTTTTAGGCTGAGTGGCATAAATAAATAATAATAATAATAATAAAACCAACTAAATGGCACTGCTACAAAAAGTAAGGCAACTGGCTCGTATAATAGTAAGAACTCCTTTTCATAACATGAATAAAGGAGGTGAAACAAAAGCAAAAAAAAAAAATGTTTCAAATTTTAAATTTAATACACTGAATCCTCGATGTCACACTAGAAATGAACAAATAAATTTCAATGCTGAAAAAAGCTTTCAGTAGAACGTCGTTGACGACGGGTAACTCCCAAGGAAAAGTAATGGTAATCCTTTTTAAGTAATTTTATGATTGTAATTATTTTTGTGCTAGTAGTTCTAATTTTAATTGACTAGTTGTAGAACAAATTGATTATAATTTCGTTTCACATTTCCGAAGTAATTTACTTAGTACGCCCCGAAACAGTCAATTTGGGGTGTGACTTCGCCACAGCAAGGCTTAATATGTGGGAAAGTATTCTTGCAGGATATTCCAACTTTCAACGAGTACCCCATGATCCGAAGAAGGGAAGTAAACTTACGTTGAAACAGATACTGAAGTGGAATGCGTTGAAACGTTTAAAAACATGTTTATATATAATAAAAGGCTGCCGCGTGGTCAGGAGTTATTTGTGTCATAAGTGATTGCGTGGAGATTGCTACTACAACTCCCCAAAATTGCATCAAAGTGTCAAAAATTGATCAAACCTATTAGATTTTGGCAACCACCCGCGGCTTCCAAAGGAAATTTCGCAGTAGAAGTCGAGTAGCCACCTCTGCGTGCTTACTCTAAGGTAAAATAAAAGACTAGTGGTTCTGAAAACATCACGGATGACAGTCAACTCTTACTTGAATGCAATCGAAAGTGTCTTCGTCAGCGATTCCATCTTGTGTCTTCTTTGGTAATTCTTAAATAAATAAATAAATAAATAAATAAACATAGTTAACACTTTTAGTTATTAGCAAGTTTTAATTTAGATGAATATATAAAAACTATGGTATTTCATAAACATTTTTAGACGAATCTTTGTTTTTAGGTTTTATCGAATACTTAAAATACGGAAAGTAACACCAGGTTGACATCGTTATTTTATAATTTTGAAAATAATTACCTCAAATTATAATTGTTAATTATCCCCATCCCGCATTCCTCACGTGGGGCCCACGCGGACCGCACGTGATGTGCCGGGCTCGCGTTACCGAAATTGCCACAAGACAGAGGTAGGCTCAGATTCGCCGTTTGGAAGGTGATCCATCTTCTGTTGCATCGGTTCCGGTTCCCACGCTCGTGCCTGGTGTCATTTCTGGCAATGGGTGGAGAGATGAACTCCTACGAAGGTAGAGTGAAAACGAAGCGTCTTGAACAGATTCATACAAGGCAGCTGGGAAAAGGGGCAGCTGCTGGCCACGATTGCTTCGCCAAGAATACGAAGATTTCCAAATTTTTCATTGGAGAGAATCAGGCAAGTTAGAAAAGAGCCAAAAAATGACGATTGTATTTTTATTTTAGATTTAATTATAGATTATTTAGCGCTTGCATTATAAAAAGTTCGACTAGGTCATGTTTTTTTTTATTTTGGAATTGTATTGTCTCTGCTCGTTCATTGTACTGGTAAAGTCGCACAAATCTTGTGCTCTTTGTGTCTTTACTAACATCGTTGTTAGAGTAATCATTGGTGGTCCACGATGGCGTCTGCTTGACTCCCTAACTTGGTTAAGATAAAAACAAATTGGTGACTAATTTTCAGCAGCCGAGTACTGACCAGGTGCCCTTACGTTCGCTCATGGTGAGTCGTTTCACATCAATTGCTTGGGGTCCGCTGAGAAAGAGGTGTACAAACACATATTTAACATTAAAACATAATGACCAAATTATTAAAATCCTAGCCTAAAAGCGCAGAGTAAAACATTTGTGCTATGGTCGGAGCCAGGATCTCTTTTTTTTTGTTTATATTTCCTGTTCATGTTTTTAAATATACAACACTTTCCAATGCAAAATGGGTAGTTTTTTCACACTTCTGCTTATTTCCGTCTGCGTTTTTATTTTTTTCGATGTGCCTTTTTCATAAAATGTGCCGTTGTCAGGCATGCCATAAATTGGCGGTGCAATGATTACCCCTTATAACAAATTCATGACGTTTATAACCTATGAAACACGCGTTAATTCTCCTCGTAGAATGGTAGTCGCAAAAATAGATAAAGCCGTAAAAGAACGCATTTTGATAACTTGGCGTTCAACTTGCGATAAAGATAAGAATCCCCGGAGAAGGGAAACAAGGGAAACAAAGAACAAACATAAATCTCCAAGCACAGTCAGGTGACTGGCGCTCGACTGAAAAATTCCGTCTGGTCCTGGTGTCAAACCAGGGACTTCTCCATTCCTAGTAGAGCGCTCTACCAACTGAGCTAACCATGAGTTAAACGTCAGTAGAGCAAACGGGTTTTAACAGCTGCCACTAGTCTAAGACCACCAAGGGTGAACGGCCTGAATTTTAAGGTTATGATGACATTGCAGTTATTGCAAAGGTGCAAGCGAGCTGGACAAGAAATACCATAATAATGCCTGGAGAAAGCCAAGAAAGTCACCAAGATTCTACGCTCTGAGGTTTGGCGGTAGGCCAGAGTTCTAAGACACTCTCTGAAGGTATGGTGCTACACCGTTTCTAAGGACGAGAGTGCGGCGGTCCGGTTACTGGGAAGGTCCCTGCGCGAGGCGACTCACAGTACCGAGATTTTGTGGCAACGGGCAAGGGTGTCCCTTGGAAGACCTGGAAAGAAACAGGTGAACGGTCGCAGGGACGTGGTGCTGTTGGGGGATGCTCCGGCGCCGGCAGGAGTACTGCAAGTCCTAGAAAAGAATACCAAGCTTTCCAGCGAAGTGACGATGAAACCTCAGAAACTGCTCTCTTTAGTTAGGAATGTGGCTGCCAGGGGTGACGAAGCTGACAGAGATAGATGTATTTTAGAGGGTGTAGAGTTTTTGCCGGGCATGTTGGGGTGTCTCAAGGCTATGCCCAACATTGGTAGGGTTGTTTCCTTTTGCGTAGACGAAGGTCTTAACTTAATGCTAACTTATAAGGAAGGTAGGTTCGCTTTTGTACCCGTAGGAGTGTTTCGGATAAGGATGCTGAGGCCATTAGTAAGAATTTAAAAAAAGATTGAAAAGGTGACCTTGAGTAAAGTAAAACTAAAGGCTGTGCAGTTGTGTCAGGATTGGGGTCTTGAGAGACGGAGGGTGTCAATACAAAAAGAAAAAAAGTCTCCACCTCAATGGGTTTTTTACTCTTACGTCGCACGAGGACTCCATGCCGTTTCGGGCGATTGTCACCCAACAAGGTTCTTGGCAGCTGCACATGGCATCCTTTCTGAATAAGAACCTTTCGCTCCTCTTTTCCGGGTTTGCAGTTCAGCGAGCGTTGTTGATTTCCTGAGGGAGGGGAGCCCGGGCACGTGTGATGCAGTGTCTTTTGACGTCGAGGATTGGTTCTATTCTATACCTCAACAAGAGATGATCGTCGCGGTAAGGCGGTGCATTGAGGCTTACGTGACAGTTTTGTTTCAAAATGCCTGTAGAGTGAGCGTTGATAATTTCTTAGAGGTGCTGTGTTTCTATCTCAAGTCAACGTACGTTGTCTACGATGGTTCCCAGTTTTTGCAGAAGCAGGGAGTTTGTATTGGGTCTAGCGTTGCCCCTGTGCTGAGCGACATTTTTCTTTCAAGTTGCGATAGAGGCATTTCAAGTGGTCTTGGAGGTGATGTGATCCGGGTGTTTAGGTACGTTGATGATTACCTGGTGCTATTCCGGATCAAAGGTTCTGTTCAATGTAGAAGGGTGTTTATTGGGAATATGTTAGAGCTGTTTAAATCGCATGCATGTGGGTTGAACTTTACAAACAAAGACCCGGTAGATCGTTGTTTCCAGTGTTTAGACGTCAAACTTCACTTTTTGGATGGACATGTGTGATGGGGCTATAACACTGGGAGCAAAAAAAAAAAAAAACTGTTGTCTCTTTTGACTCCAGCCATTCTAAACAGGTGAAGCGGGGAATTGCGGTGTGTTGCCTTCGGGAGGCACTGGCTACGTCATGCCCACACCGTATGCCTACTATTATTGCTAATCAGGCACCTAGACTTCAGGACGGTGGCTACACAGTTGGCTTGATGACAAGTGTGGCGGAATGCCTGGTAAGAGCGCTTCGTGACTCGTGTAAGGTTGCCAAGGAACGGCCGAAAAGGAAACCAATGGTTTTTACCTTATGTGCATAACGTCTCGCACAACCTCAAAAAAGTTGCGCAACGACATAGAGTGCCAGTGTTTTTTTCGTCGCCTACAAAGTTAGGGCGTCTTTGCGCTAAAGTCGACAGGGTTAGGGTTATTAGTCCTGTATGTGGAAAGAACAACAGGGCAATGTACGTGCCGAGCACTGTCGGTGTGGTTAACAACATTAAATTGTCCTGTGGCAATGTTTACATCGGACAGACCGGCAGATGTGTGAACGAGAGGTTAATGGTATATTCGGCTGGTCACTTTCGAGCGCTCCAATTATCCGAGTTGGAGCTACCAGATCTCGGAGCGCCTCCGAATCGGAGCGAGAGAATCGGCGCGGCCAGCCGAACGCTCCTCAACTTTTCAGAGCGGCAAACCTAGCGGATAGAGGGTGGCCTGCGCCACTAGTGGACAGCGCGAGCCGCCCTCTAGCGGAACTTTTGCTTCTCGGATTCAAAGGGTTCAGCAGTATTCAGTCATCCATCCATCCGTTAATCCTTGAAAAATGGCAGCCGTCAACGCGGACGCTGATAAGGTCATCGCAAGCCAGCCGTGCCAAGCGGAAGTTCCTGCGAAACTATAAAAAAAAGACAACATTACAGCTTGAAAACTCTCGTATTTTTGTTCTTACCGCTTTGTCCGAGTAGGTTCGCACTATAGAAACATAAGCCTTGACCTTGGGCACCGTACAAGGTGCATCAAACAACTCGGCAAACTTCGCTTCGTAAACACGACCCTCGTCGTCGTCGTCCGAGCTGCTGGTGTTGTCGCTGTCTGCTAGCTTCGCCAGCAGCACTGACGGTGCCACCCCTAACATTAAACGTCTTCGTTTCAACATTTCACCTCAATTCGGGGAGCACAACACAACGGTGACGGCGTCGAGACTGACGGCTGTTTTTTGCAGCCCTCTTTCTGCGGAGTAGCCGCGTTCTCGCCGTCCGCTTCCAACACAAAAGCAAAATGGCGGAATGGCTGGAGTCACGTGACCGGTCGGCAGCCAGATCTCTCGCGCGCTCCCACTTCCAAGTCAGAGCGCCTCAAACCGCTCCGATTCGGAGGACGGCGAGAGTCGGAGCTTCGAGAGCGCTCCGAAAGAACAAGCCGAATATACTTGGAGCGCCTGGCATCGACCAACCGAATGCACACCGGCTTTTCAGAGCGCTCCAAGAGGCTGAAAAGCGACCAGCCGAATATACCATAAGAGAGCATGCACTATCGGTTAGATCATCACCAGCAGGCAACTTGGCAGTACACTGGGATAGGTGCGGTTGCAAATGTTGCAAACCTGTTCTTGATAAAACGAGTATCTTAGGTCGGCACAGCCAACGAAAGACTAGAGAAATTTTAGAGGCTTTTCACATTTCGAAGCAAAAAGATAGGTACGTCAGTTCGCCTTCTATCGCATTATTTGACAAAAAGTTGGCATTCTTGAGCAGGCTTGAGACGTGCGGGGGAACGGTGACTTGACGTTTTTTGGTGATCGTGACGCTTGTTGATTTCTGTGTTTTCTTCCAATAAATCAGTTGAGTGTCAGCGCTTTGTTTGTACACTTCGTCTTCTTTTCCTCCGTTTTTTTTTTTTGGCGCTGTTTTACTTTTTCTTTCAAACATAAGACGCGAACTCGCCTAACTTTGTACCGTATTACCATATCCCTGGAGAAGGGCAATAAGGGGACAAAGGAAAAACAGAAATATCCAAAATATATACCCGTTCGCTCTACTGACATTAAACTCCTGAGTTCGACTTCAGTAGAGCAAACGGGTTTTAACAGCTGTTTCAGTTGTGCACCAGTCACCTAGCTGTTTTTGGATATTTTGTTTGTCCTTTGTCCCCCTTGTTGCTCTTCTCCAGGGATTATTATCGCTATTATTGTGCAGCTAACTTGAATTTTTGCATTAATTGCATTGTCATCATAACTTTAGTTCAGGCAGTTCGACCTTGTTAGTCTTAAGGTCTGTTCACACGATGCATCTTTTAGGCGCGCAACAGTTTCGCGACACTCAAGTTTCGCGAAATGTGCTCGTTCACACGTAGCGCTTCACGTGCAACAACGATGACGTTTAGACTCGCGAAAATAGTTTCGGTGTTGACCATAATGTGGCGCTCCGAATCAGATCGCTATTTATCTGAGGACCTGGTTTGCGCCTTTTATGCAGTCAATTCACTTTAATTTTTTTTTCTTCACATACTGCACTGCTTGGAGCGATCTCGCATCTGCGCAAAGCCGATTGAGGCGGCAACCTGTACGTGTAGGACATGCGCCGGCGCCGAGCCCGTACGCAGCCGATTCTTTGCCAAAGCTCCTATCAATGCACATGGTATTCATAGAAACGCTACGTGCCCAATCTGGTTACTTCTCGGCGCCCATGTCTGCCCCGATTTTACTGTGCCAACTGTTTCAAAGAGCGCACATGGTTTCACGTTCGCTTGTAAACAAAGCAAACTTGGTTTCAGTAGGGTGCCTTCCTGTGCGCTTTGCTTGGGGTGATGACATCTGGCCATTTTGTTTCGAACGGTTATTTGTATTTGTTTTCTTAAGCGCTTGAAAGAGCGTGTCCCTGCACGTGGCGCTGACTGTGCTACGGCGACATTTTGTTTCCTGCGATTTCTTTGTATTTTCCCTGTGAGCGCGTGCTGTCGGCATCGGGTACTACAAACGATGGCATCACCCTAAACAGAAGGACATTGAGGCACTCTAGGTTTCAGTTTACTCGATGGTCTCTTATCCAGCGGTATCGTCGCGACAACAACGCTATGAGCACTATTCTAATCTCGCCAACTTCCGCTAATTGTCTTCGTCCATCGCTGGATTTTTTTCCGATATGCTACTCACTTTTCCTTCAGTGGTGCTTGACGTGCTTGCGGAAGCGCCGACAGTATCCATCGTTCATGGTTTCGGTTTTTTCGGATTTGGCTCGGCTACAACACCGGCAGTGAAGTGGTCTTCTCAAACAGCTCGCTCCCCCCTCAAAGGCCACGTGAGAGCGTTTCTCAGCGGCCATTGGCGGCGCCCTCAGAGTGATTGACCGGACTCGGCAAAGTTTCAGCAAAAGCTCGCTCCAGAAGCGAGGTGTGCGCCAATGGCCGCTCAGAAACGCTCTCACGTGGCCTTTGAGGGGGGAGCGAGCTGTTTGAGAAGACCACTTCACTGCCGGTGTTGTAGCCGAGCCAAATCCGAAAAAACCGAAACCACGAACGGTGGATACTGCCGGCGCTTCCGCACGCACGTCAAGCACCACTGAAGGAAAAGTGAGTAGCATATCGGAAGAAAAAAATCCAGCGATGGACGAAGACAATTAGCGGGAGTTGGCGAGATTATAATAGTGCTCATAGCGTTGTTGTCGTGACGATACCGCTGAATAATACCCCTGTTACACGGGCACCCTCAACCGTGGTTAACTCAGCTTTAACTGTTGTTACGTTTCACCACAGTTACCGCACTATACTCTCAGACAGCTATTTCAGAAGAAGTGAAGAGCGCGTGTGCACTGCTTTGATGGGTGCTCAAAATGCTCAAGCGCACGTTCGCCAATAGCTTTGACTGCATAGCCGCAGAATGTTGTCCGCAAGTATTGTGCGCTAACTGTGGCTTAGCGTAACTGCAGTTAAGTGCGCCCGTGTAACAAGGGTATAGGGAGTATTCACTGGCGGCCATATCTGTGTGCGCGGCTGCAGAGCGCGTGCTGACGTCGAGCTTCCGCAGTTCTTTTGCAACGTACATCCCGCACCAGCAACATTACCGGTCCTAGCAGGCTATTAATGTGAGCTCGTTCCGAGCATGCGCTCTAAATAATGACCTCAAATATGGCGTCCAGTGAATACCCCCTATAAGAGACCATCGAGTAAACTGAAACTAAGTTTGCTTTGTTTACAAGCGAACGTGAAACCATTTGCGCTCTCTGAAACAGTGCACAGTAAAATCGGGGCAGACATGGGCGCCGAGAAGTAACCAGATTGGGCACGTAGCGTTTCTATGAATACCATGTGCATTGATAGGAGCTTTGGCAATGAATTGGCTGCGTACGGGTTCGGCGCCGGCACATGTCCTGCACGTAAAGGTGTCCGCCTCAATCGGCTTTGCGCACATGCGAGATCGCTCCAAGTAGTGCAGTATGTGAGAAAAACAAATTAAAGTGAATTGACTGCATAAAATGCGCAAAGCAGGTCCCCAGATAAATAGCGATCTGATTCGAAGCGCCACATTATGGTCAACACCGAAACTATTTTTGCGAGTCTAAACGTCATCGTTGTTGCACGTGAAGCGGTACGTGTGAACGAGCACATTTCGCGAAACTTGAGTGTCGCGAAACTGTTGCGCGCCTAAAAGATGCATCGTGTGAACAGACCTTGAGGGCGCCGCCAATGGCCGCTCAGAAACGCTCTCACGTGGCCTTTGAGGGGGGAGCGAGCTGTTTGAGAAGACCACTTCACTGCCGGTGTTGTAGCCGAGCCAAATCCGAAAAAACCGAAACCACGAATGATGGATACTGCCGGCGCTTCCGCAAGCACATCAAGCACCACTGAAGGAAAAGTGAGTAGCATATCAGAAAAAAATCCAGCGATGGACGAAGACAATTAGCGGAAGTTGGCGAGATTAGAATAGTGCTCACTAGCGTTGTTGTCGAGACGATACCGCTGGATAAGAGACCATCGAGTCACGGCCTCTCGATCCCCCTGTTGGTGCGGCCTGCCGATTTTTTCCTAAAACAAAAGAGCGCGCGTGAGAGGAGAACTTCTCCCATCTGCCGTGGAGGCGCTGCACGTCGGCGAGTGGTCTCGTGAGCTGAAAGCTATAGTCCGTTTCACCTTATGTTGTACCGCAGACAAGGCTAGAAGCGCGAGCTCATAGCGTTGGGAGCTACTCTTAACGCACGAGAGCTTGTGCCGCCGAGATGTGCCTTATAGAGCAAGGAGCTCGCGCTTGTAGCCTTTCCTGCGGTACATCATAAGGAGAAAAAGAGTATAGAAAAGGCGCCCAACGCGCTCTTGCTTCGCGACCCAGAGAAAATATCTGCCCGTCATTGGCTTCGCCGATACCGAGGCGCTGTCGCGGTTGCAAAAGGCCGCAAAAATCGCTCGTCCCCCACCTTTGCACCACTTTGCGCGGAGAAAATATCGCAGTTTTACCCTGTGCTCGCATGCGTGGTTTGTGTTTTCGATCGTTTTTTTGCTCGTTTCTATAGTTTCATGGCGATAACCACTGATGAATAAGAAAGAAGAGACGTAGACAGCCGCCTTTTGTCTGTCTCTGCACAGTTTTAAAGTGTGCAGATAGGTTACGGAGCACGCGATGCCTAAAAACTGTTGCGTGCCGCGTTGTAAGTCAAATGCTGCGAGAGATCCGGAACTCTGCTATCACAAGCTTCCGTCTAGAGAGAAATTTTGGGATGCCTGGTTGAAGAACATTTCGCGAGAATGCAGCGAGAAGGGCAGCCAGTGGCAACCAAGCTCCAGGAGCGTCGTGCGCTCCCTTCATTTTAAAGGGCGACGTACACTTCGCGCTTTCCACTTTTGCCCGTCACCTCCTTTCCTATATTCCTTCACATTTTACCTTGCCCCAACCTGGCTCCCCCTCGCAGCTTAGGAGAGGGGAGCGCTATGTGGATTATCTTCCCTGCAGAAAGCCGAGGTTGTACCTATAGGCATTTAAGGCGGAGGACTACAAGGTAGGGATGAAGCGGAAGGTACTGCGACCGATAGCGGTGTCGACTCAATTCCCATTGTATTCGTTGTACATGCAACCAGCAGGTTCAAAGAGACGCAGAACGCTTGTTCGTGTGCCACCTAACGCGTCCACGTCGCATGCGAGCGGTAGAAGCCGACAACGCAAAATGCAGTCCCCTGCAGAAAGAAGACGAGCTGTTGATGAGTGCGTGGCTATTGAACCTTGCCTGCAAAAAGAGTTTGAAGTGGAAGAATGCCAGACGTCATTCAATTTGACAGCTATAGGCTTCATGGAAGATGCCAAGAAAAACGCGCCCCGCCTTCAAATACAAGCCAAACGACTGAACGAGCGAATTAAAAAACTGCGACAAACCTGCGACGAATTTCAAGACAGATTTAAGCAAGGAAGGCTAATGTGTAGAACCCGCTCAACTTTGCAGGTGACGTGTCCTGAATGCAAGCTGTAACTTAAGGGAAATGAATCTCGTGACGGAGAAAATCAGTTCGTGTTTAGCCTTGACCAAAGAGGACTCAGCTATCCACGACCTGAAGCTGTCTGGCCGTGCAAGCTCGTCTGCACCTTTGTCGAGAGGGCTCTACAGTTGGCAGAGATTCGTCGTTCTGGACGGATTGGCAAGGTTCTTTCGAGCGCTGAGCTTCCACACCTTATGAACTGCCCGCTGATGTGGTGTACTAACTGCAGAGACCGGTACCACAGCTAAGAACTCTGCGAGCTTTTTCTCGGGAAGCTCCTCAGACCTCTTCTGGCTAACTCGGCAGGTGACCTAAACAGCTCTCTAGAGAATATATTGAGACTTTCGCGGAAGCCTCTTTCCCGAAAGGTCTTCCGCTTGCGAACTATATGACTACCTTGATCTGTTCGTGAACAATTAAGTTTATATTGCAGAAGTTATGCACGAGGAATCCCTTTCTTATTGTCACTCACAGATAAATAAAAGGCACAGCTCGAGCGTGCTCGAGCATCGGTTAAAATCGTAAATCATACGGCCTAGCTATATCCAACTATAACTCATTACAGTGGTAATAGAAACGGGGACGGGAACAAAAAAACGACAATTCGCTCATACTGCCAGCTGAATGCGGCTCTAACGCGCAGCCTTCAGCTGAGTGAGCTCCTCGCAGAAAGAATTATGTGCTTCTATTCGGCACAGATTTGTCACATCATTCATGCAATCTGGCACTCGTTTCAAATGAGACTTGCCGCTTCACGAAAAACAATCTAAATAGCCACACCTAGGGTGCCTACATGTTTCCGCCGCTCCGGAAGCGGAGCGGAAACATGTAGGCACCCTAGCCACACCGGGCCGCGCCGGGCGGACTGCGCCTCTCTCGCCGATAACGAGCGCCACGGCTGGCGCTGCGGGGTAAAGTAGAACTATCGCTCTCACCGGCGGCGGGAGACATACTTGTTCTGCGCTGCTAAGGTTTACGAACTTGGACAAAGGAGACTAGAAGGACTACACATACACACGAAGGCGCAAATAACAACTGGTTTATTTTTCCTTCCACACCATGGATGAAAGAAAAAACACATAGAAAAGAAAAGTACAAAGGGAAAGACATAAACAGATCCAAAACAGTCATGCAAGGGTCATCTCAAGATTAGATGTTGTCTGCGGCGGCCCCTACACTTGCCCGCTACTCATCATGATGCGGCATCTTTTTTAGCAAGTCAATTTCTTTTTTGTTGAGGAAAACCGACGGTTCACTGACACACGTTCCATGCTTCCCTGACTTCATGAAAAAGGCCTCCATAATTTCTCGTTTCGTCCTTTCACTCGATCTTTCCAAGATAGACGTTGATCCAAATAAAGCATCGCAGGGGCACCTACAACAATGTGCTGCAAGATTCCCCGCGGCTTGCAACTGCTCACACACGTATTTGTGTTCCCGTAGCCTCTCATTTAAACACCTACCCGTTTGGCCTATATAAGATTTTCCGCATGATAAAGGTATTTTGTAGACCACGCCTTCAACGCACTCTACAAACTTGCTCCGGTGTTGTACTTGACACCTCACTTCGCCCCTCGCTTGATCTCCAGATTTATTGACCTTTTGACACAAACCTTTCAGCTTATGAGGGGCAGATAACGCTACACGGACGTCGTGTTTTGCTGCGACCTTTTTGAGCCTATGTGAGATATTGTGGATGTAGGGCAGAACTACTACGGGTTTCTTTTCCTCCACCCTATCCTTGGTTTTGCCGTTGTCTTTCAGTTTGTTTAGACATATTTCTGCTACCGTTACCAGAAGTGTTTTTGGAACTGCAAAAGAAGTCAAAAGCAGCCGAAAACTGAGCATGAACCCATTCTTCGCTGTGAAAACACATAAGGACGGTAATCCTTTCCGGGTTATCGTACAAGATAGAGGAACCTGGCAACGGCTGATCGCAAGAGAACTTCAAAAACACCTTTCACTACTGCTGGTGGACGACCCGTTTCTGGTACGGAACTCGGAAGAAGTGGTTCAATTCTTGAAAGACACGAGTCCCATCTCTTGCTTCTCGGTGGATGTTAAGGACCTGTTCTACAACGTGCCACAGGAAGGAGTTCTGGGAGCGCTGGAAGAGAGCATCGATGCCCACGGCAATGTTCGATTCCAAAACCAGTGTGGGATGAGCGTAGGGGACTTCTTGGATCTCGTTCGGACTTGCACTCCCTGCACGTCCGGTTTGAAGGCCGAGTGTACAAACAGAAAGATGGCATCTGTATAGGATCCTGTATTGCGCCAGCGCTATGTGACTTGTACCTAGCTAGGGGCAACCGCAGACTTCGGCCATTTTTAGATGAGTTAGGTGTTGTGAAGTGTTTCCGATACGTTGATGACTTTTTGCTGTGTTTTCAGAAGCACAAATTAACAGACTCCATTAGAGACAAGGTCATGAGCCGTTTCAGGGAGGTGCATGGCGGACTGGATTTCACATACGAACTCCCTGAGGGCGACAACTTGCAGTTCCTGGATGTCAACCTGACCATGGGGGAAGCTCATACATGTTGGATGTACAGGACTAGAGGGGAGAAGGGAATTTTACCTTATGACTCCGCCCACACTAAGCTAGTGAAGAGAAGTGTCGCTTCAGGGTGCTTGTCGCAGGCCATGAGAAAATCATGCCACCACAGGGTGAATGAAGGCCTGAGAAGGCAGATTGACCGGTTGGAAGGAAGTGGCTTTCCAAAAACACTTCTGGTAACGGTAGCAGAAATATGTCTAAACAAACTGAAAGACAACGGCAAAACCAAGGATAGGGTGGAGGAAAAAAAAAACCGTAGTAGTTCTGCCCTACATCCACAATATCTCACATAGGCTCAAAAAGGTCGCAGCAAAACACGACGTCCGTGTAGCGTTATCTGCCCCTCATAAGCTGAAAGGTTTGTGTCAAAAGGTCAATAAATCTGGAGATCAAGCGAGGGGCGAAGTGAGGTGTCAAGTACAACACCGGAGCAAGTTTGTAGAGTGCGTTGAAGGCGTGGTCTACAAAATACCTTTATCATGCGGAAAATCTTATATAGGCCAAACGGGTAGGTGTTTAAATGAGAGGCTACGGGAACACAAATACGCGTGTGAGCAGTTGCAAGCCGCGGGGAATCTTGCAGCACATTGTAGTAGGTGCCCCTGCGATGCTTTATTTGGATCAACGTCTATCTTGGAAAGATCGAGTGAAAGGACGAAACGAGAAATTATGGAGGCCTTTTTCATGAAGTCAGGGAAGCATGGAACGTGTGTCAGTGAACCGTCGGTTTTCCTCAACAAAAAAGAAATTGACTTGCTAAAAAAGATGCCGCATCATGATGAGTAGCGGGCAAGTGTAGGGGCCGCCGCAGACAACATCTAATCTTGAGATGACCCTTGCATGACTGTTTTGGATCTGTTTATGTCTTTCCCTTTGTACTTTTTCTTTTCTATGTGTTTTTTCTTTCATCCATGGTGTGGAAGGAAAAATAAACCAATTGTTAGTTGCGCCTTCGTGTGTATGTGTAGTCCTTCTAGTCTCCTTTGTCCAAGTTCGTAAACCTTAGCAGCGCAGAACAAATACAATGAGTAACCAACTAGCCCAAACCCAAGCTTTGGCGAGACATACGGCAGGCCGCTCCCAAGGGGAGTCCCTTATCAAGCGGCCGTGATCGAGTAAACTGAAAGCAAGTTTGCTTTGTTTACAAGCGAACGTGAAACCATGTGCGCTCTCTGAAACAGTTCGCACAGTAAAATCGGGGCAGACATGGGCGCCGAGAAGTAACCAGATTGGGCACGTAGAGGTTTCTATGAATACCATGTGCATTGATTGGAGACGACGACGACGACGATGACAGGAGGCTGTGCCGGGTGACCGCGGCGCTAGGTTCTGGCCCTGAACATGAATGCATGGGGGGTGGAAGCCGTCTACCTCGACTGGGCCACCCCCTGGAGCCGCTGCCTTCACCGAAGCGAGCGACCGCACCTGTCATGCGCCAGGACTTCGCCCTTAAGAATGTATATCGGACGGCCCGCCGAGGGTCGCCTTGGCTCTTTGGCCTGCTCGCCTGGGCTGTCACCGGACCTCCAGGACTCACGCGGCGGTTCGGAGGAACGGGTCGTACTCATCATGCATGGCGTCTTCGTCACCGCCGGGCCGCCAGGACTTTCCCAGCCCCAACGCACGGTGGGGCCTGTGGAAGCCATTCTGGAGAGCTTGCCAGGACACTTCTGCCAGCTGGACGGGGGACCGGCCCAGCGAGCAGCCCACTGGGAAGCACTGGGCCCTCATCGCCCGCAACATCGGCCCGCGCCCTCACCCGCGGGTTTTATTTCACATCGTCAGCACCTCTCTGTCATCTATACGTCGTCGACTTCCCCTTGTACATATCATCTCATAATCATCATCACTAGACGTGGCACCGCGGGCCTCCATGGTACGGGCTGTCGCCTTTCCGCGGTGCCACGGCTCTCCTGAGCCAATAAAGATTATTATTATTATTATTATTTGGCAATGAATCGGCTGCGTACGGGCTCGGCGCCGGCACATGTCCTGCACGTACAGGTTGCCGCCTCAATCGGCTTTGCGCACATGCGAGATCGCTCCAAATAGTGCAATATGTGAGAAAACAAATTAATGTGAATTGACTGCATAAAATGCGCAAAGCAGGTCCCCAGATAAATAGCGATCTGATTCGGAGCGCCACATTATGGTCAACACCAAAACTATTTTCGCGAGTCTAAACGTCATTGTTGTTGCACGTGAAGCGGTACGTGTGAACGAGCACATTTCGAGAAACTTGAGTGTCGCGAAACTGTTGCGCGCCTAAAAGATGCATCGTGTGAACAGACCTTAAGACCGGTGGCAGCTGTTAAAACCCGTTTGCTCTACTGACGTCTAACGCCTGGTTAGCTGTGTTCATAGAGCGCTGCACTGGAAATGGAGAGGTCGCTAATTCGATACCAGGACCTGGCGGATTTTTTCAGTCGCGCACCAGTCACCTAGCCGTGTTTGGAGATTTGTGTTTGCCCTTTGTTCCCCTTGTTTCCTTTCTTCGGGGATTATTATCCTTATTCTTGTACATTTCGCTTGCCCCTTTTGATTATTTGAATTTTCATTAAAACTTGCAACACGCCTTCGTGTTTTCGAAAAAGCCTTCGGCAAGTACGTAACAAAAAAGAAACAAACAAAAGAACAAGGAGCTCAAATTGGGGAGGATTGCACAAACTTTGACGAGCTCCTTCGCGCGCAAAATTGTTTTTTTTAGATGATTTTGTTTTATTTTGCAACGTGCTTTTGAATTGTTTGAGACTTAACAAAATATCGATCTTAGGTCTGTCAGTGGCCTTTTATATTTTGAAATGCCACAAAATGTTGCCCACGAGTATAGTAGCTGTCCAAACCTTCGGAGTATTCATAATAAAGTGTAAAACGAAACGAGTTCAGTCAAAGCAATTGAAGTTTACCTGGAGATTCATGCAGGTGACCATGCACTTCTCGAACAACTTGCATTCAAGAAGAGGTTCACGGGAAACCTTTTTGAAGAAGGTGCAACGTCAACGGTTCACTCAGTTTAAAGAGGATATTAACCAGTGACTGTTGTTTGTAGCGAGTACGCTGCAGCGACCACCTAGGTGCATACTTTTGGCACGACGCCTGTACAAGTAAAAGGGGTGATATTTGGCTTGCATTGGCGTCACATTTGCCATCAATTAGGCTATTTTGTCGCTTAGCGCATTTCTTTTCTCCGGCATAAAATCCGCACATCCGAATTTGTTTTCTTCGATGATAACAAGCAAATTACCACCCGCATGGTGGGATGACGTCACATACCAGCCATGGTGGACCTCGCTTTCCACTGCTTTGTGTTCGTGATGCCATAGGATCTATATAAAACGCCTAACAGGCCCATGAAATTTTTTTTTTTTAACTTCCGCTAAATAAGTTTCTGGAAAACGAGTAGCAGGACCAACAACGCCCAAGTAGGACAATTAGTCTGCAACTACATATTTTGTGCTATGGAGAAGTTTATTTATAATGTTTCTCTTGACTTTGTCTGTAACTAAACATTTTGTGGTATGAATAAGTTTATTTAAAATGCTTCTCTCGACTATGTTAGGTTGCACTCGATTTTCAGTAATTTAGAACATAATAGCACATTATATCAGCAAAAAAATATCAAAAAAAAAGCTTTTGGGTGTTTAAACGTTGTTTTATTTAAACTACTTTTTTTAGGTATATACCTAACATAACGTAATTGCCGTCTCTTTTGGCATAGAACAACCTATGGCCGAACGTGATGGTTAGGTATATTGTATATCTCTGCAAACAAATATACGAATAGTTCACGGTACAGATTTGTCAAGCAAAACAAAAGCTGCCGCTGGTACGAAGCCCATGCTCTAAAACATTTCCTTGCGTCTACTTATTTGGGAATATCTCGAAAAGCCAATCAATGTGAGGTACGAAAGAAGATTGGCTAATGAGAAAGCCGGTGACATGTTAACAACTAAAACGAAATTCTTCGCTGTGACACTGAGTATGATGTGAGCTAATGAATTGTGATGCTCAGCGTTACAGCTCAAAATTTATTTTTAGGTCAGAACATAGTTTCGGTTTTATTATTTCCTAATTTTCTTCCGTGGATGGATCGTTTGAAAGCTAAGCGTGCTCTACAATGTTTAGATGACCACCTTACTTAGTTTGTTCTTGTTTCTTATGTGTCCTAAATTATGTATTTCTTACGTATCCTAAATAAAGATCGCCACAATTTGAAGCGAGGAGACTGAGTGGTGTAATTTATCGTTCAATTTTAACTAGAAAAGAGCTTTTCAAGTATCTTCAAGTGTAATTGAATTACGTTTGAAAACATTTATTTTGTAATCTACTAAATACTTTCCAGTGAAGGTAGGGTGAATATATTGCTCCACAGGCACTATAAAATGTGTATTTAGTCCCTCCCCGTAAACATTATCGTCGAGTTTATTTTTCAAATCGGATGCCTTCTTCCATCGACGAAGTGCGGGTACACAATTTAATGCCATTATTGTTTCTATCGACGTCATCAGTTTGGGAGTTTGAGATTCTATGACCACAATGGGTGGCACATCAAGAATCTGGCTGTCTGTACCGAAATACTACGATTAAATCTAAACAAATGGCAGCGACCATTTTATTCCAGGTTCTATAATACATTATAAGCAGTATTTAAGGACCGATCGCTTAGAGGGGCCCTTTAATGACATTTGAGCTTCTGACCTGTTTATGTTATTAGCTCACTAATGGTTCAGGCTACTCGGAGAAGTAGTAGTATACGCACGAAATGTTAGCGCATGAACCGAAGGTAGAGTTCAGGTCTGATGACCGAACTGATGAACCGAAGGTAGAGTTCAGGACGACCCCGTGTATGACCTTTGTATGATCATGTGCTAATTGTATCTCGCCGGCAGCCGTTGACGCTCGGAACAACAAATGCCACACGTAGAAGCGGTGTTCAATGAAAACAAAGTTGAAGCCCGGAATGTGTATTTGGAGTGCGCTACAATTTCAAACGCGTAGAAGTCGTTATTTAGGAATCATCCGCTCCGTACGATGTCACACGTAAATCAACGTGAAAGGCTGCTGCGAAACGGGACTGCATCAAATCCGTCGAAGTCGGTCGGCAGATGCTTCGACGAACGCGACACTGTTCACTTCTTTTTTCTCTCGCGGACTTGCGTGACTTTTGGTAGAAAATAAATGGTTATTTTTTCGTGTTATCAGCAGAACTTGCTCCCCCCCCCAATCAGTGCGATTCCTTGCCCCGAACCGCGGCCTTGACCCCGCCGCGCTGCATTCTATGACAAGGGGCGGTGGAGTGGACGACGGACATCGTTCTATACGCCGGCGCTCGTTGGGTTCGCCGACGCCGAAGTATAAACAGCCCAGGTCTATTGGCAACACCGATCGCGTTAGGAACCTGAACTTACGACGAAGCAAGGGGCTTTAGCGAAGAGGCCGATGAGGCGGTGATTCGTGCACGTCCTCGGTGTGGCAGCCATGAGCCTAACTCAGAGCCGATTGGCCAGCCGCTTCGCTCCAACCCTCCAATCATTGAATTTCCCCAAATATGTCGCGGAACAAAATGTTTCGCTTCTTTTTGTAATATTAGTTCGCTTATAACTCCGCAAATAATTCAAATTTCCGGGAAAAAAAATCATTTTTCCATGTTCCTACGTTCGGTAAGGTCGGTTTCAACGCAAATTTCAAACCAGTCCAAAAACCATTGGAGGGCCATTTTAAATTTGTTGAAAAGACATTGAACAGTCATTTCGGGGAGTGATGAATTTATATGTTTATCTATTTCCCCGCTATATTTAACGGCGCAATAGGTGAGCGGCGCTTGGCAACTTCCGGTTCCTTGGGAACTTTTGTTGAGGTGTTGACTAGAGCCACTAAATGAGCTGCACTAAATAAGCGTAGCTTATTTAGTGACACTAGTGTTGACGAATGAGGATGATGACCTGCAAACCTGTCTAAGCATGGTTCTGAAAACTACTGTCTGGAGGTTTCAAAATTATGCATGCACAGGCTTGCAGCTCAATCTCGTCGTTTGTCAAGAGTAAAACAAAATTTCCTAAGGAACCGGAAGTTGCCAAACGCCGCTCACCTATTGGCGTGCACAGGTCACGTGACACCAATTTTGCCACCGTATCTACCGGGGAAATTGAATTCATGTGTATGGTTCACGGGTTGTCAGCTCACGTGACGTACTTTTTTCTGCTGCGGGGAAACTGACTTGGTGCATATGCACGTAACATCAAATTTTTCACCAAATCTAGCGGAAAGACTGAATTGGTGTGTGGGCTATGTTTCCCATGACGTCAGGTAACGTGACGCCAATTTGCCGCCAAGTTTAACTGGGAAACTGGATTGGTGCATAGGTGTCATGACGTCAGGTCCCGTGACACCAATTTTCGCACTAAATTTGGCGCGAAAATGCACGGACAGGCAGACAGAGCCAAAATTTTGAGATTTAGGGGAGAGGGAGGGGGAGGGGGTGTTTCGTTAAAACGCATTCGCTTTAAAATCCGTGCCTGATTATATAAACAAATAAGGAGAGAAACAAACGGAAAGTAATTTCTTTTATATCAGGCGTAAAATATTATAGTAGCGTTGCCGGGGAAGAGAGCCAACTAAAACTAAACGTAATTTTGATTGCTATAGTAACGATGCCCTTTGGCTTCTTCACGCTTAGTTCAGCCTGCACGAGGTGTCATACGGTGGTTTGGGCCAGGAGCTCCTAGATACACTCTAATAAAATCCCGTGCGTCTACTTTCCCGCATAACACTCGGAGAGCCAATCACCGCAACGTTTTGGAGGCAGTACAGCGATTGACGAGGCCGAAACATATGTTTACACCAAAAAACGCCGTCTGAGTTGTGACATTAAGCAATGCAAGCGTGACGTTTTGCATTGCTCAATGTCACAACTCAGACTGCGTTTTTTGGTCTAAACATATGTTTCGGCATCCTCATTTGCTAAGCTGCCTCCGTAAGTTACGGTGATTGGCTCTTCGAGCGTTGTGTGGGAAAGTAGATGCACGGGCTTTTTTTAGAGTGTAGCAGGGCAGTAGCGTTGAATGTTCAGCGTCAGCTGCATTTTGCCCTCGCGGATCGCAGATCGAACCCGAGTGCAGCTTTTAGCTGGGATTGGTGTAGAATCGCAGTGAGAACACGAGTTGGAGCCCAACGAGCGAAACCCAACCTTTCGTGGGTGACCCCAAAACTTCAGCACCACAGCCTCGCTTTGTAAGAGACGAATTGTTCGGGCCCTAGAAATGAATCATGAATTAGAAACGAGCCCCGCTAGGAATCAATCACGTCTATCGTAGACTCGGTCGCGTTGACCGCACGCAACGCTCGGCTCCCGTTCACGAAGCCTGTTTCGGTGACTGCGTTCGTTGCGGTCTCCCGAAGCTTCCTCGCTCGACTGGAGGTGCGAGCCGTGGTGACGGTTTCACTGACGAACATGTAGCCCCTGACATTCGACCGCTTCTCTATGTTGGCGAAGAGGACCACAAAGACCACGACGATTAGGCTGACACCCGCAAGGATGACGAGCAATGGCAGCACGAAGTTGTAGCCCGGCGGAGGGATCTCGGGCTTGCTGTCGCTCACAAGCCATAGGGTCGAGGGCGGCGACCTCGCGGGACCAACCTGGAGCGCAAAAGAAAGCTGGTTATGCTCCGCTGCCCCATAAGCATGGTACCTGCCTCCGACTGGCATGTTTACTGCGTCCAAAAAAAAAAAAAAGTGCTCTTTCAATTTCCGCCCATTTTCCGCCCGCTCAATTTCCAGAAAAGCGGCGCGAGCTTTTCTGATATCAGTTGCCAATGCATTATTTTATCATACTTACTAATAAAACATATTGAATGGACAGATAATCGATTAAAAAAATGGGTTGTCGGGATATTTTGACAGCTTTTTTTCGGGGTACTGATGTCGTCTGCTTTGCAGTTCCTTGTTGTTACCGCGCCTGTTTTTGTTTCTGCGACTGTCGCCGCCTGCGGAACGCGCTCCGCTTTTGACTCGAAACGATCGTCTGCTAAAGACGCCGGCTCTCGGCGACGTATGCTCGTTCGTTGGCGGCAGTTGGCATCGCGACCGCTTGCGCCATCTCTTGTCTCCCGTGCGAAGCGGCGCCGTATTGTTTGAAGACCGGCGGCTTTGCTGCGTTTTCATAGGAGCTAAGCCTGTTTCTTTCTTTACTTTTTCCTCAGGTAAAATTGCTCTTTGCAAATTTTGCAAAAAAAAAAGCACCATCTTTGGGCAACGCTGCACAAACTCGTAGCGCGATAGGTTAAGAAACCGAAATTTGCAGTCGATTTAAAGAGCCTGGCCGCTCCTTGGGTCACCCAGTACTATTAGCTCAGTTAGGGACCTGCCCATAGACGCTGCTTCCGTGAGCAGTACACCTCCACCCCCCCCCCCCCCCCCCCCCCCCCGCCCCCGGCCCGCATCCCGTCATTCGACGCAGAGGCGGCTGCTATAGACCCGTTTCGAAATTCGGTCTGGCCACTTCGATAACTATCATCTAAGTGCATATATATGTACGTGACGAGACTTATAAGCTTCTATGCGCTACGCGTTGGAGTGTGTCATGCAAATACTTGGAATGCTCGAGTTCGGCACGCCCCAGAAAGCTCATGACAGAATGTGGTAAATTTTATTAATAGTTTTATTCAACTAAGCGCCTTGTACTGATTTGTGGTGCACATCATCGAAAGTTCAACAAATCAAGATAAACTGTAAGCGAAGAAAACCGTAATTTTGGTACGATTGCCGTTGACGAATCGGGGCTCGATATTAACCGCCATTAGAATACAAACATTTAGGCTGATGTTTGAGTCACTAGGTGGCACTGATTTTGTGAAAGGGTATATTCTAACCGCAGGGTATTCTATGGAATACACATGTTTTGTAATACATTGTCTAGATGGTGCTTCACCGTTCTTTTTGCAGTAAACAGGTTTGAAACAAAACTCTACATGGCGCTTTAAACGACGGGAAGCGGACTGGAGGGTGAGCGGAGGGGGAAAGGTACCCCCATCGGCGGGAGTTCCACAACTGAGTTTGTTTGATAACTCTAGCACATGCTTGAATTATTCTATAGGGGGTACTCACTGCACGACATATTTGAGGGCGATGCTTAGGGCGCATGCTCAGAACAAGCTCACATTAAAGGGCTTCCTAAGGCCGGTTCAGACACTTGCGTTTGAGTGTGTTTGACTGCGTTGCGTCGAGAACCGAGAGCGAATCATCGGTACATCTGTGCTTCGTATGAAGCGTGGAATCCAACTCAAGGAATCATCTTGGCAAGCGATGTAAGCAGCAGGCATGTCCTGGTTTCTCGCAGCCGCAACGCAGTCAAACGCAACTGTCTTAAAAAAAAAAAAATTGGGTTGTGTGTATGTTTATACAGCCTAAACCTTGGTCTGCCTCAACGGGCGACGACCAGGCTTAAGACCGGCAATCTTGATGATAGGAATGCGCGCTGCAAGAGAACTGCGGAAGCTCGCCGTCACCACGCGCTCAGCTGCCGCGCACACTGCTATGGCTGCCAGTGAATACTCCCTATAAACTTTCTGTGGCAGTCAAAGGTACGGGAACGCGTGTATGAACGCCGATTACAGCCGCTCACGCGCACTTCTCTCGTCGAAAATGGCACAGAAAGTTGTCCACGGGTATTGGGGGTGTTGGCCAAAGCGATGCTGTGCATGCTTTGCACGTGACGTCATCTCACCGTGCTGGTGGTCAATCCTACGTTTTTATTTTGCTCAGAAAAGCAAGCTCGGTTGTGCGAAACGTGTGCTGTTGAAAATAAATGCTCAGCAGTAATGCAACAATGGCCGTTTACGTGATGTCAGTGCAAGCCATCTATGAGCATGGTTGTGAAGGAGCTCCAACCGTCGCGCCCCTAGAGGCTAATTTGGGAACTACACCAATAGGGACAACTTAGGGACACAAAGCATTGATGATTTGATTGCGTTTTGCCGCCGCGCTCGGCCCACGTATTAGCCCCGTGCGCGACCAAAAGCGTCGCTGTGGTCGGCCTTCCACGATTGGCCAAACGCTGACTATGACGTCGGAAAGGGGATTTATCATCGACGGAAACAAGAGGAATGAAAGAACTTTAATTTTGACGGTGTTGGCAGTGTTCATTTGAGAGCGCAATGATTTCAAGCTTCCACCATGCTAATAACAAACACCATCGAACTTGTTGTTTGCAAGGTAATGACGTCACAAGGGGGAACCACAGGAGTGCGCCACCAAAACATCTCATCGCTAATAGTCGAACATTGACTCAGCACTCAGCTAAGCTCGTGTGGAATCAGTGAAGCGAATGAGAACGCAGCACTCATTCATATATTTACTTCCTCTTTCTCGACTGCCGCGGGAAAACGATTTGGGCTTTGCCTCGCGCTCAATCGAAAAAGACGGAGTAAAGAAGCCCGTGCACATGCTCTGTGTTAGTAAACACAGAGCTGTGTGGAAAACAAGCTTTACATAGCGGCCCTATAGACGCTTTAAGCACGCGCCAGATTGAGCCGCCATTGCCGACCTTCTTTTGTCTTACCGAGATGCCGAGCCACTGAAGCGGGCATTGACGAGTTTCCACAAAGGCCTATGCTGTGGAGAAGGACGCAGTAGCACCTAAAATGGCAATAGCCTGTCCTACTGTGGCAATGATAAAGTGAAGCGAACGGAATAAGAGGAAACAAAAACTAAAGTTTAGTTATGGAGGCGCCTATGGACAGCTGCCTGAAAGCGTCTATAGTTCGATCTCCTCGCCAATAGGCACGAGTAGGGTGCCTCCACGTCCTTCTGCTTAGGGTATTGCCATTCTGTTTACAACATGTACACTAACGCTCCGAACCCACTCTAGACGGTCCTCAAAAATCGGTTTCTCAACGTATCTTGCTGTGATTTACTACGAAGGGGCGGCTAGGTTTTGGACGCATGGAGTGAAAATATCAACGGATATGCTCATCTTGTTAAAAAAAAAAAACAGTCGGGTTACCAGCCGAAGAGTGGGAAGAACGACGTCATGACCGTGCCATGACTTCTGAGATTTCAGCCACGCAGGGCTCTCCTTTGGCCGTTCCATTTGGCGGGAGAGACTGACAAAATAGGTGGAAAAGCACGCGGACGGCGGAAGCAGGCTATTTCCGCTGTGCGGGGGAAATAGCATTTTTTTTTTTCTTTGGGTCTGCTCGCTTGCTTGGGCTTGCGGGCAAGAAAGAAGTAGTATCTTTGCTGGCTGGACAGCGAAAATGTCTGTATGCCTACTGAATTTACATTGATTAGTGCTTCAGGGGACCACTGATATTTGTTGATAAACTTTTAGCAGGTGTCTTTATATACAACTTATCCGCCCGAGACGGGTGCGACGGCATCAAGGCAGTGAAACAGGCCCAATCAAACGCAAGGCAATAAAGCAGTTGTGAAACTACAGTAAAGAACAAAAACACAGTAAAAAATGGAGAAAAATTTAAAAGTGTGAACAATCGTTTAGGGTACGCTACTGTCCCTCAGTTATTTACTTTATCGCAGAGTCTAAATTAGGTTACTCAACCAGAAAATTTGTTTACAAATCGCTTAAAAATTAAGTCACCTTTACAAGCTAGTACGTCCGTTTGTTTGCATGTGGAAATTTTTCTAAACTCCGAGGTGCTGAAATAAGACTGAGCGACGAAATGCTACTAGAGAGGTGATGTGGCTTGAGCCTCTGCATATTTTCAACTATAGAGATTATGGACCCCTTCAAAAATTGCGCCCTCTTACGGTCGATCTGAAAATACCGCAAAGCGGCGTGTGCAGACACAAGAAAAATGACAAGACTATCAATTGTATCCCGTCTCTTGGGCGCGAGCACTATATCAGTTATAGAACTGCTAGCGTGTTGGTGGTTTTTGCGAACGCCACTTCGCAGTATTTCCAGATTGGCCTCAAGAGGGCGCAATCTTTGAATGGGTCTAGATCATAGCACCACATATGGCTTATTTGATTTATCTGCGCCTGCCTACACCGGTGCAGAGAAGTGTAGCGCGGTGCAGAACAGTGAAGCGCATACTTCCTGCTGTTTCTTGATATAGGCTGCATTCGTAAATCAAATACGTAGTTGCGCACCGAGTGCAGAAGCTGCAGGTCGATAGAACCGAGCAACTCATGGCTTGCGTTGATGTCACATCAACAGCCATTGTGGAAGCGTTGCTGCTGAGCACTTTCCTTCTACAGCAAAGTTTTGCCAAACAGAATTTTCTTCTCTAAGCATAAAAAAGTAGAAAAGAGCCATAATGCCCACCAGCATGCGGGGCAATAACGTTACGCGCAGGACAAGTTTCAAAGAAGCCCGAAATACACTTCGGAACGTCGTCCGGAGGGGCCCGTAGTAGAGCAAACGTCGGTTACCAGAGGAGGACTGGCAGTGTCGCCATTGTTCTGCTGTCCTCTTGAATTCTGGCGCTCTGCTGTAGTCGGGCTGATGGACATTGCCGTAGGATACTGTGCATAGGCGTCCTCAACAATGGGTTTGGTATCAAGAATTGGTCTGGACCAGAGGCTCCGCCCGACAACCGCGGTACCCGGTTGGGACATGAATGCTTAATCCTCTTCTTCCACTCTTCCACGACGACTTGATCCAGAGTGATGTGAAGCACGTGAACTCTCGAAGTACTGCGGAACTTCAGACAGTCACAAGGGCAGAGTTAGCGTGGTTAAGCGTTGTTCTCGCATTTATATGTGTACAGTGCAACCCTCTTAAAAGAATACCACATATAACAATGTACCGGTTATAACAATGAGTTTCTAGATGACCATGCGTTTTTTGTTTTATGAAATACCCAGTCCAGACAAAACGATAATCGGTTATATGGGATGCATTTTCGTTTTTTTTTAATTTTTATAAGTGTATAGCTCTGTATTTCATTAGCTTAAGCCAAAATTCATCTCTAAAATTTAGAACACTCTTTGACGTAAAATAATGTTATAATCGCATTGTATTGAGATAAGCTCCCGGGAAGATGAACATAAAGAGTAACCAGTCAGTGGATATCTCCAGGCTAATCTATCTGGCTTCATTATCTACATTAAAAAAATGCATACGCGTATGCACCAACACTTCCATATGCACCGCCATAAACAAATACGCATCATGAGTACATCTGAGCTTCTTTAGTTATTATTTGTTTGTTTAGTATGTCGAACACTCCAGGTTTCAGAAGTCGCGCCTCAAAGTGTGCCTAAGAGCTTATCATCTCTTGACCTTCCCTTCCTGTGTCATCTCTTTTGTCCCCCTCCCGCTTTCCGTGTAGGGGGATCTGTGGCCGGGTGGGCTAGCGCACGAGGTGAAGGACGACGACGAAGATCGTCCATGAAGGGCGTGTTTCCTAAGCGCTCTGATAATCCTAACAATTCAACCTTACACGTCAGTTTCACCGGCATTTCTCGCCCCACAGGGCCTTTACCGGACACGATACCCTGGAGACGACACCCGAAAGCCAATCCGCGCTGCCCGCGGGCTTGAATGCCAACCCATCGGTCTTTCGGAGAACGTTTTGACGACACCGGCCAGCAAAAGACGGTTGGCACGGAGACCCTCTCCATGCCGCAGACGAACGCGAGCCCTACCCCGCCCCAAGCAACATCACTGGACACCTAGGGTGCCTTCATATGCGCTTTGCACCCTATGGACACCCTACCCAACAAGGCACCCTATGGACACCCTACCCAACAAGGTCAGACTGATTTTGCAACACTCTCACCACAGGACAGCCAATTTTTATTGGCATGTACCCAAGAACGCCAATATATAGAAGAATGTATGCAGAATCGAGTATCTGTCGCGTTCTACAGGAAGAATAAACTTATTGAGTCCCTCCGCTCCAACAGTGGAGCCTACGAAGAAATTATCACGAAAGAGGTTGCTTTTCATGAATTCTTCACACACAAGAACGAATTTGAGACTTTCCGAGCTCCGCGAAATTGACAGCCACCACCCCCAAAAAGGCGAAACGGGTGAGAAAGAATCACCGACCCGGTCCACCATGACGGCAAGGCATAGCATGCCTTCCACATCAACCACGTCGAATGAAAATTCATTGACCGAATTCGAGAATATTGAAGATGATGGATACCAATTTCAAGGTTCACAAAAAACACAAGAAAGACAACGTGCCAAATCACCCTTCCCATCAACAGAAAGTCATGCAGTAAGCAACACAGAAAACACTTAGGCACACAGTAGTACTGAAACCACCGTGCAAAGAGCGCGTAGACAACTTCACCCGCGGATATATTGCTGGGGCGATGGAAAACGCAGGAACCCAAAACAAAGATGACTTCTGCGTCCACTGATTGTCGTGAACGCCGTTGCGATCACGACAATCAACCTCCTTTCCACGAATAAATCGTCAAGGGCGAACAAAGCTACGAGATGAAACCTTCAAGAGATCAGATCCGCGGAGTTATCTACCAGTCGAGACACGACGTGCAAGAAACTCCAGAAACCCTCATGGAAAGTCTCGACTGCAGAACCATAGCCTTCAACGAATGTGCCCAACACCACCTAGAGCTAAGGCCGTAGTGCTTCCCACTCTCCCTTCAGGGAGCATCTCCATGAGTAGGCTGAACTGGTTGTTCGCTTCTTTGCAAGGCTTTTATTGACAGTTGGCTTCTTTGCAATGCACGTTTTCTTTTACTTTTCCTCTCCCTCTACAACAAAGGCGACGCCAACAAAAAGAAGGTAAAAAGAAAGAAAAAAAGTTGCCCCACGTAGTGTTTTTTTTTTTTTTTTCTCCCCAACGGTCGTTTGTCGCGTTCCTTTCTTCGACGGCTTTTTTGAGCTACTCCTGCGGGTTGGGTGACGTGACAATGAGGCTGGAGGGATCAACGAGAACAACTCTAGACGCGTGTAGGTGTTTGGACGCTGAGGGTCAGAAGTTCAACTCTTGAGTGAGATCGAGCACATTTTGGAATAGAACACAACCGTGGCCTCGTGGGAACGTTGCTTCTCGATTGTCGGTGCTGTAATTCCGTACAGACGTTGTATATCCGTGTTTTGGCGGAAATCTGGATGTGAAAGGGTCCATATTTGAGTTTCTGGAAGGATGACTACAAAAGCGTGGACTATACAGCGAAATGACGGGAAGATCTCGCTCTTTGACGGCATGGCAGGGTGAGAACTTTTCAATTTTTATGATCATGGGTTCGTTTCTTGTTTTTTCTTTTTGCTGAATGCACACTTGGGAGTGATTTGATTGTGGCCTGGAAGGAGCATATTCAAATGCTGGCGCTACTTGTATTTGCAGAACTAAATAAAAATGACTTAATTTATGAGTTCAGGTTGGAATAATTTTCGCAAGGTATGCAAGTGATAGATTATCGCGGTTGCAACCAGCACATCAATGTAAATATTAAAAAAAACAGAAGTACATCGTGTCATTTCTGTGTATCCTCATCGGAGCGCAGAAATAATCCACTACAACTAACCAGTAAGACCTATATTTTAGCGGGTCTTTGAGCTGTAGATTGGAGTGCACGCAAGCCGGAATGTGGTTCATTGACCAGTTTACTTATCCATACACCAGAGCCATATACTAAAAGTTTAGCTGGAGCCCCTTCAGGCTCTTCAAGGAATCCCACCACTCACCAGGTAGGTCTATGAAGCATATTATTATTATTTTTTTTTTATTTTATTTTATAATTTACAACTTTTCTACTGGTGGTTTAGCCACACAAGCCAATTCTGGCTTCGGCAGACCCGAATCATACTTCGTCGCATCCGAAAATAAACCATTATTATTATTATTATTATTATTATTATTAGATTATTGTTTTATCTGCATCATCGTGAGGCCCTAAGACCTATGCGAGTTTGCCCAGTGATTTTGTTTTTCTCGTTGGTGCTCCTTTTCCTTTTTAGTGCCCTACACTAATTGTAACTTTGGTCTGTTCATCCCGACGTTCTGCTTCGCCTTTCTTCAATACGGACGTACAAGTGAGTGCGTGTGTGTGTGTGCGCACCGATGAGTGCCGTTTCTTTTATTTAGTGCTCCGACTGATCTGCTGGCCCCGCGGCTAACTCTGTTGTTCGTCCTGCGGAAGCAATGACAATTTTGTGTGTAACTTTCTTCTCTTCTTTTACTTTTACATACTGTGTGTCAATATGTAAGCTCGCCCTTTGATTCTTCTTTTGCTGGATCTGGTCCCACAAGCCCTTGCAGGCTTTGACCAGGTCCGAAGCTGAACTTGGTAATTCTTTTCTCATGAATAAATATTATTATTATTATTATTATTATTATTATTATTATTATTCATTCGAAAGCATTCGATACAGTTAGCCATTCCATTCTACTACAAAAGCTTTCCGCTAGTGGCTTTCGCGGCCCATTTCTGTCACTGTTAAATAATTTCTTACATGGCCGCTCTCAGCTAACGGCAATCAATAATGTACATAGTACCAAAGTTTCTTTACAAGCCGGCGTACCTCAAGGTTCTATCCTTTCACCACTTCTTTTCAACATCTACGTTAATGATATGTCTACTGCTCTTTCCAATTGTACTCTCTACCAATACGCTGACGATACTCTTTTATTGACACGTCACCTTTCCTACCCGAAAGCAATGGAAACACTTCAACACTGTTCTAACGAATTGATGGACTGGTTTAACCAGAATTTGATTGCTATAAATATAACTAAAACAAAGCTGGTTTGCTTCCATAATCCTTTAAAAGTTGTTTCTTTAAATATTCCCCTTTATCTCCACACGTCCCACTGTTTCCCATGTTATTGTAGTGAAATTCCATATTCCGACACTGTTAAATATCTCGGAATACATTTTGATTCCGATCTTTCATGGAACTCGCATCTCACGAAACTGTGTGCTAAGTTACGAAGTATTTCCTGTCTGCTTTATAACACCAAAGCATTCATGCCTTTCATTCTACGCAAGCGCGTTGCTTATGCATTAGCCTACTCCCATTTGCGGTATGGCATAACTATTTTTGGTAAATGCTCCAAACTATGGCAAAAGAAAATCAACAGTGTATTGAAGGGAATACTGAGAAGCGTGGGGTACAAGCGCGATTTTTCGGATTTAGATCTTTTTCAAACGCTATCAATGCCAACCTTTCAATCCCTATTTCTGGAAACAGTTGTGCTCAATTACAACTGGAAGGACGATTTTAAGTCTCCACGCCCCATCTCACGAAACTTACGGAAAGCTTCAAGATTCCTCACTCCAATATGTTATACCCGCTACGGCAAAAATATGCGCTCCTACTACGTCCCTCAAATTTTTAACCTATTGCCATCAAGCCTTGCAGAGATTACTTCTAAAAAGAAACTCAGAAAGGCATTCCGCACACTTTCCATCGATGAAGAGGCCTTATAATATCTCATTTTCTGGTTTCGTCATAATTGGTGTTGCTTCCTCACATGAATCTTTCTTCGAGTCAACATTATTTGTGTAGTGTAATGCAGTAATGTCAGTGTACTTGTGTGTGCGCGTATCTGCGTGTGTGTGCATGTGTACGACTCCTTCTATCATCAAGTTCTTATACGACTGAAACTTAGCCATACCTATTTTTTTTCTTCTACTAGAAAAATAGCTTATATTTGTATTGTATATTTTTTTTTCCTTGACTCTGACATTATAACTTTCTGACTGACATTTTTGTGTAGTTTTCACAACTGAAGAAACCATGTGGTGTTTTCCTGCTTTATTTTATTATTTTCCGAAACTCCCTTATTTACCACTGCTACTTAGGTTCAGTCCTACAAGCCCCTGCTGGCTTCGACGAACCTGCCTAGTGTCATCCCGAATACATCCTGCGTAAATAAATTTATTATTATTATTATTATTATTATTATTATTATTATTATTATCCCGTTCCCACAAGCCATTGTAGGCTTTGACGGACCCGGTACACCTGTACAGTACTTTGAGTGGTCAATCAAATATTATTGTTATTATTATTATTATTATTCGCTGCGGGATGGCGCCGAGTAGAGACGCCTGCCTGATCTGTTCCCGCTGCTTCTACGGACGACAACAATATCTGCGGTGTTCCGGATGCAGACTGCGTGCGCATACCAAGTGCGTATGTTGGCCTGCCGACGTACACGAGTTTCTGCAATCTGGCGTGCCCTCTTTCACGTGTGCGAGCTGTGAGAAGATCAGCGGTGGTGCTAGCCCTAACGACGTCGCCATGGCCCGCAACGTGGCCTCCCTCTCTCACCTCTCTGTGTCGCCCTCACCCGCCGACGCCGCTCGTCCCGAAAAGGGTGAGAGGTCACTTCCCTCCTCTCCCTACATCCTCAACGCGGGCGTCGACTCTCTGCGGGCCCTTCTGCTCGACGCGCTTGAGGGAATCTCGTTCCTCACGGATCAGGTTGCCGCGCTCAGGGATGAGAACGCGCAGCTCCGTCGAGAGCACAAGCACGACGCCCAGCAGCAGGCAACCACGCTGCACAACATACAAGCGGAGTTGAGCAGCTTCCGCCAAGAGCCCAGGCAAGGCGGAAAACAGCCCCCATCGTCCTACGCTGCGGCGACCAGCCTCCAGGACCCGGTTGATTTGATGCGAGATGAAAGAGGCAACACTCGCCCCGTAACGAAGGCTACGTGTGCGCCAGGCGCCGCTGTACCTGCTGCCATTGGAGGCGCACGCTCCGTGGCCTCTATTCTGGATTCCAGGATGCACCCCCGCCATCAAGACAAGTTGAACCTGGACGGAGGAGGCTTCCACGAGACAAGGCCAAAGCTCCCCAGGACGAGGCGTCCTTTGCTCAAGGGAAGCGCGTCCGCCAGTGGTATTTCCGTGGCACCACCTCCCTCTCAACCACGGCGACAACGTGCTGTGTTTGTGACACGACTCGGCCCCAACTGCGACGCTGCAAGCCTCCAGGCTCACATCGAGCAGAGTGGCACCCTGAGTGAGCTTGCGTGCACGCGACTGAAGACGCGTCACGATGGTTACTCCTCGTTCCACGTGACAGCTGCTGAGCAGGATATCGAGAAACTGTTTGACCCCCTTCTCTGGCCAGAAGGAAGCCTTTTTAAAGAATTCACTGGCCAGCTTACAGAGAGCCGCATCTATGAAGCGGTCAGCCAATCATTGCCCTCCTCCGGAAATGCCGACGAAAATACATAACCTAGATATCTATTACCAGAACGTCCGTGGTCTTCGCACAAAGGCTAACGAATTTTTTTCTAACGTCGCTTTTACTGCTGATTCTATTATTGTTCTCACTGAAACTTGGCTTTGTCCAGATATTTCTTCTTCTGACTTTTTCCCACCAAATTTTAGGGTATTTCGACGTGATCGCGAATTTTCTAATAAGAAAAAGACGGGGGGAGGCGTTTTGATAGCAGTTGATGCGTCATTACCGTGCATAAGACGTCCTGACCTGGAGACATCGCTTGAGTCAGTGTGGATAGAACTGCAAAGTGTCAATGGTGAACGCATTCTGCTTGGCGCATACTACTTGCCGCCCGACACCTCTCCTGATGAATTTAACCAGTGTCTTCTTGCTATTGAAAGTACAACTAGTGCTCTAGACAAATTCAAATTTATTGTTCTTGGTGATTTCAATGTCCCCAATATAAGCTGGGAAACAGCCACCGCGTCCTCTAATAATTACTACCTTGCTCAGAAATCTACGTTCTTACTTAACTTTGCATCATTTACGAATTTAAAGCAACACAATTGTATTCCCAATTGCCAGGGAAACATGCTTGATTTGTGTTTCTCAGATTTAGATGGTGTACGTATAACTGAGTGTGCCTCAAGTTTAGTTCCACCTGACAGGTATCACCCCCCTCTGGAGATCGTGGTAGCTCTTCGAGAGGGCATGAGGCGTTGTTTACAGAGTCATTCTAATGTGACTAGTCACAATTTTCCCGCTGGAGATTACGTTGGTTTATATAACCATTTTGCCGAATACGATTGGTCATCGATCATTCGATGCACTGACGTTGATGAACAGGTTCGTGAGTTCACCCGCATCGTTCGAGAAGGGATGCACCAATTTATTCCGTTACGAAGAACCGCAGGTTCTAGGTTTCCCTTTTGGTTCTCACATGAATTACGCAGATTAATGAATAAGAAGTTGCACGCTCACAGAAAATTTAAAAAGAACGGTCTCCCTGGATGGAAATCAGAATTTAGGCGTCTAAGGTCTTCATGCAAGGAAGTTATGAAGCGTGATCGTCAGAGGTACGTTAATTCTGTTGAGTTGCATTTGACTCAGAATCCCATGGAATTTTGGAAATATGTTCGGTCTCGATCAAAGACAAAATGTGGGAGGGAGATCACATTGCTGAACTCACAGGAAAACTCGACCACAGATGTTTGCGAAATTTTTGCCCACCACTTTCAGTCCGTATTTAGGCATCAACCGAACTCTCCCATTAACGCCGCGCCAGCTGCCTCTAGTAATGCAACCTGTATTGCGTTTTTTGATGAGGAGCTATTACATGAGTGTGTAAAGAAGATGAAGCCGTCTTTGTCCTCTGGCCATGACGGCATTCCGTCGGTCCTATTGAAGGCCTATAGTGCAATATTTATCCCTATTTTGGTACACATTTTTAACAACTGCGTAAAAACTGAAGTGTTTCCCGTCTTGTGGAAAACAGCACTTATTGTACCCGTACATAAGTCCGGTTCAAGAACAAGCGTCTCAAATTACAGGCCTATATCTCTTCTTTGTACATTTTCAAAACTCTTCGAAACAGCTTTGCACAAAATATTGTCGTTTAAGCTCAAACATTCCCTCATTCCTAGCCAACATGGTTTTATGGCGGGTCGCTCAACCACGACAAACCTCACTTGTTTCATGTCAACTGCTGCTCAGGTCGTCTCTAATAGAGGCCAACTTGATGTAATTTACTTTGACTTAAGCAAAGCGTTTGATCTTGTAAATCACGACATGTTGCTAGCAAAGCTGTCAAAGCTTGATGTCCACAGTTCGTTACTTTTATTGCTCAAAAGTTACTTGCGTGATAGAATGTGTTTTGTCAGCTCAAATGGTAATTCGTCTGCTGCTTATCAGGCTACGACGGGTGTACCTCAAGGTTCTGTTCTCGGCCCCCTTCTGTTTTCAGTTTTTGTGAATGATGTTTCGGCTGTGATCCGTCACTCCTCCTTTTTACAATATGCAGATGACATTAAGATGTTTATAGAGGTACGAGACGAACGCGACTGTGTTTTGCTACAAAATGATGTATATGCTTTCGAAAACTGGTGCAATCAGAATGCCCTAAAACTAAATAGTTCTAAAACTAAAGTCATGTCCTACACTCGAAAGACACATAATATTTTATTCTCTTATGACATTCAGTCAGTTCTTTTGGCACGTGTGAATGAAATCAAAGACCTTGGAGTTGTATTTGATAGTACATTACGCTTTTCGAGTCATGTTGACCACATTGTGAGCTCAGCTTTACGCACGCTTGGTATTACGTGCCGCATTACTAAAGAGTTTAATAACCCTAGTACTTTTGTCACACTGTACAGTGCTTTATGTCGACCACACGTCGAGTATGCCTCTGTTGTATGGAATGGAATCTGCGCGACAAACTCGGCTAGGATCGAACGTGTTCAGAATAAGTTTTTATGTGTCTACAGACATCGTTTCTCGCCGCGCAATGCGTCTACCTCAAGCAATGACCCAGCAGTCCCAATCCAACATAGCTTGGCATTGCCACCCTGCGGCGTAGGAGGGAACATGCCGATATCCTATTTCTGTACAAACTTGTTCATGGCATCACTGACTGCACATCGTTGATCTCAAATGTACGTTTGAAAATTCCCATAAAAACTACACGGCAAAATGCATCCTTCTACAATGCTCGCATACCTAATCTTCACGACCCCGTGTCAAGGATTGGGCACACCTACAATTCCTCTTTTACAGACACTATTGATATATTTAACAATAACACACAGGAGTTCATCAGAGCACTAAAGGTCCTCACCTAAATTTTGCTTACCATTTTTTTTTTTTTCACTTGATTAAGTTGCTCAGAACCATATTTTATACTCTCGCTTTTCTTTTCTCTCACTATCGTGGTGGTATACAGTAGAGAGTTTATGTGACATATGTGATCTGTTTTAAGTGTTTTTATTGTTTACTGCTTGTTTGTTGTGTGTAGTGTTATGTTTTTTTATGTTTCCTGAGTGCACCCGTACCAAGACCGCAAGGTTGTTCCTGGGCACTTCAATAAAAACATTGATTGATTGATTGATTGATTGATTGATTGATTGATTGATTATGGTATTGCGTCTATATTGTAGACGCATTTTGATTAGTAATGTATGCCACTTTAAATCTTTTGCTTTTCTGTAACATTAAAGAATATTCTGCAGTTTGTAGGACATTTTAACAGAAGACACCTTCCGTGAATTTTCTTTTTCGCATATTTTCCAGTTTTGGGGTATTTCATTTTGTTTTGACATTGCTCTTGATTTCCGTCTTAGTCTGTGCATAATATCTTGTCGCGTAGAATCTTCACGTTATAACTAGAGTGACTAACTTCATGAACTTGTGTTTCCATTTCTCTTTTTTGTCTGTTTTATATTCTTGTATTTTCCCTAGCTACACAGCTACTTTTCGTGTTTTGTTTTATTGGAGGATGGCGTCGCACAAGCCTCCTGTTGGCTTTGATGCATCCGCAATACTAAACTTTTTTTTTGCTGGTAGCAATTAACTGTTATGATTAATATTACTATTTGTTATGTTGCATTAATGTCGATGAGGAGTGCACCCGGTCCTGTATTAAGAAAATGAGAGCAACATTATCTGTAGGGCCCGACGGCATTCCCTCTGCAATTCTCAAAACTTGTCACGACATATTCACTCCGGCACCGTGCTCTATATTTAAGAACTCGTTAAAGTTGGGAACCTTTCCTGAAACGTGGAAAGTCGCTGCTGTTGTTCCGGTCTTAAAGTCGGGGAAAAAAGGTGATATTTGTAACTATAGACCTATTTCTCTTCTCTCTCCATTATCTAAGCTCTTTGAAATGGTCGTCCATCAATTCCTCTCTTTCAAATTTCGAAACTTAGCAATTCCCAATCAGCATGGTTTTATGAGCGGCAGATCAACTACTACTAATCTTGTCAGCTTTATGTCTGCCGCATCTCGCGTGATATGTAACCGAGGTCAGTTAGACGTTGTCTACTTTGACTTAAGTAAGGCTTTTGACGTAGTCAATCACATTCTTCTTTTATCCAAACTTTCCTCCTAAGGAGTATGTGGCTCAGTACACGACTGGTTAAAAAGCTACTTGTCAGAGGGAGAGAAGCGTATGTCCGGGTCAACAACATGAACTCTTCGTTTTACAAGGCTCCCTCTGGCGTTCCTCAGGGATCTGTTTTAGGACCCCTTCTGTTCACAATTTTCGTAAATGACGCCTCTTTTGCTGTTTTAAATTCTTCATTCCTGCAATATGCTGACGATATAAAAATTTATCGAGAAATAGTTACTGAACATGATTGTGCTAAGCTCCAGGAAGATGCATGTTCTTTCTACCGATGGTGCTCTGATAACGACCTTTGCTTGAACCCGTCCAAAACCAAGGTTATGACGCTCTCTCGGAAAACTCGCAATATCTCTTTTGCATATAATATTCAAGGAGAGACTTTCTGCCGAATTCAGAAACCTCACTCAAACTACACTCACACTTAAGGGCCGCTCTACTTCCTCGAGGAAGGCGCGAGGGCCGGCGCTGGCCAATCGCGACGGCGGGTCCGTCCTCGCGATTGGCCAGCGCCGGCCCTCGCGCCTTCCTCGAGGAAGTGGAGCGGCCCTTAAGTGCGAGTGTAATTTGAGTGAGGTTTCTGAATTCGGCGGTTTGTCTCGAGTAAGTGTAATGAAAGATCTCGGAGTCATGGTTGACTCTGGGTTGCGTTTCTCTGATCACGTTGGTAGGCTGGTTAACTAGTCATTGCGAATGTTGGGTGTCGCCTCTCGCTTAACCAGGGAGTTCGAAAACCCGACTGCTTTAATCACGTTATACTGTTCGCTATCCAGGTCGCAGTTAGAATATGCCTCGGTTGTTTGGAATGGAATTTCTAAACGACACTCCTTGGAGATCGAACGTGTGAAAAAAAAGTTTGTTTCTATCTTTAAACATCGCTACATAAAGGAGGATGTTCACTGTTTAACATATGAGTCTGCGTTAGAGCGTGTTGGTTTGCTTAGCTTGCACCGGCGTCGGGAGAACGCGGACTTACTATTTTTGTTTAAAACGCTGCATGGACTCATCAATTCTCCGAGCCTGTTATCGGAACTGTGCCTTAGGGTCCCACGTTTGCCTAGTCGTCTTCTGTCTTCTTTTTATGTATCTAGAAAACTTAGTCCGGTAAACCCAATTGAGAATGGCACAACGTTTGAATCATTACTCTGAAAAACTTGATATTTTCCACCCTTGCTACAGGACGTTTGTCCTTTCTATTAAGAGCTTGCCCGTGCAGGATGAGTATAGCTGAATGGCTCTGTTATGTCTCAATTTCTTCATCTCCATGGCGTGCTTTCTGGTGGTGCACTTGTTGTCCTATGGTATTGTGTTCCGTGTCTACTATTACTGCCACGTTTTTATTTTATTCTACTAAATACTCGTGCACTGCCTAGTATTATGCTCAAAAATGTATCTTCTTTCTGCGGAGATGTGTATAATGTATTTTTTTTTATCCATCAGTGCACCTGCACCAAGACCTCAGGGTTGTTCCTGGGCACTGTATATTAAAGATTTATTTATTTATTTATTTATTCTTATTATTATTATTATTATTATTATTATTATTATTATTCTCGCCGCCGCCGCCGCCGCCGTCCAATCTCGTCTACATTTTCGTCAGGAACGGCAGCATCGGCACGGGGAGAAGAGAACCAAGCCCCTGGTCGCACTTCAGAAAGTCCAGAAAGTGTGATTTCAGAACTGTGGCAAGTGGACACCAGATACCTTAATTCTGTGGGACCCCAACACCGGTCATACGTTGTGATGATACCGGAAGGCACCATGTATTGGCGCAGCAGGTATCCCATCCGACCCGCTCACAGTCAGCCGCCAACAGCGACTGTTACTATGCCGCAGCTCCTTCTCCACTTGCAGGCAGTCCACAGTCACCGCCACCCCCTCCACAGGCAGAAGACTGGTACCAGCACTACTACACACGAGCAGGTAGAAAAGTGGTGAAACCGCAAAGATTCATACGATGAAGATCTCAAGTGCTTTGGAATTTTCATTTTGTGTGTTAAGTTAATTTGTTTGTTTGTTTTTTTTGTTTTTTTAAAGGGGACGTGTTATGTATGTTGACTAACAGCCAGCGCTCCCTTGCTCCTGTGCTCTCATGGCATAATTACAATGTAGCGCAAAGACAACACAGGAAGGAGACAGAGATAGGAAAGAACGATACTCACAACTAGGTATTTACTGTATGTATCGTCAAAGAGGTAAACGAAGTGACAAGTGCGATGGAAATCTACACTAACGGTCATGAAAGAGGCGAACGAAGTGACAAATGCGTTGAAACTCAGAAAAAAGAGGAAGACACTTCGATCTACACAGATGATCGACTTAAATTACCCCTCTAAAAAAAAGAAAAAAGAGCAGAAAAAAGAAAAAAAGAAGATTGAAAAAAAGTTTGTTACCCGCTAGATTTAAAGGGGCCATGAAAAGAATTTCGGGCAGGGATAAATGATTTTAAATTGGGACTTTACTAATCGCATATCGTTTAGTCGGCCAAAAGAAAGCGGGTAGAAAGTCAACAGCCAGCTTTTCGGTACGAGCATTTGCAAATATAGCTAACTATATTGTACCTTCTTTCCTTCGAAAGCTCTCCGCCTTTTCACTGTGATACATCCGCGGTTCCCAAAGCGCGTCAGCGGTGCCAAACTGACGTCAGCTGAGCCTAGCTCCCGCATTAGACACGAGAACTGCGTCACTCGGACGTATGCGCTCGTCAACAATAAACCGTCGACGAATATTTGGATTCGCGTTCGTGGCCAATGAGTGCCCTGACGGAACCTATCGCCACTGGAGAATGACAAGTTCTATGGTGTGCAACAATTTTTTTACTTTGCGCAAATACCGCTTAGAACGGATCCCTGACGTTAATGACCTATGAAACACGCCTTCGTTTTTCACCCGACGCATTAGAAGTCCCAGAAAAAAATTAAAAAACAACGAGCAGCGTTCACGCCCTCAACTCGCAGCCAGAACAAGCGGCCACGTGATCTGGAGCCGATTATATGCCGCCAATGTTGATCATAGCCACGCGCTGGGGTTGGCAAAGCACAGGACACGCGCTGAGTTCCAGACATTGTTATGGCTCGGCTATTGTCGTCGTTGCAGCGATTGGACACGGGCCACTACTCGAATGCTTCTCGAGCTATCAATTATCACGAGCCTAAATCGAGTGCCCACGCAATGCTCGGGTCCAATCTATGAACCGCATTCAAATATCGTCATACGGGTGTACTGCGATCCCCGCGTTACGTCATCGAATTTTGCAAGGGAGAGATTGAATGAAAATGATCGCTTTTGTCCATGAAATTACACCGCAACAAAGGAGTTTCTTGGCCAGTGGCATTGCATGCGAGTATCCTTGAGTCCCACTAGTGCCAGTAAGCTCGTGTAAAGTGAAAAACATTCCAATTGAATATCGTTGCACAGCTCCTTTAAGGGGGATTCAACCGCTCGTCACTCAATGGGCAAATTTCGCTACACAAACTTGAGTTTCAGGAGTGTACGATAGTACTCATTATTTTGGAGGTTACTTATGATAACGTAATGAAGGTTGTACGGCCCTTATATTTTTCCTTTAGAGCGCTGGAGATTTTAAATAAAATCCAGAAATATGACCGTTTTGACTGTTTTTTGCGCGTTTTGAGGCATTTTTGAAAATACAATTATTTAGAAGACAAATGTGACAAAACGCTTGGCCGTACGTACAGGGGTGCATCTAATCTTAATTTTAAGACCATGACGAGAAAGCGAAATATTGTTATATTTGCGTATTTGTGTAAATAAAATCACCCTGTTAATTTCATTTCCATCTTGTTAAACAAGATAGCGACTCTAGTACTAAATGCCTTAAATCGGGAATTTTCTTGATGTTGTTGTTTTTCTCTCGAGCTCGAATTCGACCGCGATTTCTCGTTGCTCGTGGATCGATAGCACGTGTAGTGAAAGCTCGCGCTGTAAAGCTCACTGATCGTGAATTCAATCCACCGCCTCTGTCCGTTTCAATCTGGATGAGCATCGTACCGGCGTGCTGTCATGTTTCACTATTGCGTGATGCACGTTAAAGACGTCAGACAAGCGGCGGTATACTGCACTGTCTTTCATCTCCAACAAAGACACCAGATGCCCTCAGAGCTGACTAACTTCCCGCTGTATAAACATAGACCGAGCAGAATTACAATTGAGGGCTCCGTTGGTCGTCACTTTTTGAACGTTGCAAAAAAGAATAACAAACGTGCCCATTAGTGACCGACCCGAGGTTCCGTAACTTTGTCGCGAAGCTGCCAGACACCTACGATCAACTCAGACCCCTCCTTTGTGATGCCTCATCGTACATTATCAGTGCCTCACATTATATCGCACTGTATTATTATTGTCACCCCTTAAACGGGCCTTTCCGGCATTCATTGTACGGGCTCCGTGCATCTCTGTGGCGCCTGTGCTTACGAGCACAAATAAATACCTACCTACCTACAAACGAATATTTTGGTTTTATGTGTTACATCAATAAGAGCGGTCGTGTTCCTTGATGACTCGGGGAAAATATTGATGCCTGCAAGCGCTGGCGAAACCAGTCTGAAGAACAGTAAGAATTATTGCCATGCATAATAGGTTGTTTAAATGCCCATACACACAGTTGCGTTTTAGTGCGTTTGACTGCGCTGCGTCAAGAAACGGAAGCGAGTCAACTCAATTCAATTCAAAGAGTATCTTGGCACGAGACATACAAAGCAGAGATGTCCTGGTTTTACGCAGCCGCAACGGAGTCAAACACACCCAAACGCTCTCAAACGCAACTGTTTATAGGCCTTTCGAAGAGCGTTACCGCTGCCTACCGCGGCCACGGTGTACTCCTCCTGGTACAAGTTGTACCAGCGTGTACCACTCCATCTTAGAATCCCCCACCGCCCCGGTGAGGGAATCACCTTCCTTCATTCCCTCACCTTTTCCTCCTGGGAGGCGGCCCTATCCGGCACAGAGCTCGGTGACCAGCAGCGACTGGTTGAGCGAGCCCGCCGATTCTGGGCGGCCAACGGAGCCCTTGACTAAGGGCACCGAGAAGGGACCGCAAGGTCCTTTCACTTTTCAAATATTAAAGGGGCGGTGCAACGATATTCAATTGGAATATTTTTCACTGTACACGAGCTTACTGGCACTAGTGGGACTCAAGGATACTCGCACGCAACGCCACTGATCAAGAAACTCCTTTGTTGCGCTGTAATTTCGAGGACAAAACGGAGTGTTTTCATTCAATCCCTCCTTCGCAAAACCTGATGAGGTATCTGGGCGGTAGCAGTACCGCCCAGTGACGATATTTGAATGTGGCTCATAGATTGGACCCGAGCATGGCGTGGACACTCGATTTGGCCTCGTGATAATCGATAGCTCGAGAAGCATTCGGGTAGTGTCCTGAGTCCAATCGCTGCAATGACGACAACAGCCGAACCATAACAATGTCTGGAACTCAGCGCGTGTCCTGTGCCTTGCCAACCCCAGCGCATGGCTATGATCAACATTGGCGGCATATAATCGGCTCCAGATCACGTGGCCGCTTGTTCTGGCTGCGAGTTGAGGGGGTGAACTCTGCTCGTTTGTCTTTATTTTTTTCTGCGACTTCGATTGCGTGTGGTGAAAAACGAACGGGTATTTCACAGGTCATTAACGTCAGGGTATTTGGTATTTGTGCAAATTACAAAAATCGTTCCATCGCCCCTTTAAAGCTTACGATAATGATGATGATATGGCATGCTTCGAAATATTGGTGCAAGCTCCCAGTTGTACCGCCGCGCTCTGGGCAGTTGCGGGATCGCTATGCTCATGCCCAAGTCTAACGAGAGTGACTAATAGAAACAACCAACATCGAGACGCGTCAAGCAAATGAATCACGCAATCTATCTTTGGCAGGCTTACAATCGCTCGTGCTTACTTCAAAAGCACCGAGAGACAGCAAGCATGTCAAAGATACCTTTGTGTGCGTGCTTCATTTGTGTTCGTGTGTATGTTTATACAGCCTGAAGTTCGTCTGCCTCAAGGGGCAATTTGTCTCCCAGCTGTATATGATAAATTTAGCCAGTGTAGTACAACCGCTAGCCTGGGGTCTTTAACGTGCTCCACGGAGTAGTAATCTACAACCGCACGCCGGTACGATGCTCATCCAGATTGAAACGGGCAGGGGCAGAGTTTGATTGTGTCCTTTGCTTGAGGCTTATTGGTGTTGGTTATTTCTAATTGTTGCTCTTATGAAACCAGGGCATAATAAACAACAACCATTTGTGTCTTTTTTTCCCTCTTCCACTGGGAGTAATCTTTGGGCTTCTCCTCACTCGATCATGTCATCTTATTTGGCAGCGGAAGTGGACGTCCAAAGGAAATATTCCTTCAATGTACGGGAGTGCAAAACATAAAACAGGAGTCTCATGTAACGCTCAAGCTACAAAGAGAGCTTCTGGCAAGCTCAATGAACCCTTTCGAAAGTTTGACCTCTGTTACGAACTGTGGAATCCCTGCACAATTATGGATACAAGCGTCAGCTCTCTGTGTTCGATTGCACGTCAGCTGCAACAGTACTCGTGCAGAGGGAGCTCAAGCCAAAGGTACAAACATGATTGCCCCCGCTCGCAGCATTTCTGATTATCACCCAAAGTTTCAGATTCTCACGTTCCCCAATGTTGGTTGTTCCACCAATGTGCAGTGGATAAGCCGACGTCCACCTAAGTCTAATATCGTTAAAACAAATATAACTAACGTTGTGGACGCATGGGACATCTATATAAGTGAAATGCACCTGACAGAAAAAAAAGATTATTGTTTCATTTTTTGCTGACAGCATCTTTTTCAATTAAATAAATGCTAAAGGTGTCCACAACGTAAGTTCCTGTTTTGACAATATTAGGCTCAGGTGGACGTCACTCATAGAGAAATTTCTTCTCTCGTTTTTATCTTTTGATCCAGTTGACGTCCTCCTCTCAAAGGTTCGCGCTCTATTCCAATAAACCATTTGCTATATTACCCAAGCATCATGGAGAATGCAGGGATTGGTGTTCCACGCCCCACACGTTCACGCCTTCCCCGTAGAAAAGATTCGAAGTAAATAACCAAAATAAAGCGCTTACGAACGCGCGTGCATGATGCAATCTGTTTTAGGTATTTGCTTTACAAAAGTTACTACTGCTGAGGCCAGCACGTGCGGCGCGTGGAACACCAATCGCTGCATTCTCCTTGATGCTTAGGTAATATAGCAATTAGCCCCGTGCGCGACCGAAAGCGTCGCTGTGGTCGGCCTTCCACCAGAGCCGTATATTAGGAGAGTTTGGACAATATGCGGAGCAAAGGCCGCCGCCAGCGCCGAATATTCCCCCCACCCTTAGAGCGTAAACTAAATTTGTGACACAGCGTCGACCAATCAGGAGACCTCTACTCCATCTCATAAATGTCTGCAGTGAAGACAAAGGCACAGGCGCGTGAGCCTAGCTCAGCGAAACGCTTTTGTTTGTACGAGACCTCGTGCATAGGAGGCACTTTCCAAAGCTACGCGCTCGTGCCCATGCCTTTGTCTGCACTGCTAGAACAGCGTCCTGAGACTGGCTGAAAGAAAGCAGTGCAAAGGGTGGGGTGCGCGAGCGTCTTGAGACGCGGAGTTCCGCTCGGCACGGCTCAAATTATACTTCGTTTCACTTTATCTGCGAGCGAAGCCAAAGCAAGAAGCGCGAGACCAGCGCCTTTTGCATTTCTCCCCAGCTCGCGCGCTCGAGCAAACCCTGAACGCACGGAGCTTCCGTGCTCGCGCTTCCAGTTTTGCCTTCGCTCGCACATAAGGTGAAACGAAGTATAGTCGTGGCACAAATTTAGAGCACACGACCACCGCTAGGGGCTGTTTCGCGGCCTGTGGTTGGCCCCAAGATGCTCGCCTATTCAAACCAATGTATGGCCTAACTCTCTCAATAAACGGCTCTGCCTTCCACGATTGGCCGAACGCTGACTATGACGTCGGAAAGGGGATTTGTCATCGACGGAAATAAGAGGAATAAAATATCTTTAATTTTGACGGTGTTGGCAGTGTTCCTTTGAGAGCGCAATGATTTCAAGCTTCCACCATGCTAATAACAAACAGCATCGAAATTGTTGTTTGCAAGGTAATGACGTCACAAGGGGGAACCACAGGAGGGCGCCACCAAAACATTTCGCCGCTAATAGGTCTATTGCTGGCGTCCCATTTTCAGAGTTTCATCTTCCCGCGGTGCGTAAATTATCTACACGAGCCAAAAAACAAGATTTTCTCAAAAACATTACTAAGTGTTAAAAGTGAGTAATCAATATAAGATAGAAAAAATAGACCTTTTTTTCAAACAGTTATATGACTGCAGACGCCAGCACGTGTCGCACGTGTAACCAGTCATCAGCAGACTCCTAGCGAAAGGCCTGATAAGGCTCTGCAGAGCCGTTTATTGAGAGAGTTTGGCTAGTGTTTGGCCATACATTGGTTTGAATAGGCGAGCATCTCGGGGCCAACCACAGGCCGCGAAACAGCCCCTAGCGGTGGTCGTGTGATCTAAATATGTGACACGACTATACTTCGTTTCACCTTATGTGAGAGCGAAAGCAAAACTGGAAGCGCGAGCACGGAAGCTCCGTGCGTTCAGGCTTTGCTCGAGCGCGCGAGCTGGGGAGAAATGCAAAAAAGCGCTGGTCTCGCTCTTCTAGCTTTGGCTTCGCTCGCAGATAAAGTGAAACGAAGTATAATTTGAGCCGTGCCGAGCGGAACTCCGCGTCTCAAGACGCTCGCGCACCCCACCCTTTGCACTGTTTTCTTTCAGTCAGTCTCAGGACGCTGTTCTAGCAGTGCAGACAAAGGCATGGGCACGAGCGCGTGGCTTTGGAAAGTGCCTCCTATGCACGAGGTCTCGTACAAACAAAAGCGTTTCGCTGAGCTAGGCTCACGCGCCTGTGCCTTTGTCTTCTCTGCAGACATTTGTGAGATGGAGCAGAGGTCTCCTGATTGGTCGACGCTGTGTCACAAATTTAGTTTACGCTCTAAGCATGGGGGGAATATTCGGCGCTGGCGGCGGCCTTTGCTCCGCCTATTGGCCAAACTCTCCCAATAGGCTCTGAGGCTCTGAAGGCGATGCTTTTGTTGATTCTATTTTTTTGTGCGCGCGTGGTCAAACGCTTGCATGCGCTACAAGCGTGGCACGTAAGCACCCTAAGATCGTGCAGGATTGAACAGAGATACCCTAACATGTAGGGTTCCTCAATGTCCTTCTGCTTCGGGTGATGCCACCCTTTGTAGCACCCGATGCCGACAGCACGCGCTCACGGGTAAAATACAAAGAAATAGACGAAAAAAAATGTCGCCATAGCACAGTCAGCGCCACAAACGCGTGCCGGGACACATTCTCTTTCACGCGCTTCTGAACAAAAAAGAAAAATAAAAGTGTGGGACAAAATGTCTAGATGTCTCCACCCTAAGTAAAGCGCACATGAAGGCACCCTACTAATATGTATTAAAAAAAAAATAGTTGAATGAGTTGCGAAGAAGGCTAAGATACTCAATACGAACAACATTTATTTTTTGAAGCATTATTTCAGATATTTTCATTGTAGACCTTGTTTGGTTGCTAGTGGATATGAAAAACAAAAATAAGTAGCATAATTTATAATATTTGAAACAATTACTATATATTTTCTTAACCAACAAACAGGTGGTTACTCTGAGATGCAAAATGAATTTTGACGTTAGCGTTTGGGCGCCCGAAACAATTTGTTTTGTAAATTTAACACTTCCCGTTTTGCGGATTACTAAGAAAACCAAACGGGCCATCAATAGGTAGAAATTACGTTTCTACCTAAGGTGAGGCGTACGTTTCTTTTTTTTTTTCTCTTTCCCTTTCTAATTTTTAGGCAAAATCAAATGAACCTCTAAAAAACTTTAGTGTCTTCATAAATAACCTCGGGAGTTCACTATGCTATGGTCCATTATGAACACCTCCTTCAACCGTGATCTTACTATGGCACAGTGGAATGAAGCGGTGCTACCTTATCTGTCCGGAAACAAATTGGAGTGTGTGTATGTTTATACAGCCTAGAACATAGTCTACCTCAACGGGCGACTTGTCTCCCTGCTGTAGGTGAGCAATTTAGCCAGTGCAGTACAACCGGTAGGCTGGAGTCTTTAACGTGCATCACGCAGTAGTGATACACGACCGCACGCCGGTACCACGCTCATTCATATTAGAGAGTTTTAGAATAGGGGCCCCCAAAGCTTGGGGGCCCCAAAGAAATAGGGGCTCACCACTGCGCATGCGCAGAACCCAAACTCTGTTTGGGGGTTTGGGTTGGCGCTTGGGCCCCCAATAGACCCTTTTCAAAAGTCAGAGTCACCTTGTGGCAGTCCCATGAGCTCCAATATTGCCGCTCTAATGGCGGTGATAAGAGATCATGCTCGGCTAAATCAAGCACCCTCGATTTCGTGAGTCGAAGGTGACGTAAGGGGACCAACACCTTTTCCCCTTTCTGCTCTATGCTTTCGAAGACGTTCGCATTTTCTGGTGTGCAGAAACTGTGTAGTGCCGCCATTAAAGCGTCCGGTTTGGCTCTGCACAGGGTGGGTAGACTGACTTTCGGGAAGGGTCTATTGCTTGGGGCCGGGTTGCGTCGGCAAACATGGCGGCGCCCTTTCCGCTCGCTTCGGAGCAAATTCGTCATGGTCGCTGCAGTATTAGGCAATTTCATTGCCATTGAATAGTGCAATCGGCTTTCGCTTTGCTTTATCTCGCTCAAATCACAAAGAATGAGCGGTGGGCTCGCCCCATTTTAAAGATTGTCCCTGAGTCTGGGCGTTCCTAAGCCTAAAGAGACGCGGTAATCGTTGACATGGCAACGTATGGCTACTCCGTGGCTCCGAGTGGATTTCGTTCGTGGCACGATACCTGCAGCTTGAAAACAAGTATTTTAAGGCTGCTCGCAGAGTATGCGCGCTCGCGTTCGTCTCAGTCTCGGCATTGTTGAAGGCCTAAATCTTCGGCTGCAGATGGTCAAAGCGCTCACAAACGCCCAAAAAATTCGAGAACGAGCCATACCTAAAACAGCGCGCAAGCACAGGAGGAAGAAATAGAACACAGGAAAGAGCGCTGACTTCAAACTTATGTATTGTGAAAGAAAGAGAAAGAGGAAGCTTCAGACATGAAGTCCACGCGCACCCAAAAGTTAAAAAGAAGAAAGAATAAAAAGAGATACATTACAAATTTGCAGTAGAAAAGAAGAAAACTGACATTATAAGGTCACGACGAAGAAAAGATGAGAAAAAAGAAGAAAGAAAAACAACAACGTGGGCTTCATGTCTGAAGCTTCCTCTTTTTCTTTCTTTCACACTACATAAGTTAAGAGTCAGCACCCCTTCCTGTGTTCTGTTATCTTCCTCCAGTGCTTGTGCGCTGTTTTAGGTATGTCTTCTAATGGCGAATTCGGGTGGTCAATCACCGGCGAGCCCACGCCGGCGGCAGAGGCAACCAAAACCGCGCCAGCGGCGCACCACGTGACCCTCTCCACCCGAACACAAAGCGCCGGCAACTGGCGTTTTCGTTTGCCTGAGTCGCGCGTGAACTTTGTTAACTTCTTCCTCGACTATTTTATGATACAATACGCACGCTGTAGGCATCAGCAACATATATTCGGACTCTGAGATGTGGGTAAAGAATTTTTAATATATTTTGTTTAGATTCCCGATTAACTGTTGCCATCTTACAAGAATCCCAGAAAGCTCACCAGCGTCACTGTTTATATTTAATTTTCTTGTTATTACCTTTTTTTTCTGGAATTCTCAGCATTTTCATTTGGCCCAGTCTTTAAAATAGTAAGGCGCGTTGAAGTCTCGAGCTGCAGCACTATCATTACATTTTTCTTTTTACATCGGTGTAATAACACGCTGTGCCCTATAGCTAACTGATCTTACGCAAGCTCCCTTTAAAATATTTTATCTTTATCTCCGTTGTTATTGCTGTCTTTTCTCGGACCACAGAGGGGTGTCTGTCTCAATGGCTTCGTTTTCTACTCGAACCCGCTATCGGCGAGCATTGTTTCGTTTGGTTCCCTTTCCCGATTCGGATATGACGACACCGGATACAGTCTGGCAGACAAGCTGCCCGACCTCTTGAAGCTCGGGCGAAAATTGTGCCGGTAAATTGCCGGCACCCGCCTGAGAAGCGCCACCCGAACGGCGCGCACTCGCCAGCCTTTGACCACGCGAACGCCCTTGCCGGAGATATGGCAAAATATTTTGCCGGGAAATGACCACCCGAATTCGCTATAAGTACCAGCTAGCTCAACTCTCTATGTTACTACGAGAACAAGCGCCAAATTAGAACGCTACGGATTGGATTGTTTCGGCTACACCCGAAGCGGGACGGCCGAACGAGTCGAGGCCGATCCAAGGCCAGAAGAAAATGGCGGAAGAGAAGGCCCCCGCGCGCGTTCGCTTCTCGATCGACGATGACATTTATGTGCCAAGCGAAGTGTACGCCACTAACCCATTCCAGGATTCCAGGAGATGGACTTCAATTGCTGAAAGGGTCTCCGAAGCAATCGGAAGAAATTTCTCCACGCGGGCCATCCGCGACCGGGTCGACCTGCTGTTGGCACAGTTTAATACGAAACACAGATTTCCCGGTGACTTTTGGTAACGTAACGAAAACAAAAACGGGTCTGTGGGAACAAGTCTTTAGCCACGGAGTAGCAATACGTTACCATGTCAACAGTTTCAACGTATGTTTAGGCTTAGGAACGGCCAGAATCGGGTACGATCTTTAAAATGAGGCGAGCCCACCGCTCATTCTTTGCGACTTGGGCGAGATAAAGCAAAGCGAAAGCCGGTTGCACCACTCATTGGCAATGAAATTGGCTAATGCTGGAGCGACCATGACGAATTTGCTCCGAAGCGAGTGGAAAGGGCGCCGCCATGTTTGCCGGCGCAATGGACCTCTTGGCGAATATGTGCTGCCACCTAGACACGCGAATCGGTTCGAGACTAGGTGACTGGAAAACAACGCGCGCCCAAGGCCTCTCCCACCCGTTCCACACCCAAGACGTCAGCTACATCCTGTTCACCCATTGAGGCGATGTGACCTAGATACGGCTCCCCCAAGCTCACCTTTGTCCCCATCGTGCGTAATCTTCCGCCCCGAGGTCGACACAACGAAACCGCTCAAAGGCGAGAAATGCAAGATGGCGGATTGTTTTGGAACTAGATACTCTCGAACCCAGGCGCACAAAATACTCCGCGCATGCGCACCGCGTATTTCTACAAAAGGTCCATTCGGCCCCAAGCAATTTGGGGGCCCCACGCTATTTTTCGAATTTCACGTTGGGGGCGCGCGCTAACCCAAGACCCGGGGTTCTGTGCGTGCGCAGTGCTAAGCCCCAATTTCTTTGGGGCCCCAAAGCTTTGGGACCCCCTATTATATAACTCTTTATAACTGTCGTGCTGCTTCAGCTACAGGATGGGCTAAAAGCAAGCTACGCTTACCAGCGTCGTGCCTGTGACCGGGGAATGGCCCGTCGAATTCGCAGATAATTCCATTGGCGCACATGATAGCCTGCTATTTGAGGGCGTGCACTCTTTTGTGACCAGAGAAGTAAATCTTCTGATTCAGAGACGATCGGCAGATGGGTCTTGCTGTGCCGTTCCAACTGGTGTTACCCTCCCTATTATTTGTACCGCAAGCCACAATAAAGTATAGTTTCAGCGCAATTTTTTTGCGTTTTAATAATGTTTCACTCTTAAGAAGTTCGTTCTTTTGTCCGCAATGGCGCTGCATGCGAAAAAGGCGAGCGTGCCGCGTTGCGTCGTCACAAACCCTATTCTATAAGCACGCTGCGTGAGGTGCCGTTGCGTTGGGTACCCCAAAGCGCTGGGTTCCCCAAAGCGTTGGGGCCCCCTATTCTAAAACGCTCTATTGAAACGGGCAGCGGTGGGGATTGAACCCAAGATCTCTGGGTTATACAGCGCGAGCTTTCGCTCCACGTGCTCCGAGCTGGTGTGCTCTAGCCCACTCGACCATCGATCCTTTTTCTCTTCTTCTTTATAGACCTTTCCAATGTTTACAAAATCACAGTCCAGCGTGCGATCTTCACAGCCCAGCACGTGCGTGTTCGTCGCCTCGGCAAGCGAGCAAAGCACGCGCCATACGCATGAACACCCAAAATGGCACCTGCCACAAGCTCGTTTTTGGAAAGGTCTATTGCACCTGGCCACCGATCCCTCTTTATCTCTCTTGACTAAAGCCCTTCGATGTGTTTGCGTTTGTCTTGCAAGTGGCGTCAAATGCGCCAGTGCACGAGGCCCGTGTCTCGAGCGGCCATTGGAAGCAGTTGTCGGCGCAAGCGGCCATTGGAAGCGAATGGCAGCGGAGCACCCGCTCCTCTCACGTGTTTTGCGCGTTTCCACAACAATGGTTGACGGTACTTGTAAGCGTGAATTTTATCAAAGGAATTTAGTCTGCACTTGCCGGCAGCGCCTTAAACTTATGGAATTTACGAGGATTGCTCGAGTGCAACATGGCTTTGTGTATTTGAGTGGTTTTTTTCGCTGACAGGCAGACAGGCGGAAAGTGTCCTTTCTTGCCATACCCGTTGCCAATCTTGTCAGCTTCTGTGCACTTGGCGCGCGATTGTGGACGAGTAGTAGAGCCGCGCCACTTGCTTGGACAGATAACTCCTTGGTACAGTTCACGGGTGGGAAACGGTTGCTTCTTGTTGCTTTTGACTCGCCGCACAGAAGTGTGGACCTCGCCGACGATGTCCACACCTCTCGACGTGCAGACCTCGCCACTAAATGAGCTATGCTTAGGGTTGGCACTCTGCTCCCCAATATTGCTGTGGGCGCCGCCATCTTGGAGCCTGTCCAGAGCAGACGCAACTGCCGATCGTCATGATTCAAAAGTGCGACTTCCTCGGCATTTGACTCGGCGTTAGGAAGCCCATGTAATATTGCTTTGCTCTGTCGCGAAGCGTTTAAACATTTGTGGAGGACGTAAAAGCGTTTCTTGTGATTTCAGATAAATGTTCAGATAACTGGCAGCCATGATTTTAAGCCACAATATGGACAAGTGTCGTTACTCTGAAGCGTAGCTTATCTAGCGGCACTATAGGGAAGATCGTGGCGGAACAGCGCAGCCCTGAGCTAGGTTTCAGACGCCATGTTCTTCTATAGTGCCACTAAATAAGCTACGCTTCAGAGTAACGACACTTGTTCATATTGTGGCTTAAAATCATGGTTTCCAGTTATCTGAAGATTTATCTGAAATCACAGGAAACGCTTTTACGCCCTCCACCAATGTTTAAACGCTTCGCGACAGAGAAAAGCAATATTATATGAGCTTCCTAAGACCAAATCTAATGCTGAGGAAGTCGCACTCTTGAATCATGACGATCGGCAGTTGCGTCTACTCTGCACAAGCACCGAAATGTCGGCGCCCACAACAATGTTGGGGAACAGAGTGCCGATACTCTAAGCGCAGCTCATTTAGTGGCTCTAGTTCTTCCCAGAAGTGGCGCGCGGCACGTGTCTCGAGCACGTCCACAATCCACAAAAATAATTTGCGCCACTTTTTCCAGCTTTACTCCACACATCCTGGGAGCGGGTTTGCAAACCAGTATTCAGGCGAAGAGCAGGCCGATATAGACGTTTGCAAGCATGGCGTCCCGGCTGGTGCCCCATCCGTGCAAGCACGTGCAGCATGCACGTGAAGATAGCCTTGGCAGGCCTGGAATTCCATGTGCTTGCTCACACGAGGAAGAGCATGGCGGCCGCCAGATGCCCTGTTTGCAATCGTCTATAGGACATAGGAAGTGCTAAACTGCCACTTTATTTCTTTTTTTTTCTAGCTTTAAATTAAACTCTATACTTCGTCTCACCTTAGTATGGACTATTGTTAGGCGCGCGTGCTAAAAGCGCGAGCCAGTCGCTTTCAATGAAGCCGCGGCGGCTGCACGAGCGCTCGTGCGGCATGTGCTGTAGTCAAGGCAGTCAAATCTGGCCGCTCGCACTAGCACAGCCTTCGCGTTTAGTCCATGCTAGGGTGAGACGAAGTATAAAAATAAACTTTCTTTTTTTTTTTTGCAAAACAACGTTTGCGTGCCAAATGTGATGGTCCAAACGGCCGCAACGCCGCACCCTGTGCTTTCGATAATTTCGAACGTGGATGGAACTTCGAATTCAATCGGAAATCAGAGCTTATACGTTTTGTAAGTCACAGTAATCTACGTATGTACTGGCTAAAGCCCCTTCATGTTCTGAGGATAGAGGGGCTTTAGTACTGGCTCGTATCTTGCGCTACCTGTTGGCCGCTTCCGGCAGCGGCGGACGCAGAGCGAAGAAGATCTAGCTCGAGATCGGCGGCGAACATACCGTGGCCCGAGCCCACCTCGAGCGCCCGACCTGCATGTGCAGCTGCGAAGGTGCAACTCGTTTGTTCCGGAAAAATTCTGCGCCATCTATGTGGAAAAGGGTACAAATAAATAGCGGTTGAATCCCCCTTAAAGGGGCGATGCAACAATTTTTGTACTTTGCGCAAATACCGCTTAGAACGGATCCCTGACGTTAATGACCTATGAAACACGCGTTCGGTTTTCACCCCACGCAATAGAAGTCCCAGAAAAAAATGAAAGAAAAACGAACAGCGTTCACCCCCTCAACTCGCAGCCAGAACAAGCGGCCACGTGATCTGGAGCCGATTATATGCCGCCAATGTTGATCATAGCCACGCTCTGGGGTTGGCAAGGCTCGGCTATTGTCGTCGTTGCAGCGATTGGACACGGGCCACTACCCGAATGCTTCTCGAGCTATCAATTATCACGAGCCCAAATCGAGTGCTCACGCAATGCTCGGGTCCAATCTATGAGCCGCATTCAAATATCGTCCCTTGAGGATGCTGCTACCACCAGGGTACGTCATCAAAATTTGCGAAGGAGGGATTGAAAGAAAACGCTCGCTTTCTCCTTGAAATTACACCGCAACAAAGAGGTTTCTCGGTCAGTGGCGTTGCAGTGTGAGCGTACCTGGGTACCACTTGTGCCAGTAAGCTCATACAGAGTGCAAAACGCTCAAAACGAATATCGTTGCACCGCCCCTTTAAGAAAAATTGTCTAGATATTGCTGCTCTTTGTGAGACAGTGCGACAGAGGGCGCACTTATGCACTTGGTCCCGTGAGTCATGATAGTTTTTGCCTCATATATCTCTCTTGCCCTCTTGCTGGGATTGCGCTTGAGGACTCTCGTTTGACTAAACACAGGGGAGCAGGCATAGTCTCTGACATGGATGGCGAGATGCCCTGATGGAGATGATTGAAGAGTCAAGGCATGCTCTCGTAATCGCACGTTGACACAGCGGCCTGTTTGTCCGACGTACACACACCACAGGAGCACGAATTTCATATACCACATTGATGTCGCAATTCACATATTTATGTTTATGATGGACTGTGCATAAAGTATTAGTTTGTTGAGGTCTGTTGATTTTCGGACAAAGCCTCTTAAAGGAGCTGTGCAACGATATTCAATTGGAATGTTTTTCACTTTACACGAGCTTACTGGCACTAGTGGGACTCAAGGATACTCGCATGCAATGCCACTGGCCAAGAAACTCCTTTGTTGCGGTGTAATTTCAAGGACAAAAGCGATCATTTTCATTCAATCTCTCCCTTGCAAAATTCGATGACGTAACGCGGGGATCGCAGTACACCCGTATGACGATATTTGAATGCGGTTCATAGATTGGACCCGAGCATTGCGTGGGCACTCGATTTAGGCTCGTGATAATTGATAGCTCGAGAAGCATTCGAGTAGAGGCCCGTGTCCAATCGCTGCAACGACGACAATAGCCGAGCCATAACAATGTCTGGAACTCAGCGCGTGTCCTGTGCTTTGCCAACCCCAGCGCGTGGCTATGATCAACATTGGCGGCATATAATCGGCTCCAGATCACGTGGCCGCTTGTTCTGGCTGCGAGTTGAGGGCGTGAACGCTGCTCGTTGTTTTTTAATTTTTTTCTGGGACTTCTAATGCGTCGGGTGAAAAACTAAGGCGTGTTTCATAGGTCATTAACGTCAGGGATCCGTTCTAAGCGGTATTTGCGCAAAGTAAAAAAATTGTTGCATAGCCCCTTTAAGTTTATCCGGGGCTGAAAGTACCACTTGTATGTTATATCTTGAAGCTATCCGTTTCAAGTTATGTGATATTTTGTGGATGTAAGGAACCACTGCTGGCCGTGTTCTTCTCTCAGCACTTCTCGTTCTTCTTTCATTGGGTGTTGCCAAACTCTCTGCAACCTCAAACAACAAGGAATTGTGATATCCTGACTCTTGTAGTCTTAGAACCTGTGAATCAAAGCCCTTCTTGGCTGCATGTTTGCAGGACTTTTGTAAGGCGGCTTTTAGACAGCTCTGCACAATTCCTCTTTTCATGATTTTTGAATGGGCCGAATCAAACTGAAGAAGACTTTTCTTAGACCGTGGTGAGTAAGTCCAACATGTATGGTTCTCTCCAAAAAGAAGTTGGAGGTCCAGGAATTGAAGCTTACTGTCGGTTGGTAGTTCATTTGTAAATTTCAATCCCTTGGCATGTTCGCAGAAATTAGACTGGATGGTGTTGACTGTCACTGACTGAAGTTGGGCAGGTCTTTCTTGCAGGAGTACGAGGTAATCATCCACATATCTAAAGACACGTGCCACCAGGTTGTTGGGAAGGTTCTGGGATATGTCACGGTCACATTGGGAAAGGAAAATGTCACACAGTACTTGGGCAACACAGGATCCTATGTAAATGCCTTGCTTTTGTATATAGGAATGGTTGTTGAACACGACAACGGTGGATGTAAGGTAAAATTTCAAGAGTTCCAGGAAAGAATTTACTGGTAACCCACATTGGTTTTGAAAGGCCACACTGCCATTAAACATACCCTTATGTGGTACAGAGTAGAATAGGTTCTCCACGTCTAGTGAAAGTCCGAACTTTACTTTCATCGCATCTTGTGTTAGGTATTGAATTACTGCCTCTGAATTGGTAATTAAGAAAGGGTCATTCAATTTAAGGGTGCTCAGGCTACGTAACAAAAAACGAGACATAGATCCCCGCCACGAACCCTTTTCAGTAACTATTACGCGAAAAGGGCAACCCTCCTTGTGTGTTTTAGCAGTGAAAAACATTTGCAATTGATCATTTTTGGCAGCTGTCATCTGCTTCCTCAACTGTTCTAAGTCCATCCTAATGGCATAACTGTAGGGCCTTTGCCTTCACCGTTTTGGCCTTATATCCCTTCAAGCAGTTGAAATTCTTATCAATAGCCTTTTGTGCTTTGTCAAGGTACACATCTTTAGATGACGCGACAAATCCTCCTTCCTTGTCGGAAATGAGTAGATATAGATCATTTTGACGAAAAAAATTAACAATCTGGGAAACAGGATCACCAAGCACTAGGCTTGGTGATCCTGTTTTCAGTAGTACGTCCATACAGTCCTCAATGCACCTAGACCTGTCTTCTTCTTGGGCCTTGCAAGCAATGTCTTGGATGTTTGCCACCATGTTTTCACCTCGCTGTTTTGGTTCTGTGCAAAATTTCGGACCGTGCTCGAGGACTGAAGGTATGCCTTCCGGGAGAGCTACATCCCCTAGTTGAGAGACAGACTCGCCTTTCCACGGTGTCCTGGGTGCGCGGAGACTTTTCAGATGAGGAACGTAGGTCCCCCAAAGGGAACTCCGTCATCTGGCTTCCTGCGGCCAAGAATGTCCTATACCTTGGGCTATGACCAAGTTGGGGGTTGTCACAGCCGGCAAGGACACTGAGACAGGACCGATAGAACCGGACCTGTCGCCACAGTTCAGAGCGAAGAATCCTGCAGATCCTCTTTGCATGTCGCATCGATGGACTTGCGTAGCCGAACAAAGCAGAGACTTCTTGTGGCACGACGCTGTGTTTGATGGCGAACGAGTAGAACCGTGCCTTGCATGTCGAATTGGCGATCAAGTTAATGTAAAAAGACACCGGATCGAAGGGAGGAACACACGGAAAAGGGCCCAATGTACTAGAAAGAAACTGTATTAAAATGAGCTGTTGGGCTAGTTGGTTTTGCATAATTACAATGTAGCGCAAAGACAACACAGGAAGGAGACAAAGATAGGAAAGAACGCTACTCACAATTAGGTATTTACTGTATGTATCGTGAAAGAGGTAAACGAAGTGACAAGTGCGATGAAAATCTACACTAACGGTCATGAAAGAGGCGAACGAAGTGACAAATGCGATGAAACTCAGAAAAAAGAAGAAGACACTTCGATCTACACAGATGATCGACTTAAATTACCCCTCTAAAAAGAAGAAAACAAAAGAAAAAAAAAGAAAAAAAATGATTGAAAAAAATTTTCAGTTACCCACTAGATTTAAGAAAAATAACTAATACCTTATGCACAGTCCATCATAAACATAAGTATGTGAATTGCGACATCAATGTGGTGTATGAAATTCCGTGCTCCTGTGGAAGTGTGTACGTCGGACAAACAGGCCGCTGTGTCAACGTGCGATTACGAGAGCTTGCCTTGACTCTTCAATCATCTCCATCAGGGCATCTCGCCATCCATGTCAGAGACTGTGCCTGCACCCCTGTGTTTAGTCAAACGAGAGTCCTGAAAGGGACCATGAAGGCAATTTAACTTTTTTTTAAAAGAAGGTGTTTTCGGAAGCATTGGGGTCCTGGCATGCCACACAATTTTTTCTAGAACTTTGTGACTCTTATTTCTGTACCTGCAAATACATCTGCGAAACCGAAACAAACATTCAGATTCTTCCCTTTTTCGCCTCTGGAAAGAGAAGTGACGTCAAGGAGCACTGTCGGCATCGGTAGGATTTAGTGCACACTCAGTGTGGTTCCCGTGGTTCGCTATAGTGCACGGCGGTCTGTGAAGAAAACCTGGAAGAAATGGGCGGCAACGCCGCGCCCGCAAACGAGTTTGAGCTCCCGTTCAGCGTCCTCACGCCGACTGAACGGGAGATGGTGGTAAGGACGCAGAACTCTGGATTGGCGCTTTACGAAGGCGCCCCAGACCTACCACCAGCTCCTCGGTCGCCGCCTCAGAGCGACTCCGGCTGACGTGAAGGTGCTGCTCAAAGTCTTCTGGTCGGAAATGCAACGAACAAATCCTGACACCGCTGTCCACAGCTCTACGCAAGACGACGGCGCGCAACCAAATGCTGCGCATTGCTGCATCGGTCGGCAGTTTATGCAAACTAACGTCGCCCGATCGACCACATGTCTTTAGCCGACCTTTCGCGCAACCTACTACTGCACATAAACGCGGCATGATTGGTGAGACACCAGTTCGCAAAGCGAACACGAGACGACGCACGAAACCAGAACCAAAAGTCCGCCGCCCCCGGCGCTCGTACCTTTTTCTTTTTTTTCCACGGTTGCTCGATGCTTGTTACGCGCCCGAGGTAGCAGTGCGGGATGCGTTCAACCAGTGACAAACGGAGGGATCGCTTCAGATTATGCTTTTATACACGGTATGAAACCTATTAATTCCCAACTACAACTTTAAAAGATTATCCAACGTTCAAATGAACTTTTTTCATCACATCTCACCACCGAAATCGAAACCAAGAGCGCGTCTATCGTTTGAACCAATCGCCAGACGAGGAGCCCGTTGTCGTCACGCTTCAACGGCGCACTTTAGTTCACCTTTCTGCCGCCGCCTCGGTGGGGTCTCAGGCATCGTTCCCGGCGCTATTATTACCGCGCCTGTTTGCTCGATTGGTGCGGCACCCAAACTTCTGTTCGGGCTAGAACTTGGTCAACAGTATCTGAGACGTGCCTGACATCCATTTCAATCGTCGAATAAAACTTCGAAACTGCCTTCATGGTCCCTTGAAGCGCAATCCCAGCAAGAGGGCAAGAGAGATATATGAGGCTCAAACTATCATGACTCACGGGACCAAGTGCATGAGTGCGCCCTCTGTCGCACTGTCTCACAAAGAGCAGCAATATCTAGACACTTTTTCTTAAGGGGGATTCAACCGCTCGTCACTCAATGGGCAAATTTCGCTACACAAACCTGAGTTTCAGGAATGCGCGATGGTATTCATTCTTTTGGAGGCTACTTATCATAACCTAATGAAGGTTGTACGACCCTTGGATTTTTCTTTTAGACCGCTGGAGATTTTTAATAAAATCCAGCAATATGACCGTTCTGACTGTTTTTAGCGCGTTTTGAGGCATTTTTGAAAATACAATTATTTAGAAGACAAACGTGACAAAACGCTTGGCCGTACGTACTAGGGGTGCCTCTAATCTCAATTTTAAGACCATGATGAGACAGCAAAATATTGTTGTATTTGCGTATTTGTGTAAATAAAATCACCCTGTTAATTTTATTTCCAACTTGTTAAACGAGATGGCGACACTAGTACTAAATGCCTCAAACCGGAGATTTTCTTGCTGTTGCTGTTGTTGTTTCTCTCTCGAGCTTGAATTCGACCGCGATGTCTCGTTACTCGTGGATCGGTAGCACGTGTAGCGAAAGCTCACGCTGTAAAGCTCACTGATCGCGGATTCAATCCACCGCCTCTGCCCTTTTCAATCTGGATGAGCATCATACCGGCGTGCTGTCATGTATTACTATTGCGTGATGCACGTTAAAGTCGTCAGACAAGCAGCGGTATACTGCACTGTCTTTCATCTCCAACGAAGACACCAGATGCCCTCAGAGCTGACTAACTTAAACGCTGTATAAACCATAGAGATCATACATACTACATAGACACAACAGAATTAAAATTCATGGCTCCATTGGTCGGCACATTTTGAACGTTGCAAAAAAGTGTAACTAGTCATCAGCAGACTCCTGTACTCAGTTTCACCTTATGATGTACCACAGGAAAGGCTACAAGCGCGAGCTCCTTGCTCTAGGGCACATCTCGGCGGCACAAGCTCTCGTGCGTTAAGAGTAGCTCCCAACGCTATGAGTTCGCGCTTCTAGCCTTCTCTGTGGTACAACATAAGGTGAAACGGAGTATTAGCGGCGAGATGTTTCGGTGGCGCCCTCGTTTGGTTACCTTTCATGACGTCATTACCTTGTGAACAACAAGTTCCATGGTGTTTGTAATGAGCAGGTGGAGGCCTGAAGTCATAGCGCTCTCAAAGCAACAGTGCCAACACCGTCAAAATTGAAGTTCTTACATCCCTCTTATTTCCGACAATGAGACATCCTTTGTTGACGTCATAATCAGCATTCGGCCAATTGTGGTGGGCCGACCACAGCGACACTTTCGATCGCTCACGTCGCCAATAGCGAAAGGCCTGATAAGGCTCTGAAGGCGATACCAATGGCGATACTTTTGTTTATTCTATTTTTTTGTGTGTGCTATGTCAGCGCGCGTGGTCAAACGCTTGCATAAGCTACAAGCGTGGCTCGTAAGCACCCTAAGATCGTGCAGGGTTGAACAGAGATATCCTAATATGTAGGGTGCCTCAATGTCCTTCTGCTTTGGTTGATGCCACCCTTTGTAGTACCCGAGGCCGACAGCACGCGCTCACGGGTAAATTACAAAGAAATCGACGAAAACAAAATGTCGCCAGCACAGTCAGCGCCACAAACGCGTGCCGGGACACGCTCTTTCACGTGCTTCTGGACAAAAAAAAAAAAAAGTGTGGAACAGAGTGGCCAGATCTCTCCACCCTAAGCAAAGTGGACATTAAACTAATATGTATTTGGAAACAAAACAAATAGTTGAATGAGTTGCAAAGAAGGCTAAAATACTTATTCCGAACAACGCTTATATGAAATAGTATTTCAGATATTTTCATTCTCTGTAGACCTTGTTTGGTGGCTAGTGGATATGAAAAACAAACAAAAAAAAGAATCATGATTTATATTATTATGAACAATTACAATATATTTTCTTAACCAACAAACAGGTGCTTACTCTGAGATGCAGATGGAATTTTGACGTTAGCGTTTTGGCGCTGGAAACAATTTTTTTTTTTTTTTGTAAATGTAACACTTCCCATTTTGCTGACTACTAAGAAAACCAAACGGGCCATCAATAGGCAGAAAATACGTTTCTACATAAAGTGAGGCGTACGTTTTTTTTTTCACTTTTTTTAATTTTTAGGCAAAATCAAATGAACCTCTAAATAACTTTAGTGCCTTCATAAATAACCTCGGGAGTTCACAATGCTATTGTCCGTTATGAACACCTCTTTCAACAGTGATCTTACTATGTCACGGTGGAATGAAGCGGTGCTACCTTATTTGTCTGGAAACAAATTGGGGTGTGTGTATATGATACAGCCTAGAACATAGTCTGCCTCAAAGGGCGACTTGTCTCCCAGCTGTAGGTGAGCAATTTAGCCATTGCAGTACAACCGGTAGCCTGGGGTCTTTAACGTGCATCACGCAATAGTGATAGACGACCGCACGCCGGTACGATGCTCATCCAGATCGAAACGGGCAGGGGTGGGGATTGAACCCAGGATCCTGGGTTATACAGCGCCAGCTTTCGCTCCACGTGCTCCGAGCTGGTGTGCTCTAGCCCACTCGGCCACCGATCCTTTTTTTTTTTTTTTTCGTTATTGCACTTGGCCACCGATCCCTCTTTATTTGTCTGAACTACAGTGTTCGTGAACACTGTAGTCTGGACTAAAGCCCTTCGATGTGTTTGCGTTTGTCTTGCAAGTGGCGTCAAATGCGCAAGTGCACGAGGCCCATGTCTCGAGCGGCTCTTGGAAGCAGTTGTCGACGCAGTACTGAAATCAGCGGCCTTCGGAAGCGAATGGCAGAGGAGCACCCGCTTCTCGCACGTGTCTTGCGCGTTTCCAGAACAATGGTTAGCGGTACTTGTAAGCGTGAATTTTATCAAATGAATTTAGTCTGGACTTGCCGGGAGCGCCTTCAACTTATGGAATTTACGAGGATAACTCGAGTGCAACATGGCTTTGTGTAGTGGTTCTTTTTCGCTGACAGGCAGACAGACGGAAAGTGTCCTTTCTTGCCATATCCATTGCCAATCTTGTCAGCTGCTGTGCACTTGGCGCGTGATTGGAGTAGTAGAGCCGCGCCACTTGCTTGGACAGAGAACTCCTTGGTACAGTTCACGGGTGGGAAACGTTTGCTTTTTGTTGCTTTTGACCCGACGCGCAGAAGTGTGGACCTCTTCGACGAGGTCAGCACCTCTGGACGTGCAGAAGTGTGGACCTTGCCGCGCAGAAGTGTGGACCTCGCCACTAAATGAGCTATGCTTAGGGTCGGCACTCTGTTCCCCAATATTGCTGTGGGCGCCGCCATCCTGGTGCTTGCACAGAGCAGACGCAACTGCCGATCGTCAGGATTCATAAGTGCAACTTCCTCGGCATTTGATTCGGTGTTAGGGAAGCTCATGTAATATTGCTTTGCTCTGTCGCGAAGCGTTTAAACATTTGTGGAGGACGTGAAAGCGTTTCCTGTCATTTCAGATAAATTTTCAGATAACTGGCAGCCATGATTTTAAGCCACAATGTGAACAAGTGTCGTTACACTGAAGCGTAGCTTATTTAGTGGCACTAGGGAAGATCATGGCGGAACAGTGCAGCACTGAGCTAGATTTCAGACGCCATGTTCTTCTATACATAGTGCCACTAAATAAGCTACGCTTCAGGGTAACGACACTTGCTCATATTTTGGCTTAAAATCATGGTTGCTAGTTATCTGAAGATTTCTCTGAAATCACAGGAAACGCTTTTCCGTCCTCCACAAATGTTTAAACAGTTCGCGACAAAGCAAAGCAATATTATATGAGCTTCCTAACACCAAATCTAATGCTGAGGAAGTCGCAGTTTTGAATCATGACGATCGGCAGTTGCGTTTACTCTGCACAAGCACCAAAATGTCCGCGCCCACAACAACGTTGGGGAACAGAGTGCCGATACTCTAAGCGCAGCTAATTTAGTAGCTCTAGTTCTTCCCAGAAGTGGCGCGCGGCACGTGTCTCGAACACTTACACAAACATGATTGGCACCACTTTTCCCAGGATAGATGGGCTTTACTCCACACATCCTGGAAGTGGGTTTGCAAACCAGTATTCAGACGAAGAGCAGGCCGATATAGGACATAGGAAGTGCAAAACTGACACATTATTTCTTTTTTTGATTTCTAGCTTTAAATTAAGCTCTTAATTTTTTTTTCTTCTTTTGCAAAACAAGAAGAAGAAGAAAATAAATGGTGCTATGGAGAATTTGGGTACAAAACAACGTTTGCGTGTTAAGTGTGGTGGTCCAAATGGCCACAACGCCTCACCTTGGGCTTTCGATAATTTCGAACGTGGATGGAACTTCGAATTCATTCGGAAATCAGTGCTTATTCTATGTTTCGTAAGTCACTGTAATCTACGTATGTACTGGCTCGTATCTCGCGCCGCCTGTTGGCGGTTTCCTGCAGCGGCGGACGCAGAGCGAAGAAGATCTAGCTCGAGATCGGCGGCGAACAGCCCGTGGCCCGAACCCACCTCGAGCGCTCGACGTGCATGCGCAGCTGCGAGCATGCAACTCGTTTGTTCCGGAAAAATTCTGCGCCATCTATGAGGAAAAGGGTACAAATAAATAACGGTTGAATCCCCCTTAAATCTAGCGGGAAACTGAAAATGTTTTTTAATATTTTTGTCTTCTTTTTTCTTCTCTTTTTTCTTTTTTTTAGAGGGGTAATTTAAGTCGATCATCTGTGTAGATCGAAGTGTCTTCTTCTTTTTTCTGAGTTTCATTGCATTTGTCACTTCGTTCGCCTCTTTCACGATACATACAGTAAATACCTAGTTGTGAGTAGCGTTCTTTCCTATGTCTGTGGACTAAGAAGTGATCGTAAGCGGGCGCTCTGTTCCTTCGCGGCTTCTTGAAACCCTACTTTTGGATCGTATTCCTTTTAAGTCGGGGAGGGCGCCCTTTCAGGGCCCCCGTTCTAGCACTAATGATGTCCCAGCAAGCCGGAGAAGGCATGATTCCTTCAAGCGACGATTCAGCAGCCATCGCTGCCATCATGCCTGGTCAGCAAACTTGCCCAACCGATGCTGGTCCTTCCTCCCTCCCTGAAGGCAACCGTTACGAACTTTTCCCACCGTTATCCGTTAGTGACATCGCCGACATGGATGCCGAGGAAAATGCGTCCGGCAAGTGGCACCCTGTTAAATCAACTCGAAAAAGGCAGAAGCAGGGGAGCTCTACCTCCTCATCTACAGTGCATCTCTCAGGAAATGGCACCACCTCAAGAAGCACTGAGTCGCTGACGGTAATCTTTACATCAAACAAGCCTGATCAGATTATCACTACGCTCGGAAGCCTCAAGATCTCTCAAGCTCTAGAAAAGCTTTGTCCTGAGTGCATCATCGAAGTACGCGTCAATGACAGACTCAATTTAATCGCCGTAGACACACGAAACGGTCAGACAACGAGAACGCTTCTCAACTGCACGTCCATCTGCGGCCTAAAGGTAACCGCCTACGAACCTTCATCGCGCTCTGCGGCAGTAGGTGTGATTCGAGATGTCGAAACCAACCTATCTGACTTCGAGAACACTGAGAACATCAGATCCACGGTTCGCATAACAAGACTGCGTAGACTGGGCGCCTCCGAGTCTGTCAAGATTAACTTCGCTGGTAACGAATTGCCATCTCATGTTCTCCTTGGCCACGTCCGACATTCAGTGGCAGTTTTCAAGGATCGGCCGATCCAGTGCAAAAATTGCAGTGGCTTCGGACATCGCGCCATTGCCTGCAAGAGACCTCCTGGATGCAGTAGATGCGGTGAGTGTCACGTGACAACAGGCAAAGAAAAAGTCGATTGCTCGGATCGCCCCGCCAAGTGCTTGAACTGCAACGGTTCACACGAGGCAACGTCACCATTATGCCCTAGGTGGAAACATGAACAAGACATTCTAACCTATGCCAAGAATCACGATTTGAGCTTTCCTTCGGCGAAATCTGCACTCCAGCAGCTGAAGCAGAGCAACTTGGCAGAGAAGAATTCACAACCCAACATAAAATCAACTGACCAACCACTGATTGTAGAGCCAAGCAAGAAGATGGAAGTGCAGAAGACACCTCCACCTCCACGTACAGGAATAACGTATGCCGCTGCTCTGGCAAACCAAGACCCAAACATTCCAGTCATCTTTGCCAAAACGAAACCAAACTCAGAGCCTTCACGTACGGTGACTGAACGAAAGCAGGAACCAAGACAGGCAAAGAAAAACACAGCAGAGACGGAAACAGACACTGTCGAGACAACCTGGACCTCGATCATGAAGCTCATACTCAATTTATCTTGCAATGTACTTGCCTCAATCGCAGCACCCTGGGCTCAAACCTCTCACTCAATACTGACAACGCTCCTCACGCTCTTCACCACCTAAACCTTATTTGAGGCCATGAGCAGTGGAGGAAACCTAAAGCCGCCAAGAAAAGTACCACTGCTGCTTCAATGGAACTGCGCTGGAATCCAACCCCGTCTTCCCGAGTTAAAGCTACTGCTACAGACAATGCCAATCCCGATTCTCGCACTATGTGAAGCGGGCTTACCGCGGCAGCGAACAGTTTCCGGGTATGACGTGTACAAAAACCCATCGATCTCATCGTTTCCCAATGGTAGTGCAGCACTCTATGTGCGTAACGGAGTGCCGCATATAGAGATACCAGTTGATGATTTGTGCACGGAGCTGATAGACCTAGCAGCGGCCAGAGTGCAACTTAGAGAAAAATATCTCAGCGTCGTATCGGTTTATGTACGGCCTCGTGTAAAGGTAGCGGTAGACGCTGTAGTAAAAGAACTTTGTAAACGCTGTCCAGCCCCAGTCATTATATGTGGCGATTGGAACGCTCATCGTGAATTGTGGGGACACGCAAGAGTTGATGAACGAGGACGACTACTGGCCGAAATCTTCGAGGTTGAAGAGCTCGCAATCGCAAATGACGGATCACCTACCTTTTTCAGATATCCTGCCTCTTTTAGTGCCATAGATGTGACCGCACATTCGTCGGAACTTCACGTAACGTGGCAAATAGCTCCTGACACGATGGGCAGTGACCATTTCCCAATTTTTGTGTCTATGAAAGGTTACCAGACCTCCCGACAACGAACATTTCATGTCACAAATTGGGACACTTTTCGCTCTGGCCTTGGTGACCCAAATCTAAATATCGTGGACACAATAATTCGAAGCAAGAAGGCAGCAACAAAAACAATCCGGCTACCGGAGCATTTCCCAGCACCCGATCTCACGTTACAAAATATCTGCGCTGCACGGCGGCGATCGCAGCTATGTCTTATGCGCACGGGAGCTGGCATATATAAAACAGAATTTAATCGCATCAATGCTTTTATTCGCCGTTACGCAAACAAGCTGAGCCGAGTGCAGTGGGAAAAGCTGTGGTCCAGCTCCGATATGAACACTCCCATTTCCAAGGTATACCGCATCATCGACAGCCTTTCCGGTAGAAGAAAACCGCGTGCACCGCACGCATCCTTGGCCCTTTCACGTGGCACCAACATTGCCAATATTGCTGAAGAGTTCGCTGACACGTACGCAGCAGTTCAGAGCAAGCCACCAAGCAACGTTCAGCCAGACACTTCAACATCGGCGCTGGATACGGCATTTACTGCGAAAGAACTTGAGGCGGCACTGCGAGCATGTAGGCGGAAAAGTTCTCCTGGCCCTGATGAAATCAGCAATCAGATGCTACAAAACCTTCCAACCACCTACATAGAACATATTTTGAAATTTTTCAATGAAATATGGATCACCAGCAAAATACCAGACATCTGGCTCACGGCATGGGTAATACCAATCAAGAAACCTTCCAAACATCCAGCTCTCCTATCCTCGTATCGTCCAGTATCTTTGACATCGTGCCTGTGTAAACTTATGGAGAGGATGGTGCATGCCAGGCTTATGTGGTGGATCGACACAAAAAAGTTATTCCCACATTGCATGACTGGCTTTCGGCCACGACTTTGCTCAACAGATAGCATTCTTGATATTGTAAGTGACATCGAGCACAATACCAATCAAGGAAGGTCAACACTGGCAGTATTTTTCGATGTCACACGGGCTTTCGATAATGTTGATCCCTCAGCAGTTCTTCGATCTCTCACAGCCATGGGAATTACTGGTCGCGTCCAAGACTTCCTCAGCAACCTGTTGAGCCACCAAGTCTGAAGATAAAGCTCGGATCGTCCCTCAGCACTTCTCGTTCGTGCGCTCGCGGTTTACCACAAGGAAGCGTGCTATCACCACTACTCTTCAATGTCATCATGGCTGGCCTTCCGGAAGCACTGCCTAAGCTTTTCGTTCCAATCGAAATTTCGCTATACGCAGATGACATTTGCATATGGGTCTCGGGTCACAACCATAAACACCTTCGTGACATCGCCCAAACAGCCATTCACTGCGTCCAACAATACGTTCAAAGCGTAGGACTAGAACTGGCAGCTGAAAAGACCGCGTACATCTTATTTCCGGGTCGCCATCGCCGCGGAGCTAATTTGAAGCTGCATCTCGGAACAACACAACTTCGTCAAGTCCGAAAGTACAAGTTTCTGGGCGTCACACTCGATGCTAGATTGACTTGGAAAGATGCTGTTGATGCTTCATTCCATTCAGCATCTATCGCAGCTAACGCCGTACGCCGAGTGGCTGGTGCCTCATGGGGCAATGCCCCACGATCAATGCTTGGACTTCATTCCTCACTTGTCCTGAGTCGCATCCTGTATATGCTACCATTCGCATCTCCCTCATCCACACAATATGAGAGGCTCGAGAGGCTCCACAGGAAAGGCATCCGCGCTGCTCTTGGTGTACCTCAAGCCGCTAGAAACGAGCTTATATACAGGGAAAGTCAAGCTGCACCTCTACGTCTGAAGGCTACTGAGAAGCTTCTTATTCAGCTCCTTCGTCTTCTCGAAACGCCTGCGGGACGGAGACTCCTTCAGAGGCTACACAACAGGAGCTACTCACACTTCAAATCATGCTTTCACATGCTACAATTACTAGGTTTGCGCCCAACAGTTTCCGTTGTTCCGACAGCGTTGCGGCTGGCCCTTTGGATTGAAAATGGGCCCATCTGCAGAGAGACCATTCCAAAGTTACACTGTAAAAGCAAAACTACACAAGTTGTGGCCAAGGCTCTCACAGAAGACCACCTTTCTGTGACCTATCCAGACTTTCTTCGAGTTTACACAGATGGCTCAGTGAATGCTTCTCTACGAAGCAGTACAGCTGCTTTTGTCATCCCTGAACTGCAGTGCGAATGGAATAACAAATTTCATCGCATGGTCTCTTCAACCACAGCTGAAGTTGTTGCAATCACAGAGGCACTCGTCGCACTAAGCCGTTACCATCCTAGGAACGTAGTGGTGATCACAGACTCCCGATGTGCTCTTCGACGACTTCTCATGTGTACCGAAACGACAACCAGCAGGGCCAGAATTGCCCTCCAACATATGGAAGCAAACGGATTCGTGGTGCAGTTTCAGTGGGTCCCATCGCACATTGGGATTAAAGGAAATGAAGCTGCTGATCGGCTAGCCGCAGAAGCTCATCATCGGACCCCCTCGCTCGAACCCCCTGACGACCCTCGCCAACATAGAGCAGCTGTTCGCCGACACATTGCGTCTCTGCATCTAGATGCAGATACTCACTACCCATGCATAACGAAAGGACTATCGCGCCTGGAAGCTACAACCCTGTTCAGATTACGTACAAGAAGTGCTAGGACACCCGCGTGGTTATACAAGATCGGAGTAACACAGTCTCCGCTTTGCTCAACATGTGCCGTCCACTGCGACCAAGATCACCTGCTTCTGGAATGTCCAACCTTTCAATCACAACGAGATACACTTTTCCAGCGTCTCCGCGCGATCGGCGTGGCACATGCAACTGCAGATGACCTGACTTGTCCTAGCGGCTCACGATCACGCCGTGAAAAGACGCAGCGCTTTCTACTCGACTTCTTAAAATCGACGACTCTGCTTACACATTTGTGACCACATCTTCTTAACCGAACGATGCTCCCGATGTAATTGCGTACTTTGAGCGCTCATAAGTTCTGCTTTAGGACAATATGTGTGAATGTGAATATGTATGAGTGAGGTTGTATGTGAGCAACAAAGCCAACACATCTATGTTAGGCTAACCGCTTACTATTAAAACGTCATTCTCTCTCTCTCTATGTCTGTCTCCTTCCTGTGTTGTCTTTGCGCTACATTGTAATTATGCAAAACCAACTAGCCCAACAGCTCATTTTAATACAGTTTCTTTCTAGTACATTGGGCCCTTTTCCGTGTGTTCCTCCCTTCGATCCGGTGTCTTTTTACATTAACTTGATCGCCAATTCGACATGCACGGCACGGTTCTACTCGTTCGCCATCAAACACAGCGTCGTGCCACAAGAAGTCTGTGCTTTGTTCGGCTACGCAAGTTCATCGACGCGACATGCAAAGAGGATCTGCAAGATTCTTCGCTCTGAACTGTGGCGACAGGTCCGGTTTTATCGGTCCTGTCTCAGTGTCCTTGCCGGCTATCAAATGTGGAAGAAACCACAGCAAAGCCAAAATGCTGCTAAAAGGTTAAAACAGTTCAACCGCGACCAGCGCGCGCCAAGTTCAGAATGCGTGATGTCGTCGCAATGCGGCTTTTGCTTTTAAAACTTGACCCAAATGCCAAAACGTTCAAGACGCATTTAAAACAAAAAAAATAGAGTCGGACATAAAATCAACATAAAATCCTAAGTGGCTTATAGTATTTAAAGATTTTACTGTAAAATTACGCTGTGCCGCCGAAGCAACGGCCGAATCCGCTTTCTGCACGCCGCTGGCGCCGCCGCACTACAAGCCGCACGCCACCGACGCCGCCACGAAAGGAAAGGGAGACGGGAAGTTATTTGCGCGGGAAAGAAGCAGGGTGCCTTGTCGACGAGATGTGCGAATTGGGTAAGTAACTTTTAATTACTATTCAATATTCATTTGCAGCGTAGAATGAGGAAGCTAGGTCTCCTAGTGAAGCGTCGGCACGGGTCTGAGGCTAGCCAGGAGTATCTGCTCAAGCTTAATAGTGTTCAGTGCAATGTCTTTTGTTGCATAATGGCGGCTTCCGACAGTGCCGCAGGTCGTCTCTTTCGCCGAAAGCTTGCCCGGCGTGTCAATGACAGTGTTCCGCTAATTGAGACTTATTCAGTCTCATCGGAACAAGCAAGCTCTAGCGATTCTAGTGAAAACCACTGTGATGCTGTGGCAGCTGTTGCATATGCTGTCACTCGAGCGAGTGGAAACGACGCCGACGACTCGGCGGAAGGCTTCATTTCCGAAAGTGGACTCGGGCAGCTGATCGCTTGTGACCGCATTCGCGGAGAGAATCCGCCAAGTTTACAAGACTTGATTGGTCATGAAGAAGTCGACGACCTCGAGTCGTTTAAACTCAAGCTACGAGAGTGGGCTGTTGAATGTCGTGTTCCGAATGAGTGGGTGACTCGCTTGCTAGCGGTTCTTCATAGTCACAAGTGCTTTGCTGACCTTCCCCTCTCTGCAAGAGCTCTCAAGGGAACACCGAGAAAATCCGGAGTGATAGAAGATCTCGGCAGTGGAAAATACGCCCACTTCGGTCTGGCAGCTGGTCTTGACCTTCACCTGAAGAAGGAGGTGGAACTGCCAGACTTTCTCGTGCTAAACTTCAACGTTGATGGCTTGCCATTGGCCAAGAGTTCTAAGAATCAGTTCTGGCCTATCCTTTGCCAAATTAGCAACTGTGAAAATAGTCATCCATTTCTTGTAGGAGTGTTTTTTGGGCAAAGTAAGCCCACCCTCAGCAAACGACTTCCTTGCTGCATTTGTTCATGAACTTCAACAGTTGCTGATCTCAGGAATCTTCACTCTCGGTAAAGTAATTCCTGTCAGAGTAGGTGCTATCATTTGCGATGCTCCTGCTAAGGCATACATACTGAGCACTGTAGGTCACACTGGGTACTACAGCTGCTCTAAATGCACAGTAGAGGGGGTCTACCTTAATAACAGGGTGTGTTTTCTTGATTCTGCTGCTGAGCTAAGAACAGATTCTAGTTTCCGAGGCATGTTGCAGGAAGAACATCACTGTGGGAGTAGCATCCTCATGGAATTGCCGATTGACATGATTAACCAGATACCCCTAGATTATATGCATCTTGTTTGTCTGGGGGTTGTACATAAGCTCCTGGTCTTGTGGGTTAAAGGGCCAAAGAAAGTTAGGCTGGGACCCTTGGTACGTGAAATCTCTGCAGGAAACATTGAGCTTGCACCTTACGTTCCCTGTGAGTTCAATCGGAAACCACGAAGTCTGAATGAACTTGACCGCTGGAAGGCGACTGAGTTTCGTTTCTTTTTGCTTTATGGTGGACCAGTTGTCTTGACAAAAATCCCTGAGAGCATGTTTAACAACTTTCTTTCTCTCCATGTAGCAATCACCATTCTGGCTACTCCCAGTTCAAGTTCAGATGATCTCGACTATGCTGATAGACTGTTGAGATATTTCATCAAAGTCTTTTCAAAGATCTATGGACAGGAGTATGTCTCGCACAATGTCCACGGGTTGTGCCACTTGACAAGCGATGTACGATCGCACGGTCCTCTGGATTTGTGGAGCGCCTTTCCATTCGAGAACCGCATGGCTGCACTAAAAAGGATGCTTAGAAAACCTGGCCAGCCATTGGAGCAGCTCTGCAATAGAATTGCTGAAGAGAGAAATGTTACACCAGGGAAAAAGACAACCGTCCAGGCAGAGCTTTCCTTCGCTGTTGAACATGAGGATGGCCCCTTGTTGCCACAATGTCAGGACCCTCAATTCGGAAGTGTGACTGTGCCACACAAATTGTTTTAAAGAGAGGCAAAAGGGACAGTGTATGCGTTCTTGACGATGGTGCCATCGTTAAGATTGAGAACATTGCTTACTTCTCAGGATCAGGTGTTCCCTGCATCATTGGTCGCAAATATCTCAAAGTGAATGATTTGTACACTACTCCTTGCTGTTCTTCAATCCTCGGTATCCATGAAGTTTCTGGTTTGTCAAGCCTGCGTTGCTGGCCAGTTGACAGTGTAGCAAAGAAGTGCCTGAAATTCATTGTTAACAAGCGACACATCGTGTTTCCTCTTGTTCACACAAAACTGTAATTTGGACTCTGTGTTCTGCAAGGGATGTGTTTACTGTGACACAATAAAGTGTAAGTGGTTAAGCTTCACATGTTCTCCTATTTCATTTATGTGCAGAGGGAAAGCCATATGTCGTCGTCAGGTTCCCGGATGAGGATGATAATGTGGCGGTGGTGCATCAAAAATGGATCAACGGTGATTGGTGCTATTGGCCTAAGGCAAAAAGTTCGAAGATGATAAACATGCTTACTGAAAGAGGTGCAAACCCCACAGAAGATTGGAAGTGTGTGCTGTGCATTCCAATAGCGTCATTTCGTAAGTATGATAGTTCTTCTTTATAGCACCAGTTTATTTTACTAATAGCCCCAAATGTGGGGAATGGAAGGATACTTTCTGGGTGTTTCGATAAAGCTTTTTAATGTAGTGATGGTCAAAGGGCAATAAGAATTAACTCATTGCTGCATGTATATCAGGTATCGTGAGGCATATACAATTTTTTGTGACTTTCAGGCGGTAAAACAATGCCACGAGTAGTTTTTTTAAAAAGTAGAATATTTCGCTCCTATAAGCCTTTTTTTCTCTTTGCCGTAAATAATTACAGCAGCATGCCACAGACAGCCTAAACGTCGAGCATTGTTTTCTCAAAACTGTTCTTTTAGCGTTCTGTTTGGCTTCTTGAGTGGGTTTTTGGGAACCACTGTCTATTTTTAGTTTGTTTGGCTTGTTGCAATCTGTGATCCAGAGTGCAGGGAATTGCATTATTATTTTTTGTTTATTTTTAATTTGTTACATAGCCATGCATTTGCATGTCAGACCTGTATTTTCCAACCAGGTGACAAAAAAAACTTCAAAATACGGGGATATTGCGTTTGGTAGTTCAAGCAGCCTTTTAACGGCAAAGCTGTTTAGGCTCACCGTAATTTGTCTGATGTTAACAAAAACTCAAAGCGCCGTGACCTCCTCGCCCACACGTGTGCAGGGGCGCCGACAGTACCATTGTGGAAGGTGTTCGCGCCTTCCACAGTGCTGGTGGCGTCTTTGTGATTGCCTAGGTGGACACCGCCACCTACGCTGCGTTTCATGTGTAGCGTGCAGCGCTGTCAAGGCTACTAGCATGAGCGCGTCGCCCCTGCATGCCCTTCGCCTCGTTCGAGCGTGCTCTCGTGCAGATGGGATGCTAGAAAGAGCCATGCTTTCGTGCCTGTGGCTCTGACCGGCTGTGGCGAGCACAGCCAGTCAAGCGACCGCAGGCGGCGTGAAAGCAATCCCGACTACCGAGTCATGCGAAACTTCCAGTGTCGATTCCACCAATGCATGGGTGGCGCGAACGGCCGTTCCCAGTGGGAATTCTTGGGCATCGAGTTTGTGCAAGGCTCTCGCTGTCTGCGACCGTCTTTGGTTCAACGTCAGCCTGTCTACCTTGAGCTCGGTTCGAGACTACGAGAAACAGAGTGCGGCCTTGCAAACCTTTGTAAGACTTGGCTAAACTTGCGAAAAGGGAAGTCGACTCCCAGCTCCGCTGTTTCCCTAGCCTTGCACCGTTAGTGCAAGCTGCTCACATTTTTTTATTTTACAAGCCCTGCATGCTTTCCACAAGGTTTAAAGACAAGAGAAATATGGTAATACAACGTTCTTGAGATTTCAAACTCATATTTTTTTGGTGGATATGTTCTAAGAGTGTAACATATTTTCGAGTTTTATCGAATCTACGTTGAAATAAAACAAGATTCTGTTTGAAGGCTATGTTCTGCGTTAAAAAAACTAGCTCGGGGAGCCAAGCTCATAGTG